>CM066322.1:40093572-40693572 GCA_033807775.1 Saussurea involucrata | reverse complement strand
GGACCAACACTGAAATTGAGGCATAGTCGAGGGACCATTTCTGTAATTTACTCTTTTTTTAAATAATTAATGTTCTCCTTTGAAACTTCATCTATAAGACTATATATAATAAAAAGGTAATTTAGATTAAATGTGTTGCTAAATTAATTAATTTTCTTTAAATTGTGCACTGAAAATAATAATATTAATAATAAAATATGATCCAGTGTTGATGTATAAACACATAAAATTGATAAAAATAAGTTAATCTAATAATAGAAGTTTCATTTAATAACTTAAAGTATCTTCAATGGTTGTTTGAAGACGACTTGAAAAATGCTTGACCATTGAAGACAAAACTTGAAAAAGACTTTAGTTAGAGCATCTCCAATGATTGTTTGAAGATGACTTGAAAAATGCTTGACCATTGGAAACAAAACTTGAAAAAGACTTTATTTATAAAAGACGTGATGTTTCTCAAGTGTTTGAAAAAATAAATGTGAGAAACAACACAGAGAGAAAGTATATTATGGTAGACCCGACATTTTTTTTTATGTATTTTTACTTTTTCCCAAGTCATTTATACAACTTCACCGTTGTAAAGCCATTTTCAAACTGAAACACGATGTAATAAATAAATAAATAGATGTTTAAATCTTCTGCGTAGCCTGATGCTTTTTGTACGAATTCATTAATTAGGTGTTTTATTAACTTCAAATTCTTAATAATAAAAAGTCAAAATCTGAAACCAATTGCATGATGAAAATAAGACTTAAATTCAATAAAACTTTTATTCAAAATATACCTAATATTCTATGTAATATTTGATAATTCCTTTTTTCTTATTTTCAAAATAAAATCACGAACATGTTTGAATTATAATAATAAAATATAAATGAAATTATAAAATACAAATAATATTATATAAGTTGTAATGTTTTCAATGATTAAACATGTGGTTTCTATAACAACATAATACCTTTTTTTGCCTTTTTTTAAGATACGAGATGAAAGAATTGGAATTCTTTTTGCTACAACACAATGAATTAACATTTCATCAGAAGTAGATTTTGATTTTTTATTAAAACTCAAAAAATAAACCGAATGCATGAATAAAATCTGGTCGATAGAATTGACTATTTCAGTTCCTTCAAATTAACGAACTAAACACCGTCTAATTTTATGATATACAATTATATTTAAAGCAATATATTAATAAAGGCAAAAGAATAGAAGGATAATTCGTTACATATTCTGCAAATAATAGAAAAAACCCACCACTCTCTAAAAAAAACCAATAACAAAGCAAAGAAACCCCCCCCCCCCCCCCATACCAATCAACCCATGAGATATTAATTTATTTTACATGTATAATAAAACCAACCAATACATAGACCAAGACTCTCCCTTAAAAATGATATACAAATATAATAAATTTAAATAAAAATAGTAGAGTAAATTACACTTTTAGTCCTTGTGGTTTGTTGAAAATTTCTATTTTCATCCTTATAGTTTTGAAATTATGATTTTCATCCCTATGGTTTATAATTCATCATCTTTTTCGTCCTTAAGATTTAAATTTTATTTATATTTCCATCCCTATGGTCTACAATTTATTTTTATTTTAGTCCTTCATACTTAAAAGTAGTGTTTTGACATAGGGACGAAAATAGAAATGGATTACAAACCATAGGGACGAAAACTGAAATTTCAAAACCACATGAACGAAATCTAATTTTTTTAGCAAACCACAGGGACGAAAAACGTAATTTACTCAAAATAATATGACAATAGCATGTGTTTTTTAGGCGCCCAGCAGGCCACCATACGTGACCACTATATGATTGCGCCCACACTTACCAAATGGGTGCTGAATTCTAACGGCTCATATCTTGTCCTTTCCCACCATGGCCCCACCTAATCCAACTACGGTTCAAGAAAAGAAAAAAAACAAATTCTAACTGGGTAGGAAATAAAGGGTGTAAACAAGCCAACTCGAGTTGAATAATAGGCTATTCGAGCTCATCTCGAAAAATTATATCAGATTCGAGTTTGAATAACTTTTTTTACGTAGGGTTTTGAGTTATCGAGGCTCGAGTTTGATGCTCGTTTATGGGTTCGTATTCGCGATCGATTAACTTGTTTATTGGCTCGAGGTTGATATTTTTTATATTTTTATTGTATTATTTATGAACATATGAGCATGTTGGCTCGAAAAAGTATATGCTCGAATGGTTTGGTTTGACTCGACTTGGCTACAAAATTTTAATGAAGTTTTTAAACGAGTTGGGCCGATTGCCGAACATTATTTTATGAAGCTCGACTCGTTAAGTTAAGCGAGTTTTATTTTGTGTCCGAGATCGACTCGAGCTCGAATAGCTCGTTAAAAGCTCGACTCGTTTACACTTTTAGGTAGGATTCTAGGTCTTTGTTTTGCCTCTTATGATCTTATCCGGTAAGATTGTCTGTCCTTGCCTTATTTATTTGGTAAGAAAAGTGACACCAGATAATGTTTTTAAAATTTTATTTTTTCATTGGTTATTTTTTTTTATATAAATCTGTTTAACCTTTTACACCCTTTTAAAGTTTGTTTTACCCACAAAATTTCACCCAAGTTTGAGATGCTAATTAAAATAGTTCAACTTCAACCCAATTAAGTTTACTATTATTAAGTTCAATGAAAATTCGTTAGTCAATGACTCTATTCTGAATTTCCAGCCCAGTAATCAATTAAATTAAATAACTAATTAAATGAAAATTGGTTACTAATATTAAATTGGGCCACGTCTTACTTGATTTGGGATCATCGTAACAATCTGGTGGTGCTTCGAAACAAAGCGGAGGTCTGTAGAAGTTTTGCTCTCCGATGTCCAGGTTCGTGTTGATTGATTGGATCTAAAGACGTTCTCGAAAAGATTTTATTTCTTGGGATAGTTGGCCCACGGCTCCGCTCCAAAAGCCCGGTTGATACTTTTGCTGCTCATGGGTCCTATTTAGTTTCTTCATCGGTGTAGGGGTCGTTGGCTAGTTTAATTCATCTCTTAGCTAGTTTGTATTTTCCTTGTTTGGGGTGGTGGTCTTTTTGTGGTTGCATCTCGCTGCTCCTAACCCCCTAGCTGTGTATTTTCCGTTGTTTTTTTAATATAATTTATAGCCTTTCAAAAAAAATATCAAGTTGCCTTTCCCACAATCTAACGCACAGTGTTACGTGTTGGAACCAAAGATTGAAACGACCACCCCACCCCAAGTGTTTATTAACTTATGTCGTGATAAAAAGGAGTTGAGGGTAAAAATGTAATTTGGACAAATAAGTTATAAACATTTTCAAATAAGTTAAAATGGATTAACTTATCAAAAACAACTTATTTGTGGTGGGAAAAAGTTACAAGCACTTTTCTTTTTTCCAATCCAAACACTAAAAATAGCTTATTTACAGTAAGGAAAAACAATAAGCAAATAAGTCAAAAAAATAATCAATCCCAAACACCACCTTAATATTTTGAGTTATTTGATAGTTTTTCATTTACATAAGAATCATACAATTTTGAGGGTGTATAATTAGTAGAAAAAGTTTATCATTAATAGCAGATAAATAAATCTTCTCCATCTCATTATTAAAGTTATTAAGGGTAGAATACAAAAATAAACACTTAATTTTGAAAATAAAATTTTGTTTTGTTACAAACTAAAAAAATATGGACACGTATTTTGGAACAAAAAGTACATTTAGTAATGTTTCTTAAATAGTTTTTTTTAGTAATGTTTGTTAAATAGTTAGTCTTGTTTATTTGTTTATTAAGTTAGGGTTTATTAAAAGTCAAAGAGTTTTATTTAATGTTAATCTTATTTAGCTGTTTATTAAGTTAGGGTTGGCTAATTATTTATTGTCCATTATTTTGTTAGGAAAATGGAAACATTCCTTAAAAGAAAAGCACAATTAGTAAAAATTAAACACCAAAATAAAGACTCTCATACAAAGCCTGTCTGTTATAGTAACCCGCTATATTTTGCAATCTCCATGCCAAAGCCGATTTTTATACTGGTTGGTTAGGGAGAAACGACCCTAAAAAGAGCACAATCGGCAGTAACCTTGACTTGGCAAAAAATATGCCTAAGTGAGTAAATATGGATTGGAGGCTCTAGAGTCGGAGACTCTGAGTTTGCTCATATTCTACGTCATGGTCTAGACCCTCTAAACTTGGAACATTGTTTCTAAGGTTGGCGATCAGAGCTTTAGATCGTGTCTTATCTTCTTGGCATGGTTCTTCAAACTCGGAGCCTTTGAGTCGGTAGTAATGGTAGCTCAATCTTATCCGTTAGCAGTTATATATTAACCACCAAAATCGTCTGTAACCGTGGATCTCTATTCTAAATAAATAAACGGTTGATCTTGTGCATATAAATACACGACAAAAGTTTGTGCCTTAATTCGTGTATGAATTTTTGGATTATCGCAGTACTAATTTCGTATTAACCTAACACAGCAGCTCAAAGGGCGAAACATAGTATTTGGAAAGTGATTTTCAATTCACGATCCAATAACATATCGAAGTATATACCAACCACAAGACCCAGACTCCCCAGCACTATTATGTGTCAATTCAGTAACTAAGGCACAAAAACGTGAAAGATTATTTGAAACTTACTTATTGATTATAAATCTTTTCGGTAAATTAATGAAATTTCTTTAACTTATGATTTATACTAAAAAATTTAATACTTCTATTAACAATAAAATTCTTGAAGTTTTGATCATACCTGGACTAAATACTTCTATATAACATATGCTCCAAGCCTCATCTTTCTTGTCTTGACACCATTCTCATCTAAAAGAAATTCACTCCTAAAATGGATTATATCTATAAGTGAACATATTGAATTGCAAATAAATGGATCTACTCACATTGCCTTTTACAGAGTAGCCAAGCAACATATTTCTCAGGAGTCATTCCACCACCATTATCTGCCTTCAAATATGAAACAACAATTCTTGGTTAGAAAACAAAAGAAATAAGTAAAATCTCAACTTTTGAATATATGAAAACATAGCATGCACATCTAGGAGAAGGGAAGAAATTTGAAATTTACAAGTTCAAAAACAACTGTGGACAGCTCTTAGCAAAGAGAAAGATATTGCACTATGAACATAAATGTACCAGACTTGTCACATGTTGTTCGATAACTTCCAAGGAATTCCAGTCCATTTAATATAATTACAAATTGTGTTATACACTCCAGGATATGAAAGATGATTTACAGGGAAATGGTGTTAAGCTTCAGTTTGAAATCACCTGAAAACGAGAGTTGTGCTCAGGAACAACATTTCCTTCTCCATAACCAGCACCGCTCTTCCAATGTCCACACATCGAGCAGCTATTATGAAGGCAATCACATACAACATGATAAATTGCGATGTGAGACATAATGAGGATGCAACATGTTGTATGTATGTCATCTGGATGAATGGAAAGCATTGATACTGCAAGATCATAGAAAAATACTACATTAAGATAAACAACTTGCCTGCATTTCAGGTGGCAAAGAACCATGAAGCGGAAGGACTACGGCATCCATACAAGATCCTCCTATTTCAATACCAACTTCTCTATCTCATCCTAAGAGAACCTTGTTGCTTTCTATGAAAAATAACAAAGTACAATATGGAGAATATAAACTATCAATATTGTAAGACATGAAATTTAATTTACAATTAAGATGATAAGCATGCATCATCATACATTTTTATACAAGAACATAATCTGTCTACCTGTATGGTTTTCAACTAAAAAAATGCAAGTCATGAGATTTTTCCCTATATCATGTCATGTAGAGAGTTAAGTTCAGAGGGAAAACACCTAAATAGTGTCTGACGGCAGGATTTAAACTATTAGGGCAACGGATTTTTTTTTTCTTCCCTCTGTAAAATGGCAGTGGCCGAACAGCTTCTTCTTGGACTATCTTGCATCAACCCATTCTCCCCCAAAGGATGGATTGATCACCTTGATTTCCCGTGAAGGATTCTTCCAAACTATTAGGCAACGGATCTTCTTTTTTCTTCCATCTGTAAAATGGCGGTGGCCGAACAGCTTCTTCTTGGACTATCTTGCCATTCTCCCCCAAAGGATTGATCTGCGGTACGGCATATGCTTTGGCTCTTCTCTTGTGGGGGTGAGGAAAGGACAGCCTGATGGCATGTGCCTCTTCTCTGAAAGTCCATAATCATTCAGAAGATCTGATTCACATGATTAATTTAGCAACAAGAATAATCCATGCACAATGCAAGTAAAAACTATACTGCAAGTTATTTATATTATATACTGGTCCCGTTCGTTATCAAGCATATGAATCATCATACAGTTTAAGGAGCCCATAAACCAAAATATGAAGTATAAAAGTAAGAGATTTTTACATAGATGGAAGATCATATAAAAGAAACTTAACATAATTTAAGTTAGAGATGTTACATCTTCCTTGTTTATTGAACCGAGTGAACGGTGTATTAGTAAATGTGATATTGAAGAAAAGAAAAAGACAAATAGAAGCGTCTATTAAAAAAAGAAGTGATATTATTAAAAGGATGTGGAGGTAAATTGTTGAGAGGTGAAGGATGTACCCCTGCAAGCTTTCAAATTTACTACCCGAAGAACAGCATGTGGCATGACTGTTGTTCCATCAGACATCAAGATGGTAAATAGGCTAGAATCAGAAATAGACTGCACAATGAAAAGAATGTAAAAAAGGATAAACCTCAAAGAAAGCATCAAGTTATGTCACAAACCTGTTCTGGGAGGTCTAAATCTGTTAAATAAATAGAGCATACCAGCACCTGCTTGCATCCAGATTGGTGTTGGTCTTCATTTCTCCAAAAAGCATCTATAGATTTTGGTGGTCCCTTAGACCATATTACATACCATTTGAAAGCATCTAAATTCTTCAAGTCATATTCTTTATTAACTTGACCCTTTAGCAAGCTATGTGCATCATCACCAAGATGTACCCTTAATATTCACATGGTAATAAATCTATCAAAGGAAGATCCAAAAGAAAGATGAACTACATATGTATCATGTGGATGGATATGATGCTAACAAATTTATAATTACATACATTCCTCCCAACAGCACCAATTCATCCTGTGTAATACCACAACCTGCAAAACTATACTTTTAGAATAAAAAGAGAAAAAACAAAGATGAAAGTTAGGTCACATATATCACTCTTGTGGAATTGAGGTTGATTACCATTAATGTAGTTGGTTCCGACGCCTACAGCTACAATCACCTGACAGAACAAGTGTTGGCTTCAAAACGTTTAACATGGAAGGGCAAAACTTGATTTCGCAGAAATAGATGACATTTGTAAAAGCAACCCACACATTATGCATCTCTAGTCAACATCTATATAATGGGATTTAATGGGATTAAGCACATTAGATAACACTTTTTCAATACTCAATATATTTACATACATAATCACCTCTTTTGGACAAGTCATTATGCCATAGCTCATCAATCCACTTGAACCAAAAAGAACTTCATCAACCATTACTAGAAATAAACACACACACACACACACACACACACACATACATACTGAAAAGAGGGAAAACACAACAGATAAACAAATTTCAGCAGAAATGTGAATGGATCTGTTAAATTAGGTCTTAATTTCTGCGATATCCCTCGGTTTTTCTCAACAATTTTATGTAGGTAACCAAACGAATTGATGCGTGCTTCCAATGTGATTCATAATTCATAAAAGCATATAATCAGCACTGAAGATTAAATTATTGCTACTAACAGAAGAAAATCAGAGAAGATTAGCAATAAAAACCTTGTACGAACCATCACGGTTTTTAGAGGGTTTGGTTCGAACTCATCCATTGCCAAGCAGCTCAAAAAATGAAACGAAACCTCTCCAATGGCCGTAAACAATGCAAACAGTCGCTTCTGTCCGTTCCGTCTGTTGAATTAGGGTTTGGATTTGATCAACGAAGAGCTTTTGGTTGAACTACTTTCCTCAATCAACAATTAGCTTCAGTTTACACCAAAAAAATAAGTAAGCAGAAGTAACTAACAGCTACATTGGACACATACAAAAGGTGATGTGAGGCAATACCCATATCTCACTACCGATCCTCTGATGAAACAGTTCCTCACCGAAAGCTGCCATATCATCAAATTTTAGTAAATACTAAAGATCGATCAATCGAAACCGAAGCTAATCATGGCCCAATAGACACAATTCATTACTACAATTAAACACCAAAATTATGTCTCAAATAAAACGCATGCCATTTATAACGAACAAACAAACCAGCTTCAAAATTATCAGATGCATCAAGAGTTGTTTTGTTCTTGTTTTTTTTTATAAATTTGTACATGAAGATGAAGATAAGGGTAGCTTTTTCATTCCTAGTATTGAAGTCGAAGATGCCGGATAAGGGTTTTTTGGTTATCAAACAAACACTTTATTTTCAAAACCATTTTCTAGGTTTAAGTCTAATTTTGAAGCGCTGAATCATTATCCATCGGATATGCATCACTGCAACCTATGACACCTCAAGTGGTCATAACATTCGAAATGGTATCTAATGACAGACTTGCCCAATAGCCTACAAATCAACTAAAAATCATGATGAAAAGTTATTAGTACTACTAAGGCAAGGACTTGAAGAAGAAAAAAACTCATTATTCACACTCGAGACCGTGGGAGAGATGTCACATGATCCCTCACCTGCTTGAACCAGGATCAGTTAGTTATTTGATAAAATACTTTATGTTAGAATGTAAATTGTGATTAGATGGCCCAACTTAGCCCATGGGCCTTAGGGTTTTCTCTTGTCTATAAATTAGGTTGTACCCTTACATTGTAAATCATCAAGATTAAGTAATACAATAGATTCATTGTTTACATGGTATAAGAGCGAGGTTTGTTCTCAAACCCTGTTTCGATTTCATAATATATTATCAAATTCTTTTTATTCGAAATTTTTGGCATTTTCGTTCGTCAGGTTAGCATTTCTGTTCGCCGTTCTTTTCTGTTCGTCGGGTTTCGTTTCCGTCCGGGTTTCCTTTCTTTTCGTGGCACCCAGTGAGTGCACCGTTTCTGTTCGTCGATTTTTGGCACCCTGTGAGTGCGCCGATTCTGTTCTGGTTGCTGGTCGTTAAGTTCTGCACCCCGTGAGTGCGACTTTCCCTTCTGGCTTTCTGGTTCGTGATTTAGTAGAAGATGGCTGGAGAAGACAAACCATCTGGTGGATCTGGCAGCGTTCCACGTGTACCCGAGATGCTTCCGGTGCATGCTAGACTTACCGATAACAAGCTTAATGGCTCCAACTTCTTTGAATGGAGCAAGACTATTCGTCTCTATCTCCGAAGCATGGGAATGGGTTCTCATCTCACGTCTGATCCTCCTAAAGGTACCGATTCTGATTCCGAATCATGGTTACAAAGTGATGCCCGTTTGTATTTACAGATTATCAATACTATTGAGCCCTATGTTTCGTCTCTGGTTAGTCATTGTGAGTACGTGAAAGAACTAATGGACTATCTTGATTTCTTATATTCTGGGCAAAGTAACATCTCTCGGATTTATAGTGTGTGTAAGTCTTTTCATCGTGGAGAACAACATGACCGATCACTCACTACTTATGTCATGGAGTTCAAAAAGGTTGTAATAATGGGTATTTTTCTCTCAATTTCTGTGTCAATGCAACACGAACCGTCATGACACCGGCTGCAGGGCCGCTCAGCCGGACTTTGACTGTGTAGTCTTTGATTTCCACAAACTCGAGAATGCCACCACCGGTCCCAACCAAATATGGCCTAATCTCTGCAAGAATCTGCATTTTCAACACACCCAATTTCATTGACTTTTCAGGTCAACAGATAAAATATAGTATATATTTTGCACATCAAATGAGAAAAACAATCTATACCTTTTTAACATTGTCCTGATTCAAGTCAAGGCCCGTTTCCGTGTCAAGTATTTGCTCGACATCCATGATTTCGGGAATCTTATCTCTGAGGCGAGTCTCAATTCCCATTTTGAGGGTCATTGTGGAACTTGGACACGACCCACATGCTCCCTCAAGTTTTAACACGACAACAAGACCATCAATCTCATGCAATGTAACGTTGTCACCATCAGCCATAAGTCCCGGCCGCACCTCGTCCAACACCTTCTCCACATTCTCCTCCGTTAACGGAAGAACACATACAACCCCTTCAATTCATATTCACAGAATCATGTCAATCTTTCAAATTCCTTATAAAACTACATTTTCATGTCTATGATAAAACATCTTTTTAAAAATAAAAAAAATTAAAAACTTTACCAAGTTGTAATATGTTTTCTTGATTGCACGAAAGACATGATACGTTACATTAATAAACGTTTTCATAAATTAACATTTTATTACCACACCCCACAAATATCAAACATGAATTTATACAGCATTGTTTACCATAAACATATAAAAATGATTATGGTTTTCAAATGTGATCAAGTGATGGTGATGGTTATCCATTTCTCTGTAATTAAGCTTCAAGTGTTGCATAATTAATCAACCACACAAATTAATAATATAATATAATCATAAACATAAACATTTGATCAAGTTCATACCTGCACGCTTTCTTAGTCGGCGGCTACAAGAATGTAATCTCAGAGATTGATGCTTTATTTGGAAATCGCCTCTCAAGAAGGAATTACGTTTCCGCAAATACAAGCTGTGATCTGAAATCACATGATTCTGCACCAAAAACAGAAATAATTACGAATGGAAAATGAAATGAACAGATTAATCGAAATGATATATACCTTTCTGGAGAGAAAAACAATAAAATGGGAAGGAGAAGAGGGTTTATCATGGGATGAATAACAACAACAAATGGATGTTGAAGAAGAAGAAGGATATGGTGATGATCTGAGGCATCTTGTTTGAGTTGCGATTGCACCCATTTTCGACTGAATTTGGAATTTGGGTGGAGAATTAATGTTGATATGATTTTTTTACCAAAATCCAAGTTGAATTTTGAGAGGCTTTTTCCCCACATAAATTTGTGGACAAAAACAAACTGATCGCACCTTAAGGGTTTCTTTTAGCATTTTTTTTCTCTCTCTCTCACAGTGCAACCAGGATAGGGTACGTGTAATATATATTGTATACTATTTTATAAAACATTTATATAACTTTTAAATTATAATTTATTTATAATATATTATAAAATAATAGAATTGTACTTGCGTAATACAGCGTGCTATATCTCTTTTTAATGTTTTTTTGTACCAATCGATTTCATAATATATTATCAAATTCTTTTTATTCAAAATTTTTGGCATTTCCGTTCGTCAGGTTAGCATTTTTGTTCGCCGTTCTTTTCTGTTCATCGGGTTTCGTTTCCGTTCGGGTTTCGTTTCTGTTCGTGGCACCCGGTGAGTGCGCCGTTTCTGTTCGTCGGGTTTCTGTTCGTCGATTTTTGGCACCCTGTGAGTGCGTCGATTCTGTTCTGGTTGCTGGTCGTTAAGTTCTGCACCCCGTGAGTGCGACTTTCCTTTCTGGCTTTCTGGTTCGTGATTTAGTAGAAGATGGCTGGAGAAGACAAACCATCTGGTGGATCTGGCAGCGTTTCACGTGTACCCGAGATGCTTCCGGTGCATGCTAGACTTACCGATAACAAGCTTAATGGCTCCAACTACTTTGAATGGAGCAAGACTATTCGTCTCTATCTCCGAAGCATGGGAATGGGTTCTCATCTCACGTCTGATCCTCCTAAAGGTACCGATTTTGATTCCAAATCATGGTTACAAAGTGGACTGAGAATTCCATTGCTCCGACTGCTGCATTTGCTGAAACAGGTAACTCTAGCACTTGCCTAGTATCTTCTGCCTCCAAATGGGTCATTGATTCCGGTGCTTCAGATCACATGACGGGTAATCCCTCTCTATTTTCTAAATTCAATACACACGCATCCCCATCACACGTCACAATTGCCAATGGGTCTACCATACCTGTCCTTGGTTCTGGCACCATCGATCTTTCCCCATCTGTTTCATTATCTTTCGTACTAAGCTTACCTCATTTCTCATTCAATCTGTTATCAGTCAACAAAATTACTCGTGCTCAAAATTGTTGTGACTCATTCTTTCCTGAATTCTGTGTCTTTCACGATCTGTCGACGAAGAGGATTATTGGTAGAGGACGAGAATCTGACGGCCTATACATATTTGAACGTCCACCGTCTTATTCATTGACTTGTTCCAGCCCATCGTCTCCGCTTGAAGTTCATTGTCGATTAGGTCATCCCTCTTTGCAGAATCTGAAGAAGTTGTGTCCCGAGTTTTCTTCTTTATCTTCCCTCCGGTGTGAGTCTTATCAGTTTGCCAAACATCAACGTGTTCACTTGTATGTGCAGGTTGAGATATATGAGCAACAATCTCATCATCAGTAGAGGCAACTGGTGGTTTTGTTGGTACATCAGTAGATCCAGCTCCTCTTCATCTTTTTTGGAAACAGGAGCTTCCGGCAGATCATCAATTATCATCTGTAAATATAATAACAATAATTAAGCAACAGATGGTATAAGAAAATATGACGCTGATGCAATTTGTAAGCCAAATACACCACTGTAAAAGATATGCTACCAAAGCTAAAAAAACAAAGAAAGTTCAAAATATTGAAAAGAAAAAGAGAGAAGTCGGGTAAGATCATCTGCAGCAGATTCTCCAAAATGGAGAATCAAAATTCAAAATCTCCAAAAAAGAAATTACATTCAACTCCAACAGCTTCTTAATTGATACCAGGCTATAAGGTGAGAGTAGAGAAATTCCACCCACACCCTTTTCACACGCATGTATTGAGTGACTATGACATCGTAAATCATCAAAGATATGCCCATGACTGGTTATTATTTCATCATGAAAAGAGTACAAAGAACCCCACTTTTTTTATCACGTACTTCAACAATTTCTGGCTTTCTTAACTTTTTAAGAAAACCCTAGAAATCTTCATCCATCATGAAAACTTGGGCATCTTTTCCATTCAAATTCGACATCACATAAGCTTTCTGATACTCGCCGAACATCTTTTCGACGAATTAGTCTGCCATCGACTGAACCCAGGGCTGAATAATGCACCTTTGTCTTTGTTGTTTGTCTCTGTTGTCGTATTGTTCTGGAGTGCTCCATTTTGGTTGCAGAGATCGATTTTCGGGATGGTGGAGGAGACGTATTTAGAGGTTTGAGGAGGAGAGAAATCAGGGGATTCGGAGAGAAATAAACCGTTTTGATAAGACGTGGAGAACTAGCCGGAAGGTAGGGAGTAATGGGCGATCGAAGTCATGGGCTGACAGTTACTATAACCGTTAAATAATTAATTTAAACGGTTGAGAATTGCAGGGGGAAGAATACGAACAGGAAGAAACAACGATGAAATTTGTGCGTTGCAGTAGCGTTTCAACTCAGGCGTTTCAAACGTGCGTTGCAGTAGCGTTTCAACTCAGGCGTTTCAAACGTGCGTTGTAGTAGCGTTTTAAATCAGGCGGAAGGGGGAGAAAATTCAGGGGGGATATGGATCGTGGGAGGCCGGAGGTGGAAGGGGGTTATCATTAAACGTGGGAGTGGGTTTTGAGTGGTGGTTATAACCGTAGACATAATGAATTTGAACGGCTGAGATTAAAAGTTGGATGAATTTAAACGGCCCAGATTCGTGTAAAAACGGTTACACTCGCCTGGGTCAATAGTATAGGTGATACGACCAGTTTGCCCGTCTCGAGTGGATACTACGCTACATCATCCCCTTTCCTTGGACAAAAACTAGTTTTGTTATTTGTGCAATTCAAAGATTCAACTTATTATTATTGTATTGTATGGTTGCAAACCATAGCACAAATCCTCCTAAATTAATCGTGAAAATTTGTAGTAATATACGAAACACAAGTATGTTGTCAATTTTACAACAAAAAAGATGGCAATTACTCTATCAATAAAACGGCTGTAATAATGGGTATTTTTTCTCTCAATTTCTGTGTCAATGAAACACGGACCGTCATGACACCGGCTGCAGGGCCGCTCAGCCGAACTTTGACTGTGTAGTCTTTGATTTCCACAAACTCGAGAATGCCACCACCGGTCCCAACCAAATATGGCCTAATCTCTGCAAGAATCTGCATTTTCAACACACCCAATTTCATTGACTTTTCAGGTCAACAGATAAAATATAGTATATATTTTGCACATCAAATGAGAAAAACAATCTATACCTTTTCAACATTGTCCTGATTCAAGTCAAGGCCCGTTTCCGTGTCAAGTATTTGCTCGACATCCATGATTTCGGGAATCTTATCTCTGAGGCGAGTCTCAATTCCCATTTTGAGGGTCATTGTGGAACTTGGACACGACCCACATGCTCCCTCAAGTTTTAACACGACAACAAGACCATCAATCTCATGCAATGTAACGTTGCCACCATCAGCCATAAGTCCCGGCCGCACCTCGTCCAACACCTTCTCCACATTCTCCTCCGTTAACGGAAGAACACATACAACCCCTTCAATTCATATTCACAGAATCATGTCAATCTTTCAAATTCCTTATAAAACTACATTTTCATGTCTATGATAAAACATCTTTTTAAAAATAAAAAAAATTAAAAACTTTACCAAGTTGTAATATGTTTTCTTGATTGCACGAAAGACATGATACGTTACATTAATAAACGTTTTCATAAATTAACATTTTATTACCACACCCCACAAATATCAAACATGAATTTATACAGCATTGTTTACCATAAACATATAAAAATGATTATGGTTTTCAAATTTGGTCAAGTGATGGTGATGGTGATGGTTATCCATTTCTCTGTAATTAAGCTTCAAGTGTTGCATAATTAATCAACCACACAAATTAATAATATAATATAATCATAAACATAAACATAAACATTTGATCAAGTTCATACCAGCACGCTTTCTTAGTCGGCGGCTACAAGAATGTAATCTAAGAGATTGATTCTTTATTTGGAAATCGCCTCTCAAGAAGGAATTACGTTTCCGCAAATACAATCTGTGATCTGAAATCACATGATTCTGCACCAAAAACAGAAATGATTACGAATGGAAAATGAAATGAACAGATTAATCGAAATGATATATACCTTTCTGGAGAGAAAAACAATAAAATGGGAAGAAGAGGGTTTATCATGGGATTAATAACAACAACAAATGGATGTTGAAGAAGAAGGATATGGTGATGATCTGAGGCATCTTGTTTGAGTTGCGATTGCACCCATTTTCGACTGAATTTGGAATTTGGGTGGAGAATGAATGTTAATATGATTTTTTTACCAAAATCCAAGTTGAATTTTGAGAGGCTTTTTCCCCACATAAATCTGTGGACAAAAACAAACTGATCGCACCTTAAGGGTTTCTTTTAGCATTTTTTTCTCTTTCTCTCACAGTGAACCAGGATAGGGTACGTGTAATATATATTGTATACTATTTTATAAAACATTTATATAACTTTTAAATTATAATTTATTTATAATATATTATAAAATAATAGAATTGTACTTGCGTAATACAGCGTGCTATATCTCTTTTTAATGTTTTTTTTGTACCAATCGATTTCATAATATATTATCAAATTCTTTTTATTCGAAATTTTTGGCATTTCCGTTCGTCAGGTTAGCATTTATGTTCGCCGTTCTTTTCTGTTCGTCGGGTTTCGTTTCTGTTCGTGGCACCCAGTGAGTGCGACGTTTCTGTTCGTCGATTTTTGGCACCCTGTGAGTGCGCCGATTCTGTTCTGGTTGCTGGTCGTTAAGTTCTGCACCCCATGAGTGCGACTTTCCTTTCTGGCTTTCTGGTTCGTGATTTAGTAGAAGATGGCTGGGGAAGACAAACCATCTGGTGGATCTGGCAGCGTTCCACGTGTACCCGAGATGCTTCCGGTGCATGCTAGACTTACCGATAACAAGCTTAATGGCTCCAACTTCTTTGAATGGAGCAAGACTATTCGTCTCTATCTCCGAAGCATGGGAATGGGTTCTCATCTCACGTCTGATCCTCCTAAAGGTACCGATTCTGATTCCGAATCATGGTTACAAAGTGATGCCCGTTTGTATTTACAGATTATCAATACTATTGAGTCCTCTGTTTCGTCTCTGGTTAGTCATTGTGAGTACGTGAAAGAACTAATGGATTATCTTGATTTCTTATATTCTGGGCAAAGTAACATCTCTCGGATTTATAGTGTGTATAAGTCCTTTCATCGCGGAGAACAACAGGACCGATCACTCACTACTTATGTCATGGAGTTCAAAAAGGTATATGAAGAGCTTAACTCTCTTCTTCCGTTAAGTGCTGATGTCAAAGCTATGCAGGCTCAAAGAGAACAAGTGGTTGTTATTAGTTTCTTGACCGGCTTGCGACCATAATTCAACTCTATCAGATCTCAGTTCTTGAATGAATCTGCTATTCCCTCTCTTCAAGAAACATTTGCTCGTGTTCTTCGTAATGAGAATCTTCAGTCTTCTCAATCTGTGGATCACAACAGTGCTCTGGTTAGTCGAGGAGGATTTCGTGGAGGATCTCGAGGAGGGTTTCGCGGGGGCTCTAGGGGCGGCCACAGTGACCGAACAACTGATTCTCAGGCTAATGTTCCAGATTCTGATGGTGTTGAATGCTACTACTGTCATGAGCTTGGTCACACCAAGCGCACATGTAAGAAGCTTTTGGCAAGATACCTGAGGAGCTCATCAGCACACTTTGCTTCTGCCTCAGATACAACTGTTACTATACCTGCAGAAGAATATGCTACTCCTAGGGACTGAGAATTCCACTGCTCCGACTGCTGCATTTGCTGAAACAGGTAACTCTAGCACTTGCCTAGTATCTTCCGCCTCCAAATGGGTCATTGATTCCGGTGCTTCAGATCACATGACAGGTAATCCCTCTCTATTTTCTAAATTCAATACACACGCATCCCCATCACACGTCGCAATTGCCAATGGGTCTACCACACCTGTCCTTGGTTCTGGCACCATCGATCTTTCCCCACCTGTTTCGTTATCTTCCGTACTAAGCTTACCTCATTTCTCATTCAATCTGTTATCAGTCAGCAAAATTACCCGTGCTCAAAATTGTTGTGTCACATTCTTTCCTGAATTCTGTGTCTTTCAGGATCTGTCGACGAAGAGGATTATTGGTAGAGGACGGGAATCTGACGGCCTATACATATTTGAACGTCCACCGTCTTATTCATTGACTTGTTCCAGCCCATCGTCTCCGCTTGAAGTTCATTGTCGATTAGGTCATCCCTCTTTGCAGAATCTGAAGAAGTTGTGTCCTGAGTTTTCTTCTTTATCTTCCCTCCAGTGTGAGTCTTGTCAGTTTGCCAAACATGGTGATTTACATGAGGAGGTTTATATGGAGCAACCACCTGGGTTTGTTGCTCAGGGGGAGTCTGGCAAAGTCTGTAGACTACGTAAATCACTTTATGGTTTAAAGCAATCGTCGTGCTTGGTTTGGACGATTTAATGCTGTGGTAACTGAGTTTGGCTTACGGAGAAGCTCTCACGATCACTCAGTGTTCTTTCATTCGTCCTCTTCTGGATGTATCCTACTAGTGGTATACGTTGATGACATTGTGATTACAGGCAGTAATAAGGCAGGGATCAAGAAGCTGAAAGATTTCCTTGCGTCTCGGTTTCAAACAAAGGACCTAGGTCCTTTAAAATACTTCTTGGGAATTGAAGTATCTCGTACTCGGAAAGGGATCTGTTTGTCTCAACGAAAATATTGTTTGGATGTACTAAATGACTCTTGGATGATTGAAGCAAAACCGTGTGAGGCCCCAATGATTCCAAACATGAAATTGAAAGCAGACGAGGGAGATCTACTTAAGGATCCAGAAAAGTACAGAAGGATTGTGGGAAAGTTGAACTATCTGACAATTACTCGTCCTGACATTGCTTTTCCGGTAAGCGTCGTAAGTCAGTTTATGTCATCTCCAAGAGCTCCACATTGGGAGGTTGTTAGGCATATATTGAAGTACCTAAAAGGTGCTCTTGGCCTTGGCATTCTTTATCAAAATCACGGTCATCATGTCATAGAAGGGTTTACAGATGCCGACTATAATGGAGATCCCACGACCAGGGCTATTGTGTGTTAGTTGGAGGGAACCTAGTCTCATGGAGAAGCAAGAAACAGCATGTCGTTTCTCGGTCTAGCGCAGAATCTGAATACATGGCTATGGCCCAAACCACATGTGAGCTGATTTGGTTGCGTAACCTGCTAGGTCAACTTGGGTTTACTCAATCTAAACCCATGAAACTGTATTGTGACAATCAGGCGACTATCCACATTGCAAACAATCCCGTGTTTCGTGAAAGAACGAAGCATATCGAAGTGGACTGTCATTTCACTCGTGAAAAGCTAGAAGAAGGAACCATCTCAACTCCCTTTGTTCGAACAGGAAACCAACTTGCTGATGTCTTTACCAAAGCCTTACCTGGTTCGCGAGTCTCTTCTATTTGTAACGAGCTGGGCATGATTAACATCATGCCCAGCTTGAGGGGGAGTGTTAGAATGTAAATTGTGATTAGATGGCCCAACTTAGCCCATGGGCCTTAGGGTTTTCTCTCCTGGGGTTTCCTAGAGTTTCCTCTTGTCTATAAATTAGGTTGTACCCTTACATTGTAAATCATCAAGATTAAGTAATACAATAGCCTACAAATCAACTAAAAATCATGATGAAAAGTTATTAGTACTACTAAGGCAAGGACTTGAAGAAGAAAAAAACTCATTATTCACACTCGAGACCGTGGGAGAGATGTCACATGATCCCTCACCTGCTTGAACCAAGATCAGTTAGTTATTTGATAAATACTTTACAAGCAAGACATGGACATGGCTACCAAGTAGCAATCCAATAGCATGTTGCTAAAGAGTCTCCTAAATATTTCAAAGCAACTACGATGAATTGTTGGAAGGATTGCAAATGAAAATTAAAGAGCAAAAGACGCTATTAGTTGATATTTTTGGCCATAAGCATAGTAAATTTTTACTCTTTTACCATTCTCTAAATGCAGAAAAGAATTACACATGAATATCGAATAGTTTAAGAGAAGAAAGGTAGGCTTTGAAAAAAATTATCTTCTAATTTTAGCAAGCTTGTTGGCATTCCAGTAGGTTAGCACATGCACGAATTGTCCTCACTTTTCCATGAAACAGTAAAAACTATAAGGGTGCGTTTAGTATGCAGATGGGACTGGACGGGGCAAGAGTGAGGTTGGTGGGTAAAAGAATTCCAAAAGATTTTAGGGTTTTAATTTGACATGGCCACATGGGTAGATTAGTAATTTACCAATCTTGTCTCATCTCCCTTATTTTTGTTCCACGTGTTTTGGTGGGACAAATTAAAGCATTGTTGTCCCATTCGGGTCTTGTCATGTCCTAGTCTAATGCCGTGTGCCCGTGTCAAACGTGAAACAAGTATTTGTATTGTCATGTCCCGTGTATCAAACGCACATTAAGAAGCCAAACCCTTCCTAGAACCAAAAGCAGGCAATACTCCACTAAAGCAAGAGCTTGTCAGATAAACCCTAACCCTAAATTTTAATCTCACATAGAGAACGAAATCCGCTTCTGCCATTTCATGTTGTATGTGAATTACATCTTTCTGGCCACATAGAAGACAACCATCTATTCATCCTGGGCAAAGGATTACATTGTCGTCTTTGAGTTCTAAATTAGAGCCTACTGTTCAAATGTAGATTTAATACCGATGTTACTGCAGTATTAACTCCTCAATTGCAAGTAATTCATATAAATCGGAAATGAACTTTGGTGATTACATTGTTTCTACTTATTAATTTTAATATTAATCCGTGCTTCTGAATTCAGTTTCTGGTATTGGGTAATTGGACTCATAATGTGATTAAAAGCACTCAAAGATTTTAGCTTTCTCTTTCATATTTGGAATTCCTAATCCTTGGTTCTAACCATGTGTGGATCTCAAATCCACCAAATTTTCTGACAAAAAAGATGAACTACATAACAGAACACATCGAAGATAAGGATAAAAACTTGGTGAATTACAAGAAATGACTTTTCGAAATACCAAAAAGAACCCATCAAAGTAAGCTAAAATTGTGGCTAATTTGAACAAATCGGCAGACATGAAACCTTCAAGCTATAACCCCAGATGAGAGAAACAAGAAACCCCAGATGAGAGAAACAAGAAATACACTTCTAAAAATACCTAAAATACCCATCAAAGATAAGCTAAAAATTTGGCAAAATTTCAAGAAATCAGCAGGCATGAAACTTTCTAGCTATAACCCCAAATGAGAGAAACAAGAAATACAAGAAAAACCCATCAAAATAAGTTAAAAATGTGACGAATTTGAAGAAATCAGCAGACATTAAACCTTCTAGCTGTAACCCCAAATGAGAGAAACAAGAAATACCAAAAAAACCATCAAAATAAGCTAAAATGGTGGCGAATTTCAAAAAAACCAGCACATATGAAACCTTCTAGCTATAACCCCAAATAAGAGAAACAAGAAACACAAAAAAGAACCCATCAAAATATGCCAAAATTGTGGCGAATTACATGAAACCTTCCAGCTATAACCCCAGATGAGATAACAATTACGCACTTGTGAAAATACCAAAAAACCCATCAAATATAAGCTAAAAATTTGGAGAATTTGACTTACATCATCATGATATTCTATAGGGAGGCCAGATAAGAGTTCATCTTCTATCTTCTTGCTCCTACACAGAACTGGAAGCAAACAGATATATTCAAGCAAAAGAAGATTATATTGAAAGTGTTGAAAAGATATAGAAAAGATGGATGATTACATGGACATCTGGGAATACAAAGATTTGAAGAAGTTGAGGAGAAGGTGGTAATGGAGGTGGGAGTGAGAGGAAGAACCGGCAGCCCAAACGCAAACACGTGTGCCTGCATCTTTTTAGAGGTACAGCCTATCAATTGCTGATTGCGAATTTATATTTCTTGCGGTGAAATTGGCAGAAATAGCCCATCCTCTTTTCACAATTGGTCTTCTAGCCGTTCTCCTTTTTGTTTTACTCCAATATCTTCTCTAAAACACTCTAAAACAGAGAAAGTCGTATTTTTGTTATCTATATTGCTCCAACAACTTTTCTATATTATTCTTTAAAATAGAGAAAGCTCCAAGTTTAGAGAAATTAATTTTTTATTCATTCCTCCAATAGGATTGAGTTATCGCTATTTTATATAAATTCTTTTTAAAAAATGTATTGGGATGATAAATTTTAATAATATAATGAATGTTGAGTTCTCTAAAATAGAGAATCTGTTGGAGCTAAATGTAATTCATTTTAGAGATTTTGACTTTTAAGTCCCTATTTTTGAAAAATTATAGAGAATCTGTTGGAGATGCTCTATAAAAGTCAAAAACTTTTAACAAAAAGTTTTCGAACATGGTCCACAAATACAGGAACCAAATCTGTAACTTTTTGTTTACATCTACGAGTATTGGTCTGCAAGTTGTTAATATGTTAAAATTATTTTATAGATTGCTGAACTTATCTCTAAATTGTAAAACCAGTATCAAATTTGCATTCAAATAGTACAGGCGATTTCAACAGACCAAAACAACTATTTGTTCTATTGCACGTATCACGTATTTGCAGGGAAAGAGGAATTTCAAATTAAATTCGTAAATTCGACATATCCGAATAGCCTCTGCCCATTGAAATCAAAGCGAATTTCAGGTAAGCTAAAACCCTAGCAAATAATCATCGAATGTTGGAAAACCATACCATGTGAGGGTACTTTTCTTGATCAACAACTCTGGTGTTCTCGAGTTTAATATGAGATACTGATCGACGGAATGAAGCGTTCCTCGAATCGCCATAATCGTTCTTCAATTCCACAGTAACTTCTCTTCCAACCAAATCCTTGAAGTACGAAAAGAACAACTGCAACAATCAAACCACAAGATAAATTCATCGTAAAATGCATACGAAATCCGCGTATAACTTTCGAAATCAGAAGATCGAACAGATTGATTCGTACCATTTTCTAGGGTTTTTCCGTTCGTTATGAAATTACGTCACAAGGAGTAAACAATATGCAACAACGGTCTGTGTGATGCGTCCCACATGTTGGAAGCCGAGTCCAAAGATTTATATCCATTTAGAGCAAGTCCCTGTGGTTTGTTGCATTTTTTTTATTTTATAGTTCTTATAGTTTTGAAATTACAATTTTCATCTTTATGATTTATAATTTATTATTACCTTGTTCGTTCTTATGATTTAAATTTAATTGTTTTTTTATCCCTATGGTTTACAATTCATTTCTATTGTAGTTATTCATACTTAAAAGTAGTGTTTTGACCTCAGGGACGAAAATAGAAATGAATTACTAACCATAGGGTCTAAAACCGAATTTTGAAACTAAAGAGACGAAATCTGCAATTTTTAACAAACCACAAGGACTAAAAACGTAACTTACTCATCCATTTATTTAAAATATTTAAAGAAAATGGGTAAAATAGGGAGGTTTTATTTTATTTTGATATTTTTAGATTTCAATTAAACATAAAACGGGTCAAAATAACCATGTGATTTTGTTAATATTTCAATTTCCATTCTTATGATTTTCAATTTTTAATTTTCATCCCTATCTTAATTTGAAAGTTATTTTCATTTCTAGATTAATTCATAACTCTTTAAGTAAAAAAAACTAAAACAGTAAAGAATTGTAAGCTAGGGACCGAAAAACAATAGATTATAAATCATAAAGATAAAAATATCAATAAGTTACAAGCCATAATGACGAAATCCATAGTTTCTAAACCATAGAGACGACACATTTTTTAACAAATCACAAGGATGAAAAATGTAATTTACTCTGATATATATTATCATTTCAATTTATGTGATCAACTGATCATATTAAAAACATTAATTACTTATAAAATTTAAAAGAAATGGACAAGATATTGTTGATGACGAAGTCCGTCATGTATATTTAATTATTGATTGGTGTTGAGCTGACTATAGTACAAAGTAATATCTATTTAGTTAATAGAGTAAATTGCATTTTTAATCTCTATGGTTAGTTGAAATTTTCTATTTTCATCCTTATGGTTCTGAAACTGCAATTTTCATCCCTGTGGTTTATAACTTATCATCTTTTTCGTTCTTCTAATTTAAATTTTATTGCTATTTTCATCCCTATGGTTTACAATTCATTTCTATTTTAGTCATTCATACTTAAAAGTAGTGTTTTGATCTCATTGACGAAAATATAAGTGAATTGCAAACTATAAGGATGCAAACCAAAATTTCAAAACTACAGGGACGAAATCCACAATTTTCAGCAAACCACGGGGATGAAAAACATAATTTACTCTAGTTAATAAGATCCATTCAAAGATTTAGTGAAAATAAATTTGAAAATAGGCAAAAATTTCAAATAAATAAATAAAGATTACGTGATTATGCATTTAATTCATGAACTCTGTTTAGATCAAGTTGTGAATAAAAAGTAATTTGTTGGACAACCTAAAAATGCAATAACCCGTCTATGTAGATACGAGATTGGTGACCCCTTATAAAATCAAAGTTATGGATTGCCGATAATTTTTACCATGGTTTTTAAATTGAATTCATAATTATTGGGTTAGTTTATTGCTTTAAACTTTGTCACGTACATATAAAGACCATGTTTTAGAGAAAAATGAGTAAAGTTCCAAACAGATTAATTAGTTGTTGTTGTTTAACCTCTCAATTTTCTAGGGTTTTTTTTTATCTATTGGAATTGTTGTTTTTTAACCCCTGCCGTTTTCTACACACTCCACATACACAGTTAAAATATGGAGTGATTAACAAAGAGATCCATTACAACACTAGATATACATTTTCACTTCATACATACTTCCTAATCCTACATGAGCCTATACTTCATCTTTGTTGGGGATTGGGGGGGGGGGGGGGGGGGTATGAAGGTTACAAACTTACAATCTCTATTTTACCCTTCTACGATGAACATCGAGTGCATCGGGTATAACCTCGTTCAACCGTTTGCTAATGGCGGGAGAATGCTCGATGATCCTCGCTACATACTCCAAATTGTTAGTATCAAATTAGTGTATGAATCCATATTGTTGCATCATGAACATAGATAACAACATTATGAATCATGGTGTTTTTAACGATGTTGAGGAGAGTGTTCATGCGTGTTCATGTGTGAGTTTATAGTTCATGTAAACAAGTTTATCAGATCTTCATGTAATATGGTCGTATGGGTTAATAGTTTATGTGTGGATAAATTGTTCATTTGTTACATGAATGCTAACCAAAATGATTGTTGTATGTATATGATCATAGTGATTATGAACTTGAAGTTGAACATTTATGAACAATTTGATTATGAACATGTGTTGACCAAATTTATTTGATCTTCATCTAATCCGGTCGTATAAGTTTATAGTTCATGTGTGTTCATGCGTGGGTTTATAGTTCATATAAACAAATTTGTCAGATCTTCATGTAATCTAGTCATATGGGTTAATAGTTCATGTGTGTTCATGTGTGGATAAATTGTTCATGTGTGTATAAATTGAGCATTTGAACATGTGTTGTTCATCGTTAACCAATGTTAACAATGTGTAAACATCAATTGAACTCATTAAATATTACACATGGTCCAATTTCCACAAATACCCCTAACACTCATGTTCATTTCATCAAATATTACACATGACCTAATTTATAATTAATGTGCTGATTACTTTTGTCTCATCCGTCAGTTTTAACGTCAATGGCTAAGATTTTGGTTAACAAAGTTAGCATGAAATATATGGTTAACAAATAAACTCAACCCTATATATATATATATATATATATATATATATATATATATTTCCATTTTATTTAAAGACATTAATGAGAAGTGTTAAACATGGTAATGTTAGTTGGGGTATTACGTAAGTTGTTTCGAAATACAAAATAAGACGTAAAATATATCATTGAGCATAGCGTATGAAAAATAGTTTCAAAATATATGGAGCTTGGACAATTTATCTCTAATGATTTATCATCTTTCAGAGTCCGTTTTTTTCAATAGCAAAACAATAATCCCACCTAGTATTTTAAGATCGAGATGTAAGACTTACTATATAACATAACACTTATATATATATATATTATACATCGGTAATGGTTGGTACTCGGGAGTTGGGAGAGGGAATCCAAATCCAAATCGCTTCTAAATATTAGACTTTTGGTCTAACACTTGAGTGTATGTTGTGGATTTACAGGTTCCACCTAGCGGCGTCTAGTTCGTCGTATTGCCGACTATGCTTAGGAGCTTGGGAAGGTCGGACTTTTTGGGAATCGAGACGAGAGACACTTTTGGAGATATAGTGACACTCGGATTAATCTAGTTAATTATAGTCTAGATTAATAGATTGTTGTACGTTATGTCTCAATACTCATTTTTTTGTACATTGTCCGAACTACCCAATTACACTTAAGGGTTTTAGTTGGCTTATATTTTGAAGTTTATATTTACCCATTTTCCGGAATTTTTCCCTATATTTAATGTTTAAATTTTAGGGTGTAACAGATGGCCAACTTTATCTCTTATGATGAAGATCTTCTTGGCAAGGAGATAAGGGGGGAAATCTCCTGTTTGGGATCTCACCGATCTGCATGGAGACAATCGGTGAGACAACTTAGTTTGGGTTGAGAAGTCCATCTTCAATCCGCATTGGTAGATTTACTTCTTCTTGATTTCGGCTGATCTCTGACTTCACCGAACTTTGACAGTATGACAAAGCCATTACAAAGAACCATCTAAAATTTCTCTAAGTATGAAAATGTTTTTCAAAGTATGTAAGGAGATCATGAGGTCATCTTCAAATTTTTTATGACCCAACAATATATATATAGGGGTTAAATCTAGTGAGGACCAAAAAAAGGTTAAGAACTTAAGGACTAATCTAATGCATTGATTAATTTTAATCAATGGTCATTAAAGAAAAAAGGTCATTTGTAATAAACGGGAAAAATAAGGGTATTATTGTCAATTTGTAATGAAATTTGAGGGGTATAATAGTGATTCATTTAACAAGTTCAAATAAATAAAACACGCGGACATCAGATCAACATTAATAAGAACATAATTTCTCCTCATTCATACGATTTCTTTAACCAGATTCATCACTTTCATCTCTGATCAGTTACATCTCCGTGCGATTGATGCGGAATCGATAATGGCAAAAGACAACAAAAATATTGCTTTGCCGAAGATAAGAATCAAAGGTAAACGACTATTTCACTCAAATCCTTAAACCTTTAACATTTAGGGTTTTATTACGATTTGAAATCTTCACTCAAATCCTTAAAATTTAGGGTTTTATTACGATTTGAAATTTGTTTCTTGATATACAGTTGGTAGAAAGAACGAGATGTTGGTAGAGAAAACAAATACATCTAGCAATCCTGAAGACGACATCTATAATGCACAGAAACAAAGTGCGATGTCTGTATTTTTAGACCGTGATTTGGAATAGGTGCTATCTTCTATCTCTTATTGTCCATCTCGTTGCTCCTCTGTTTGACGCACATATGCCACTTTAATGTTAGATTAACTCTGATGTTTGATTGAATTAACACTCTGATCAGATTCATATGGTGAAACACTCTGATCAGATATTCATATCGTGAAACACTCTGATCAGATTCATATGGTGAAACACTCTCATCAGATTCATACGGTGAAACACTCTGATCAGATTCATATCGTGAAACACTCTAGTTTTGTTTCATAAGGTGAAACACTCTAATCAGATTCATATGGTGAAACACTTTGATCAGAAACTAAGTTAAATAACTGTTTTTATAATATTATACTTTCCGTATCACTAAAATCATAATAATTACTAATTATTCATTATAGGTATTTTCCCAATCGTGTGTGGAATTAATTACTATCTGATGGTTTTCAACCTCAAGAACCCTGCTGTTGTCATTATAAACAACCATGCATATGATGATGAAGTAGAAAATATATATGGAATTGTTCCTAGTAATGTGGTATGTGCACTACTTATATCTCATTAATTTAATATGAATTTCCTTTTTATAATAATGTTATATGTTTTTTGGATTTGTAGCAACACCTAATGTCAAGAAATCTTTACGCCGTCCATCATCCTTCATGTGATGAAATAACAAAAGCAGTCCTTGAACAACTCTCAGTGCGATGGTGTACAAATACTAAGGGAAATGAAGGTGGAGTGTTTCTTATGCGCCATATCGAAACATATATGGGAGAACCAGCTCACAGATGGAAATCTGGATTGTACAAGGAGTGTACGCGATAAACAAACCAATTGTGCAATTTGAGGAGGAAATATGCTACAAAGATATTGCTATCAGATATCAACAATCATCGTGTGAAAGTCATAGAGCAAAGCGAGAAGTTTCATGCTTTAAGTGAAGGAGAAAAGATCAAACTTTATGAAATTGCTCACGCAAGAAGGACAGTAGGATTGAAGACTAACAAATGATGATATTGGTTGTTTTGGAAAACATGTTGTGATATGGCTAGAAACTAATATGGGTTTGTTAGCTTTTGATAAAACGTTGTCGATATTAGGTCTTTTGCTTGAATATGGCTTTTTTGTCGATATTAGGTCTTTTGCTTGAAAATGGCTTTTTGTTAAACCTTTTTGAACATTTTCCATGTGATGAAATCTACCGTAAATGATTAGTTGTTGTTAATATGATGTTCCTTTATACCTTTGGCTTTTTTTATTGTTATACATGAAGTTATATATGAAGCAAATGAAAGATTTTAAAGTTATAAAACTTTTCAGTTGGTGAAACTTCATGCATTTTAAAGTTATATAAAACTTTTCAGTTAGTGAAACTTCATGTATTTTAAAGTTATATAAAACTTTTCAGTTGGTGAAACTTCATGTATTTTGTATAAGGAGTATATTTTTTTAGTGTTTTCGAGCATTCATTGGTCTCAAATCGAGTCAAAGCTGGTTATTGCTTCTAAAATTTATTCACATTCAAAAAATTGTCAGATTTTAATTATATTAGATAACTTTAAGCTTGTTTTCTGTTTGGGATAACCATGGTTGCCGGAATAACTCAATTCAAAAACACATTTTAGGATTTTTATCATCAATCATGTTTCACCATATGAAGCTCTATTATCATGAACAATTAAACATCATGTTTATATCATCAATATATCATGTTTCACCATATGAGGCTCTACTATTATAATATGAACAATGTTTAAATTAAACATGAAACAACTAATCAAATAAATCTAAAATCAAATTCTAAAACACAACAAATTAAGTGTATAATAACCCAATTTTAGGATTTATAAAGGATATATATGATGTTTCACAATATGAAACTGACAAATTTAGTAACGTGAGATGAATATATGGTAATTCATACAACTCAATATTAGAAATCACAAGCAACTTTATTGTGCACAGTAAACACTTCAATGTATCCAACAAGTTCAATATGGTATCCGGTAGAATCTAAAAGAAAACAATCAAAAATCAAACTACTTTGTTCAAAACAGTCATGGCAGTCATGAGTCACAAAACTTTCAGCAACTTTTGCACATCTCTCTTAATTCTTGATCTAAGCAACTACTTTGTTTGGACAATTGCGCGAGTCATGGTTCACAAGCTTTCCGCAACTTTTGCACATTCTCTTGTTTCTTGAGCTTTTAACAGACGACCTCTCAGCTGCACCAATAAGGCGTTTTCCGATCCCACAACCTTTATTCCTGATCCCTGTTGGAGGATGAACTTCAATAGTTTCAGGTTGAGAAACCCCAATCAAATCTATAATTGTTTCAATCTTTCCATTTACACCAGCCTCCGTCGGAAACAATTCATCTATTTCACCCCTCAAATTGAGAACACTTTCACCCCTCACCGAACATCAAATCCAGCTTTGTCAGCATAATTCCTATACATCATTACAGTTTGTTCCAGTGTGTCAAAACAAGACCGAATAGTAGGTTTCAGTGATTGATTTACAATAGGAATCCAACTTTTAGTTCCATCTGGAGCTTCCAAAATATAACTAGAATACAATTCCTCAGCTGGATGACTTCCATGTTCTAAATATATATACAATCAAATAGTGAAACACAAACAACATATGATCATTTATAAAAGCATAAGTAATGATTCACAATATGAAACTCCACTGTCACAATATGAAATATATGAAGTTTCACCAAGTGAAACTCTATTGATATAATTTGACTCAATTAAACGTACAACTCATTTAAAGATAAAACAAATCAATCAAACATAAATAAAATTAAATAGGGAAATATATAAGATTAAATGTATCAGAACTCAATTTGATAGTTTATATCAACAATACATCAGGTTTCACCATATGAAACTCTAGTATTATAATATGAACAATTAAACAAGAAATAACTAATCGAATAAAGTTATATAACATGAAAATCTATTAAGTTGACTCAATTAAACGTGAAACAACTCATTTAAACATAAAATAAATCAAATAGTGAACTAGATTAGACTAAACTTACATGAAGTAATGAACTCAATTTTAGGATTTATATTAGCAATACATCATGTTTCACCATATGAAACTCTACTATTATAATATGAACAAGAGTAAATTACGTTTTTCGTCCCTATGGTTTGCTAAAAATTGCGGATTTCATACCTATGGTTTCAAAATTTCGCTTTTCGTCCCTATGGTTTGCAATTCATTTCTATTTTGGTCCCTAAGTCCAAAATACTACTTTTAAGTATGAAGGACTAAAATAGAAAAGTATTACAAACCATAGGGATGAAAATAGCAATAGAATTTAAACCATAAGGACAAAAAAGGTGATGAATTATAAACCATAGGGATGAAAATTGCAATTTTAAAAGCATAAGGACGAAAATAGAAATTTTCAACAAACCACAAGGACTAAAAATGTAATTTACTCTATGAACAATCTAACATGTAACAACTAATGGAATAAATCTAATATCAAATTCTAAAACGTAACAGATTAAACGTATAATAACTCAATTTTAGGATTTATAAAGGAAATATATGATGTTTCACCATACGAAACTTACATAACACTTACAGTGTGTTCAACAACAACACGCATTACTGGAATTGAAAACATAACATTCACAGAACATTTGATCTTTCAAACGATAAGTTATAAAATCATAACAATCACATAAATAAAAATCTTAATAAAACGATCAGTTATAAAGTCGATAAAACAAAGGAGAAAGAAAAACCTGTTTCAACCATTTGATCCTTCAAATCGTTATTAATAAGATCGAGAAGTAGTTCATCATCCCTATTTTGATCAACGAGATTAAACTTTGTCGATTCCATCGAATTTGAAGAACAAAGAGTTGAGGATTTGGATGAGACGGCGAGTACGTTAACCTAGAGTGGGAATTATGGAATCTGAATTGGAATTATGATATTGTATACAAGAGAGAGTTCAATTTGGGAACCGTATAATTTTAAAAAATAAAATATTATTATATTTGTTATCAAAATGACCATTATACCCATTTTTGTTTAAAACCAACATTTAATTTAAACCATAAGATTAAAAACTATTTAAGGCTTAGATTAGTCCTCACACTTCTTAATCTTTTTTCGGTTCTCATTTGATTAACGTCCTATATATATATAGGGTCAAGTTATTTTATTAACCAAAATTTTGGTGTTAACCCTATTAACCCTATCTCATCCCTTGATTATTTAGATCAATGGTTGAGATTAAATAATCATTAAACTCTTAAAATAAATGCTGAATTTTTAATGATGAAATGTGAACCATCATGATAGGGGCAAAATAGGAAATTACATTGTGAGTATATTCTCTGATAATTAACCAAAACATTTAATGCTTCAACTCCATTGTTGAACGGAAAACACACAACCCAGCAATTAATGGCAGAAATGTAACTGACAATTAATGGCAGAAGTGTAACTGACAATTAATGGCAGAAGTATTCACCATGTTTGTGAAATTCTGTGTTCACCATGTTTCACACTTATGAATAAGATAAAATATCATATCAAGTCTATGCAGATATATTGACCTGTGCACATTTGTGAAATTCTGTGTTCACCATGTTTCACCCTCATGAATATCCTAAAATTGATGAGCCTATGAACAGCTGTGATTAACTCAATTTTAAAAGTGATGAGCCTGTGTTACTTCTGTGTTCACATGTTCATGTTTCACAGCGGTGATTAACTCAATTTTAAGATAACCTAATGTATGTTTAACACAATACTAAGATCACCTTAATGTATGATTAACACAACAATAAGTGCACATCAGTGAAACTTCTGTGTTCACCATGTTTGCTGAAATTCTGTGCACATTTGTGAAATTCCATTCCATCCCTTTTACTAATTGCATTATATTAACTAAAAAATTATGAATTCCTAATTTAAATTTGTAACTCCCAATTAATTATTAAAATTTGTAACTCCAAACTAAAAACTAAAAAAAAAAATCCATTTATAAAATTTCAAGTATACTCTTGAGCATTAATTCATATGTTACTAACAACCAACTCAAAAGAAGAGCTCTCATTGGTGGAAAAGGGTTAACAAAGTTAACACCTTTTGTATAGTTAGCATAATAACTTGACTATATATATATATATATATATATATATATATATTGGTGATGGTTGGTACTCGGGAGTCGGGAGAGGAAATCCAAATCCAAATCCAAATCCAAATCACTTCTAAATCTTTTTAATAAAAAACAATAAATCATTTGTTATATATAAAATTTAATCAACTATAATAATATAACGAACCGGTATAACGGTCAGACGAGCTTGTCCGGGTTATTTTTTTCATTGCCCAAGCTCGCCAATTAATTTTAACGGTCCAACCCAAGCCTACCCATTTTTTCAATAATAATTGTCCAAACCCGTTTTTTAACGGGTCAAGCAATCTGGGTCTACGAGTTGTACCGCCCATGAACAACTCTATTTAGGGGATGTTTGGGATTGCTTTTAAAAATGTTTATTAAATTATTTCGTGTGGTACCAGTAATAAGAAGTTTTTAGTGTTTGGATGGAAAAAAAAAGAACATATTGCTTATATCGGTTTGACGCAGGTGATAAGGAGTTTTTGATAAGTCATTCCATTTTAACTTATTAATTATTTTTGAAACAACTTATTCATTTTTTTGGTTATTTTACATGTATAAACAATCCAAAAAAAACCCTAAATAACAACTGATTAGCTTATTGCGTTTTAGTACCACCATGGTCCATAAGCTAATCCAAACACTTTTTATAAAATTTCAATCTAACACCATATAAATTGATAAACACTTTAACAACAAGCATAAGTTTTAAATAAGCAATCCTTAATAAATTCTCCAAAACTTATTCTAAAATTAAAGTATCCTATCTCTCAATTTATAGAACTTTTTTTTAGTATTTTTACCAAAAAGTGTCCTTAAATTAACTGTTTAAAAAATATTTCATTAAATGTAGTAAATTTTATAATAAAATAATTAATATTCTAATTCTTATAAAAAACTGTTAAAGTAATCTAATTTTTTAACCTTTAACTTTTAATTTTTAATTTTCCTGAACAAATTTTGGATAACAAATAATAATAGGAATTATGGGATTTTTTTGAGCATCTTCAACAGTTTTTATATATTAGAGAAAATGACAAATAGGAAGATTTTGAGTTATAATGGAGAAAGTAGGAGAGAGAATGAGTTTTTATCCAAATATGGAGATAACCCAAAAAAACGTTTACTAATTGAAAGCGCCAATATAAATCTTTGAAAATAAATATTTAGAGGGAGAAATAATGTTTTAACAAATGAAGTATTTTGTAACAACCCGGATTTCTAGCTAAGATTTGAAAGTTTGGTGGCCAAAGTCTAATTAATAAAAGTTGAAAAGGGGCCTTTTTACAATTTATGGAAGATATAAAATAGTACAGATCCCTAGGTTTCCATTTCATTGTTTCAGTATTCTTTTGGGTATTGGCGGCGTAGAAGAGAAGCAGGAAATAAGGAGAGAACTGTTTGGCATTGAATTCAATAGGAGAAGCTCACAGGCTCACAACTGGTAAGCAATCATTTCCCATATGTATTTTCCGCCCACTGAATGTCTAGAAAATCAATTGCTGGGTTTTGTTTAATGTTTGAGTTGTGCACACAAAGAAGGAACAAGAATGGGGTTTAACTTAAATGCAGAATTGTTATTTGGTCTGAATCAATGTTTAGGTAAGTATTTAAGGTTGGAGTATAGCACTTATCAGTTTATGAAAAGATTATGTTGGTTAAATGATCAGTGCTAAGCTAATTAGGAGGATGTTGGTTTTGGGGTTCGACAATTAAGAATCGCCGACTCCGGAACTCTTAGACTCCGGATTTCCATAAGGAAATTCCGGGATTGCTTAACACCGGATCCCATAAGGGATTCCGGAACCGAAGGACTTCCGAAAATTGGTTGGCACCGAATCCGTAAGGGATTCCGGAATTGTGGATGTCCGAAACATGTGATACCGGAACCCCAAGGGGTTTCCGGAACTGTGGATACCGGATCCTTAAGGGTGCGTTTGGTATGGTGGACAGTGTGGGACAGAACAGAACAAAACACACTTGTCCCATGTTTGGTGTGGTCATATGTGGGACAAACAAGAACTAACTAGAACAACTATGGGACAAGCTTGTCCACTCCACCCCCTAGAACTAACTAGAACATCACTTTTTGGACCAATATACCCTTTGAAAAGAAACCCTAAACTTGCGTCTTCTTCTCAGCCTACACCTCGGTCGATCGATTCAAGCCTCAACATTGGTCGATCAGATTCAAGCCTAAAAAACGATCGATTTCATCCCCACACCAAGGAAGTAAAACACACAGAGCGGCTGTAACACAAATTGCATGTATCTTCTTTTTCTTCTTCACCGCGTCCCCAACGAGGTTTCGTTTTTTCTATTGATATTAGGGCTCAATTTAAGGGTAATACGTGAATGTCAATTTTTAGGGAAACCTAATTTCGACATCTTTGATGAGATGCGATTTGTTTGTTGACTTTGTTGCTTGTTTTCTGTCAGAATGAAGGCTGTCGCTGCGTATTTGTTGGCTCTGTTGGGAGGTAACACCAGCTGTTGGGTCACTTAGATTTGAAGATGACCTCAGTCTCTCAATTTCACAGTTCATACTTCGAATAATTTTTAGGTTCTTTATAAGCAGTTTAATTGTATAAAATGTTCGGTGAAGTCGAAGAGCAACCGAAGAAACAAAGTAGAAATATATCTTCAAAGCGGATTGAAGATAGAATTCTCAACCAAAGATTAAGCTGCTACTTGAAGACTTTTCCTAAAGTCTTAGCCAGGTCACTTGAAGATTTTGAAGAAGCAAAATTTTGAAGAAGATGAAATGTTAGGCAAGATTTTGAAGAAGCAAAACTTTGAAGAAGATCAAAATCTTGAAGACAATATCTTCGGCAAGATCTTTGAAGAGGATAACATGTTAGGCAAAATACATGTTAGGAACATCTTCGGCAAAGAAGTCTTCGGCAAAGAAATTTTAGCAGATATATTAACTTTATCTGCAGAATATATTCAGGATATCTTGCATTGACAGAGACATCATCCTAAGATCAGAAAAAGGTTCTTTGGACTTCTTATCTTCTTCAAGAAACATCAGCTTCAACAAGCAGGTCAACGCTTGAAGACAAAAGTGAAAAGACAAAATCACTTTTCAGAAGACTGCTTCCGTTCTGCCTTCCAAGCCCTCCTTGACAAGTGTCCATTGCATTTATTGCATGAGGCACTATAAAAGAAGATCATCTTCATCCTTGCAACTCACCAGTTTACAAACTCTCTCAAGCTTTCAAGTGCTGGCGCATTACTCTCTCTCAGAAGTTCATTTGTTTTCTAAGTGTTTTACAACTGTTCTCATTCTCTGTGTGACTTTGTGTTAGATTGTTTAAGCAGATTTTATCTGTTTTGTTCCGCAACAATCTTTAAATTTTCTATGTGTAATTCTTGATTTTAAATCAATAAAGAATTAATTAAGTGAAAAATTTTGTGTATTGTATTCAACCCCCCTTCTACAATACTTGTTTACCATTGCTATTCCATAGCTGGGACCAACAAGTGGTATCAGAGCAGGTCAGTTTAATCTAATAAACTTGATCTGATCTGCAATGGCTTCATCTTCTACCTTGAACAATGTTTCTTCTCAAAACTCTACTGCTAATGCTGGATCATACGACAATGGCTCCATAGCCAAACCACCAAAGTTTAACCCCAATAACTTCTCTTTGTGGAAAAGTCGTATGATGCTCTTTCTAGAAGGAGTTGACAGCAGATATCCTACTATACTCCATGAAGGGCCTCTTGTCCCAAGAGTTTGGGATCGTTATAATGCCAAAAACAAAGATAAGGATGGTGATGATTCTTCTTCTGATGAGGAAGAACGAACACCTACTACTGGGAGATACATTGTAAAGGACCCCAGTAAGTACACTGATGAAGACAAGCGTCTTGTAGCTCTTGACACTAAAGTCAGAGCCATCATTGCCCTCTCTTTGCCTGATGAAGTTTATCACTCTCTTGTAAACTTTTCTACTGCTAAAGAAATGTGGTCTACTCTGTGTGTTCTTTATGAAGGAACTTCTGAAGTGAAAAAGAGCAGAAAAATCCCTCTTGTTAGAAAATATGAACTGTTTGCTCATGAAAAAGGAGAATCGCTTTCTGACTACTATAACCGTTTTAACAGCCTGCTTAATGATCTTAAGCTGTTGGGTCGCATTTATGACAATGAGGAAGTCTTATGCAAATTTATGGATTGTCTTCCTGAGTTCTGGGAAAACATCTGCACATGCATTAAGACAACCAAGGATCTTGATCATATGCCTCTCACAGCTCTTTATGGTACTCTCTTTAACTTTGAGCAAACCAAGCTCCAAAGGAAGTCTGTCATTAAAGATATCAAAAGCTCTTCCCTAGCTCTTGTAAGTGACTCTTCCAAAAGATCTGTGTGCATTCCTAGAATTACATATCCCTCTGATTCTGACCATGATAGTCAGGAAGATACCAATGATCATTCGGAGGCATATCTTAGTGATGCTGATGATGAAGGTGAGGAAACCCCCGTTGACCAACTGATAGATGGCATAGCCATGCTGGCAGGCTACTCTAAACCTAGATCCCGTTTCTCCTCTAGTAAATCTAAATTCTCTAGAAAATCTTCTCAAAATTTCCCCAAGCACTCTTCAACTGATAAATCAAATGAGGAATGCTTTAAATGTGGGAAGAAAGGTCACTTTGCCTCTGAATGCAGAAGCAAGCTTTCTGAAAAATCAAAGAACTCTTTATCCAGTCGTCCCTTTTCAAAATCTAACAGATCAAGACTCGATTCAAATCACTCCTCTTCTCAAAGATCTGGCCAACCTGGTTCCTCTGTGAACTCTGACCGTGCTGAAAAGTACAAGGCTAAATACAAAAGAGAAAAGGAGAGAAATGAACTTCTTTCCAAAAAGGGAACGGGTCTGCTGGCTGAGTATCATGACTTGGTAGATGAACCCACATCTGACAGTGATAAGGACATGGCCAATATTTGTTTCATGGCAAAGATTGATGACATCAATGACTGTGAGGAAACTCCTTCCACTCTTGCTCTGGTCTCGACAGGATGCTCTTCCTCATCCACTCAGGTACATCCCTTTCACTCTCTTACTGATGCTGAAAAGGTTGAAGCATTTGACTCTTTAACTGTTGACTTCCATGATGCTAAAGATGCTAAGAAAAAGGCAAATGCTCAGATAAAATCTCTTTCCTCTCAACTTCAAACCTGTCTTTCTCAACTAAAACATTTTGACAAAATCAAAGCTGAGCTTGAAGATCTGAAAACCATAAACTTCACACTTGCTAAAGAGAAAAATAAGTTGTTCAAAAGACTTAAAGAGGAACAAGAAACTGTGAAAAAGTGGACTAACTCTTCTAAAAATTTAGAAAAGATTTTTAAAGACCAAATGAACTGTGGTGACAAATCTGGTCTTGGCTTTGGCAAAATGGACATTGACTCTTCCTCAACTGTTCATGCTTCTACTTCCCTTGTGCCTCCTCCACTCAATGAGTCCTCTGAACACCACTCAAGTGATACTCATTCAATGAACTCTGTTGATCTTTCTGAAGCCTTAAAGCTTGGGATGTTCATAAAAGCTAAAGGTGATGCCTCAATTTCTAAAGTTGAAGAAGCCCAAGGCTCTAATGACCCTCCTCAACCTGTTCATGAGCTGATGAAATCCCTACACATAGATGAAGCCTCTTCCTCTGAACCTAAGCCTTCAAAGATCCTAAAGAGAGAACCTCAACCTCTTCAAAACAGATTTTCCACTTCTGACAAAGGAAAATCATTCGTCGAGTTCCATCCCAAAAGAAAAACTCCAAAGAAATATTCTGGTAACTCTTCCATCTTTCCCATTCCTCGATCCGTGCTTTTGAAAAAGTCAGATTCCAAAGAATCCTGTCACTCACCAACCCTCATACCTTACAAAGGAATCCTAGGAACCACACCTCTTGGCTCATCCTCTTCGGCCAAGATCATAAAAATCAATGCGAAAGGTCAAAACAAGGACAGTGGTAATAATGTTAAAAAGGTTTTTATCTATAGAAAATGCTATAACTGTGGTGACACTTTTCATATGGCTAAAGATTGTCCTCTTGAGAGAATGGACAGGAACTCATCTAAAGATCTCTCTGTTTCTTCTTCTCACCCAAAAGGACCCATATCCAAATGGGTACCAAAGAACTAATTCTTCTGTGACTGCAGGTTTATGGACATCAACAGATCTGGTATCTGGATAGTGGATGTTCACGTCATATGACTGGAAACATATCTCTTCTTGTTAACTTCGTGTCGGCTAAAGGTCCATCTGTTATCTTTGGCGATAATTCTCGTGGAAGCACTAAAGGCTACGGAACTCTCTCTAATGGTTCTGTCACCTTTAATAAAGTAGCGTACGTTGAAGGCTTGATGCACAACCTCTTGAGCATAAGCCAGCTGTGTGATCTCGGTTATAAAGTAATCTTTGAACTATCCATTTGCACGGTGGTTGACAAAGACATGAAAGCTGTACTTTCCGGGTACCGAAAAGAAAATGTCTATGTTATAGACATGGGACAGAGTTCATCTTCTGAAACAAACATCTGCTTTGTCTCTGAAAACTCTGCTAAAATCAGTTGGCTCTGGCACAAGCGTCTCTCTCACCTCAACTTCAAAACCTTGAACTCTCTCTCCTCTAAAGAGCTCGTATCTGGAATGCCAAAGCTGACCTTTGTGAAAGAAAAGCTGTGTGCTGCTTGTGAGAAGGGAAAGCTCACAAAATCTTCATTCAAGTCCAAGCAATGCTTCTCCATTTCTCAACCTCTTCAGATGCTGCACATGGATCTGTGTGGACCAGTCAGCACTCCAAGCCTTGGTGGAAGAAGGTACATTCTTGTTATTATTGATGAATTTACACACTATACTTGGGTATTTTTTCTCAGGTACAAAAGTGATGCTTCTGAAGAAATCATAAAGTTCATCAAAAGATCTGAAGTGATGAATGGGCAGCTGGTGAGATCTGTAAGGAGTGACAACGGCACTGAATTCAAAAACAGTGTGTTGGATGACTTCTTCAATGAAAAGGGTATATCTCAGAATTTTTCAGCTGTACGGACTCCACAACAAAATGGTGTGGTGGAGAGAAAGAACAGGACGCTGTGTGAAGCTGCCATGTCCATGCTGAGTGAATCTCTCCTCCCGACCTACTTTTGGGCCGAAGCAATTAATACTGCATGCTTTACCCAAAATAGGTCCATCATTGTCAAAAGACATAATAAGACTCCCTATGAAGTCTTTTATGGTAGAAACCAAACATCAGTTTTCTTCATGTCTTTGGGTGTGTCTGCTACATTCTGAATGATAGAGAAAACTTGGGTAAGTTTGATCCTAAAGCAGATGAAGGCATATTCATGGGTTATTCTCTCACCTCCAAAGCATACAGAGTCTACAACCTTCGGAGAAAATGTATTGATGAATCAATACATGTCAAGTTTGATGACCTCAAGGTATCATCCCTCTCCTCTGATGATGATGAATTAAATAGTTGGATCACTTCTTGCATTGGTGATGCTTCTCCTTCTCCACCTATGCCAACTATTCCCATACCTTCTCCTCAAAATCCTACCTCTCAAGATAATAATCCTTCCTCATCTTCACACCCTTCTTCAAACCAAGACCAAACTCTGTCGATCCAAACTTCCCAAAACCAAAATGCTCTTCAAAACACCACTCTCTCTCATCCCTCACATATCCCTTCTTCACTCAATCCTCCTGAAAATCCACCTTCCACCTCCCATCCACAACCTTCTTATCCTCCAACTTTGCCTCCTGCTATAAAATGGACCAAGGATCATCCAATTGATCAAATAATTGGTGATCAACAAGCTGGTGTTCAAACCAGAAGAGGAGTCGGCAACATCTGTCTCTATGTGAACTTCTTGTCCCTTATAGAGCCAAAGAAGGTTGAAGAAGCTCTAGCTGATCCATGCTGGATCACTGCCATGCAAGAAGAACTTTCTCAGTTTGAAAGAAACAAGGTCTGGAGATTGGTTCCTCGTCCTCCCAGAAAAACGATCATAGGAACCAAGTGGGTCTTCAGAAACAAGATGGATGAAGAAGGCACCGTCATCAGAAATAAAGCCAGGTTGGTTGCTCAAGGGTACAGACAAGAAGAAGGAATTGACTATGACGAAACATTTGCTCCAGTTGCCAGACTTGAAGCAATCAGAATCTTCCTTGCTCATGCTGCATACAAGAACTTCAGAGTCTTCCAGATGGATGTCAAGAGTGCCTTCCTAAATGGAGAGCTTGCTGAAGAAGTCTATGTGAAACAACCTCCTGGATTTGAAGATCCATCTCATCCTGACTATGTGTACAGATTGGATAAGGCTCTCTATGGCCTTAAACAAGCCCCTCGTGCCTGGTATGACACTCTAGTTGACTTTCTTCTGAAGAACAACTATACTCGAGGTAAGGTTGACAACACTCTTTTCATCAAGCAAAAATCAGGTAATCTTATTCTTGTTCAAGTTTATGTGGATGACATCATTTTTGGTGCCACCGATGAATCACTATGTGATGAGTTTGCTTCTCTCATGATGAGTCAATATGAGATGAGCATGATGGGGGAGCTAACATTTTTCTTGGGTCTCCAAGTAAAACAATCTTCTGAAGGTATCTTTATAAACCAAAGCAAATACATTCGTGATCTTTTGAAAAAGTTTCAATTTGATACCTGCTCTCCCATGAAAACTCCTATGGCACCACCTCTAAAACTTGATGCTGATCCTAATGGTGTGTCTGTTGATGTCACCAAGTTTAGAGGAATGATTGGGTCACTTCTTTATCTTACTGCTAGTAGACCTGATATTATGTTTGCTACTTGCCTGTGTGCGCGTTACTAAGCCAATCCTAAGGAATCTCACTTGGCTGCGGTTAAACGCATCTTTCGGTATCTGAAAGGTACCATGAATCTGGGTCTTTGGTATCCCAAAGACTCAGGTTTTGATCTAATGGGTTATTCAGATTCTGACTTTGCAGGATCAAAGATTGATAGAAAGAGCACTACTGGAAGCTGCCAACTCCTTGGTGGTAAACTTGTTAGTTGGTCTAGCAAGAAGCAGCACTCAGTCTCCACCTCCACGGCTGAAGCTGAATATGTTGCGGCTGGTAGCTGTTGTGCTCAAATACTGTGGATGAAGAATCAACTGAGGGACTACAATCAGATCTATTCTCAAGTCCCAATACTGTGTGACAACTCCAGTGCAATTGCCATTGCAAACAATCCTGTGCTTCACTCCAGATCCAAGCACATTGATATTCGGTATCACTTCATAAGAGATCACATCTCCAAAGGTGATATTGAACTGCATTTCATCCCCACCGATCTTCAACTAGCGGATCTCTTCACAAAGCCTCTTGAAGAACCTCAGTTCAAGTTTCTCTTAGGAGAACTTGGTATGTTAAACTTAGATATATAGTTTGGTTAAAAATCAAAAAAAAAAAATCAAAAAAAAAATCAAAAAAAAAATCAAAAAAAAAAAATATATATATATATATATATATATAATAATTTTTTTTATCAGTTCGATTTTTTCAAGTACTGATATTCTATCAGTTACAAGCAGAGTCAACCTCCTTTCCCATCTAACCCTCATTTTCTATTTTTACCATATCTCTCTCACCAAACTAACACACCTTTTTACCTCTCTCAATCCAAGTCACTCTCCATCATAACCATCCATCTCTTTACCTATCTATTTTTACTTTTAATCCACACCCTCCTTTTTCATCTAAACAAAAACAACCTACCCTCAAACCTTACCCTATACAAACACAATCTATTTTTTTTACCCTCTCCTATAAATATCTAGCCATACCATATTCCTAAAACATATCTCCCAAAACCTAGCCATACCATATTTTTCTCCTAACTTCTCGTTCGGCAAATCAAATTTTTTTACCATTTTGCCGAACCCACATTGTCGCACCAAACAACCCCTTCGGCGGTCTCCTTGCCGCACCCACCCTGCCGCACCCCCTTGCCGAACCCCCGCCGCTACCCCTTCCCGAACCCCCCCCGGCTACCCCCTTCCCGAACCCCCCCCCCCCGGCCGCTACCCCCTTCCCGACCCCCCCCCCCCCCCCGGCTACCCCTTCCCGAACCCTTCACACCAATTTTTTAGTTCAAAATTCTCTTACATCCTCTCTCCTACTTTTTCCCTACTCCCCATACCTTTCTCCCAATTACCTAAACACTCAACCTTTTCCTACCCCCTCTACCTCTCCTACCTTTCCTTTCATCTTATTACCCATCATACCTTTTCTTACCTCTACCCTCTCTTACTTCCTATAAATACACCTCCTTCCTTCTCATTTCTTCAAATCTCCACTTCTTCAAATTTCTCTCATGTCTACCTCTTCTCCCAATCCTAACCCCAAATCTTCAAAATTCATCATTCCCACATGCTATGAAGATCTTGTCTTCAGGACTTGCAATCATATTGCAAGATTTGAAAATGATCCAGACTATCCCGATCACTTACCCATTTCTCACTTTCTTCAACAAACCCCTCTACTTTATGCCTTCTCCAAATCTCTCAAAATGAGCAAAAAGCTACTTGGCAATTTTTGGTTAACTTGCTCTGTGCATGATGGTGAACCCAAAACCATTTCCGCGTGCATTCTTTCGGACACCGGTGATCATGATCTTACCTTTGATGTGGAAGATGTCCGTGCCGCTCTTCATCTTGACAGTTCCGATTCGTATGCACCTTTTCCGCTTGACAACGAACATGAAGATGTGGTACAAGCCATGAACTACACCGTCGATGCAAAGTACAAAAGCCCTGGCACTTTCCTGCGCAAATACATGGGTGGGGTATGGCATTTCTTCTTCACTCATATTATTTTCTGCTTAAGTCGCAAAACTGGAGGTCATAATCAATCCCCCTCCTATATCACCAATCTTGCTCATGCCATTATGTTTCAAAGAAAAATAGATTTTGCACGCTATTTTTTTGATGAAATTGTTGCAGTTGTGACTCCTCCAAAAAGGCCACATGTTGCCTACCCCAGATTCCTCTCCATCCTCATTGAACATAAATTGGGGAAATTACTTGATCTTGATCGCAAGTCGGCAAACCCAAAGTTCACCTATGATTTTCTTGCACCTACCATCACGAAGGCAATTCTTCAACGTCCACCAAAGGCAACTGACAATGGTCTTCTTCCAGGTATGGTTTCTATCCTTAACTCTCCCAATCTACAATGGGGGGATAATCCGGACACTCCTCCTTCTCAACTGTCCGCAAATCCCTCCAATGTAGTGGACCCTCCTCCCTCTTCCCGAGTGATACCGACGAGCACTTCAAAAAAATCTAAGGCTTCCGGTACCTCCGCACTCTCTTCCATGACTTTGCCGCCGACCAAACCTTCGGCGGCTTCCCCAGTCATAAAACCCTCTTCAAAGCGGAGGCACTCCAAATCCCCTCCTGAGTCTTCCCTGAAAAGACTTAGGACATCCTTAAGGGCCAAACCACACCGTCCAGCTACCGATTCTCGAAATTCGGGAACTGTTGAAATTGTCCCTACCGGGCCCAGGGAACCTGCTAACCTCTTAGCTAGCTCCTCCGTCTCCTCCCAACAGGTTGCGGTTGAAAATTTGGGGACCCACACTGCTCCTTCTTCTACCAACTTATTGGTGGTTGAAGATGACTTGGGTGTCTCTCCAGCCCAAGGTACTGCTTTCTCACTGCACGGCCTATCACCCGATCACTCTGCGATCGATGTTTCTGCACGACCCCCTACGGGTCCTACATGTTTACTTGACTTTGTTGTTGAAGATTCTCCAGGTGATCCTCCTTCTCACTCTGCAACTGCCACCGAAGAAGTTAAGTTGTCTTCTTCCAAAGACAACTCAATTGAGCATTCAAGCTCTAATGTTGCTGGTTCATCCACCACTCTACCACTTTCTGGGGATCCTGCAGACGATCCTATCCTTAATATGCTGGTGGTGTCATCCTCTCCTTCATCTTCAAGGTCTTCGTCTCCTCGTCGTCCTCTACTTATTGGAGCCTCAACCACCAGATATGTAGCACGCCAACTTGACTCCATCCAGGATTCCATCTCCAGCTTACAATCTCAGGTTCAGTCTCTCCTAGTCTCAAATGCCGGTCTCACTCTATCCATGACTGCCATGCAAGCTGCCTCAGATGCTCGTGACAAAGAAGTTCATAGGCTCCAATCTGAACTTCAAAGCCAAAAGGACATCAATTCTCAGCTCCTCAGTTCTCTTACATCTCTTCACCACAAGATGGATGCTCTTCCTGAAGATCAGGCTCGCACACTCACCACCTTTGCTGGATGGGTGAAACGTTATTACCTGTCTGCCGCTGAGGGGGAGAAAAGCCCAAACAAATTTACCAGCGACCGACCGGGTTCCTCTGTAACACCTGGTCCCTCTGACCCATCCAAATCGGCACAACCAGATCCACCAACTCAGGGGGAGCAAACCATTGAAAATGCAGGTACACTAGTTGAGGGGGAGCAATCTGAGTTCTCCAAAAAGTTTGCATGGTGCAAGAAAAGGTTACTTGGAAGGACCAGTATCTCTAAAATTGTCAAAGCCAAACTAGCTACTCACAAAGAATCACATGATGTCTATGTGATACTTACTCGGGCTGACAACTCCATCACACCGGTAAGATTTCATGACCTTGATTCTTATGGTATGTTAGAATGGTACGAAATTGTTGAATGTCTTAAAGATTCAAAAAGTCCGAACCTAGTTGATGCAAAGATATATATCAGCGGACTTCTTGACAATCTAAAGAAGACAAGGAAAGAATTCCACCAAACCATCTTTCAAGATCTTGCTGCTATAGGAATTCTTCCTGATATCAAGAACCTGAACCTAACGCCTCCTTCAGTCCCCACCAGAAAATCTCCTTCTGTGTTATACAGACCGTATCGGGGCATTTTCTTCAACAATGCCCAAGGCACACAACAATTCTTCCGATATGAGGAGATATCTATGGCTGACTCTATCTTCCTTGAAGCCATCCTTATCATTACCCCTGACACAACTGCAATCCCTCCATCCTAGCTGAACTACAGAAAATGATGAATTGATCATCTTTATATGCTTTTGATATGTACTTGTAAACTTATGATTATTGCTCTTTCAAGTTTTCAATACAAGTACATTTTTGTTAATAGTTTGTACAGTATACTTTACCATTTTTTTTACTTGTAAATGTCGGATACAATAAATAAAAAAAAAACAAAAAAAAAATCCAAAAAGAATGGACTATGTGAAAAGAACCCAAAAGAGTAAACAAGGGTCAAAAATGAATTATTCAGTGTTTACTTCTCAGATTCTAAGTATGGATGTCATCCTCAAATAGGGGGAGATTGTTGGGTCACTTAGATTTGAAGATGACCTCAGTCTCTCAATTTCACATTTCATACTTAGAATAATTTTTAGGTTCTTTACAAGCAGTTTAATTGTATAAAAATGTTCGGTGAAGTCGAAGATCAACCGAAGAAACAAAGTAGAAGTATATCTTCAAAGCGGATTGAAGATAGAATTCTCAACCAAAGATTAAGCTGCTACTTGAAGACTTTTCCTAAAGTCTTAGCCAGGTCACTTGAAGATTTTGAAGAAGCAAAATTTTGAAGAAGATGAAATGTTAGGCAAGATTTTGAAGAAGCAAAACTTTGAAGAAGATCAAAATCTTGAAGACAATATCTTCGGCAAGATCTTTGAAGAGGATAACATGTTAGGCAAAATACATGTTAGGAACATCTTCGGCAAAGAAGTCTTCGGCAAAGAAATTTTAGCAGGTATATTAACTTTATCTGCAGAATATATTCAGGATATCTTGCATTGACAGAGACATCATCCTAAGATCAGAAAAAGGTTCTTTGGACTTCTTATCTTTTTCAAGAAACATCAGCTTCAACAAGCAGGTCAACGCTTGAAGACAAAAGTGAAAAGACAAAATCACTTTTCAGAAGACTGCTTCCGTTCTGCCTTCTAAGCCCTCCTTGACAAGTGTCCATTGCATTTATTGCATGAGGCACTATAAAAGAAGACCATCTTCATCCTTGCAACTCACCAGTTTACAAACTCTCTCAAGCTTTCAAGTGCTGGCGCATTACTCTCTCTCAGAAGTTCATTTGTTTTCTAAGTGTTTTACAACTGTTCTTATTCTCTGTGTGACTTTGTGTTAGATTGTTTAAGCAGATTTTATCTGTTTTGTTCCGCAACAATCTTTAAATTTTCTATGTGTAATTCTTGATTTTAAATCAATAAAGAATTAATTAAGTGAAAAATTTTGTGTATTGTATTCAACCCCCCTTCTACAATACTTGTTTACCATTGCTATTCCATAGCTGGGACCAACACCAGCCCATCCGCTGATGATTTGAAAAAAATTCTCGGTTCAGGTATGCATTTTAGTTTGTAAAATTCTTTAGACTTTCAACTTTGAGAAGTACGTACAGATTGTCGAGTAAATTTGTTGATGATCCCAGTTGCTTGTCTTGCTAATTCGTTTATCCATATAAAACTTGATATATTTCCTGCTAACTATATCAACTTATTAATCTATCACGGCATGTTTATGTGACTGACGAAGACTGGATTTTGATCATTTTTAGGAGCAATCGAGATTCAGATTTGAGGTTAATTGTTGGTTTAGTCATGCTTAGTGATATTGATTTTGCATCGATGTTTTGTCTCAGGCTAGCAATGCATTGTAATATGTTCTTCATGGGCACTACCTGGTGATATTTTATGTCTTTCATAGCAATTGGGACATCTAAATGTGAATTTTCCTGCTGGTATAAGTTAAATCTTTGGTGATTATTGTTTTACCCTGCCTTTGCTATTAATCTTTGTGAATCTGATCTTTTTTGTGATGATATGTATGTATGTTTACTCTACAAATGTGATTTTGATCCAACTCATGGTCATTAGTTGATAAAAAAACACTGAACAAATCACTAGGGTTAAATTGGTCATTTAACCAGTCTTGTTCTGTCCAGTACAGTCCTATATATGTCTTACCAAACGCTGAACAGCTGTCCTGTCCTGTCCTGTCCCGTCCTGTCCTGTCCTGTCTGCGTACCAAACGCACCCTAAAGGAATTCTGGAAGTTGTTGATACCGGATCCAAATGGATTTCCGGAACCGGGACTCCGGATCGTAAGGGAGTTCCGAAATAGAGGAAAATACCGGAACCAGTTTAGAATTCCGGAACTGTTATTACCGGAAATAGTAAGAGGATTCCGGGAATACCCGTTAGGATTAAGCGAAGAGCTAGGGTCAGTAGTGGGTTACCACTAACTAAAATTATATAATAATGCTTTGGGTGTAAGAACGATTCGTGACGAGACGCGCAGTTAGGAAGTCACTAATACTAGGTGAGTTCCCTAAACCCTTTTTACACGAAACCAGCTGCTAAATATTTTACTGATTATGGTTCTTTTATGAGAATGAATCGTTTATCAAATGTTACGTGTGTTTTCCATGAAAAGTATGCTTTATTTTAAAATTCTAATTTGCAAGAGGAAATGATTTATAAAGATTTCACGTTTTATGATCATGATAAGCTATGTGTATGCTATGTGGAGTCGGTCTGCACAGTGGGATCAGAGTACCTCGGGATCCGATGATCCCTCGGCAGTTGTGATGAGCCGGTAGGATGGAATTCGTTTCCTTCCTACTCGGATAGAGGGCCCCGATCGTGGTTAGCTTATGTGATCCTTAAACACTGTGCAGTACCCTGATTGATGCTTATGTGGAGAATGTTAATGAGTTTTATAAAATGATTTTATACTGTTGATATATGTTGTTTATGAAGTGAATTCACTAGACCTTTTGGTCTAACCCTCGATTTTCAAAACAAAACCATTTTCAGGTAAGCGTAGCACTAGTTCTTCCGGAAAGAACTAAAAGATGGCATGAGAAGGAAATGGAGCTTAAAGCGACTCCATAATTTTTGGCTAGTATGACTATAGATAGAAGCTCTCGGATGTGGACTTGAAGTTTCCGTTGTCCAAGTTTTGTCTAGTTTAGCATTGTGATTGATTAAAGACAGTTTAATTATTGTAATTCTTGACGTTTAATCTATGTTATTGCATGTTATGTTTTGGAACGTTACATATTTTAATATTATAATCAATGTTTGTTTCTCCAAAATGAAAAATCTATTAAAAATACATATAATTTTTTTAGAAACTTTAACATTTAATTCTCTATTTTAAAGAAATTTTGAAGAAACATGTTGAATATATGCTATATTAAGATGTTCCCTACACCATCCAAATAGTTGATGGTTCATGATCAAAACATAACTTTTGATAGCATCTTAACTAAATTAATATAATATGTTATTTTACTTTAAAAATCTAGATAATTCTTTTAATTGAATATTAGTATATTATTTGTCCTCAGACATATAATATTATATTTACTATGAAAATAATATTTATTTATGTTTTCTAGCCGATTACATTTCTCAAAGTCAATTATTTCTTTAAGCATTTATAGAACTACAAATTCAAAAAACAACCATATTATGTATAAGAGTTTTAAATCTTTTTTACTTTTTAGTTTTTTCAACAAATAATATGTTTAGTTTTTTTAATTTATCCAAATAAAATGAAGACCATATGTGGGTTTGTAGAAATGGTAACCGTCTGGTTTCGACCTGGCTATTAATATCCATATCCCCGAAATCGATAAGCAAAATAACCGTCCATGTTAAAACCCGATTAAGGTTAAAAAAATACTTAGTTCTCCATTAATTTCCTCGAACCCGAAATCAAAGTTGACCCAAAAATCGGAGAGAAGTTTGAATGTGAGGACGTGAAAGTAAGAGTAATATTGCGAAAAAACGATAACTACGAAAATTTTGTTATTTAAAAATCGATAATTACAAAAAAATGGTATCAATAGGGGTGTTTTTAGTGATATATATAGGGGTTAAATCATGTGAGAACCACAAAAAGAATGAAAAACGATCTATGCCGTAATTTGGTTTGATAAAATAACCATCTAAATAGATGACTCTTTAACAAGAATCAAAAAACATAATTCTGATGAATCTCCACTTAATTCTCAAAGGGTCCACATTCCTTCTTACGTTTCTTACCATAACTTACTGGAACCTAACTTAACCCGATATGTGCGTGTGTATGTGTGTGTAGATTTATATATACACATAGGTGATAGGCCCGACTATACCAATTTAGCGCAAGATGCTTGTTTATCATGCAGTACTTGAATGATGATCCTTATATTAATAGTTTTTTCACGTTTACAGCTTTTCAAATAACAAATTATTTGTGAAATAATTAAGATCTTATTTAACTTTCCATGATGATTGGCTATTAGCAGTGGAAGTAGTCAGGTCATTGATAATCTATTGCCTAAGAGCATCTCCAAAAGATGGGAAATTGACGAAAATAGCCATAGCAACAAACCATATTAAGAAAATAGCCATTCCCTCTCCCAGATTGCAAAAATAGTCATGGGTCCGCACTCGAATCCAGTGCGGACCGCACTCGAACCCAAAACGACGTCGTTTATGTGAATTGGGATTTTAATTTCCATTTTACATTTTTAACCCCTATATTTATTTACTTATTTTACTTTATACCTTTTAGTTTCATAATTTAATTTTACATTTAACACATATAATCGTTTATTAACTAAAATACGTTTTAATTTTAACAAGTTATACCATTATAATCGTCTCTTCGATATGTTCGAAATGAGCCAAATATTGAATTTTTTTTTATATATTTTAATATATCATATACACTAATACACTACATAAAAAATAAGTTTTAAAAAATAATTTTTAACAAATAATTTTAATAAAAAATATTTTAATATATATCATATATGATTATTATGTTAATGCGCGATAGGAGTGTGAAAGAAAATTGAAAATACGTTAAAAATGAATTTTAAATATAAAAAATATTTTTTATGTAGTGTATATGATATATATTAAAATATATAAAACAAAAAAAATTCAATATTAGGCTCATTTCGAACGTATCAAAGAGACGATTATAATGGTGTAACTTGTTAAAATTAAAACGTATTTTTAACGTATTATAGTTAATAAACTATTATATGTGTTAAATGTAAAATTAAATTATGAAACTAAAATGTATAAAGTAAAATAAGTAAATAAGTATAGGGGTTGAAAGTGTAACATTTCAATTTTTCAACAAAATTGTGATTTTGATTTGATATTTACACTTTCACCCCCCCTATACTTATTTACTTACTTTACTTTATACCTTTTACTTTCATAATTTAAATTTTACATTTAACACATATAATCGTTTATTAACTATAATACGTTAAAAAAATACGTTTTAATTTTAACAAGTTACACCATTATAATCGTCTCTTCGATACGTTCGAAATGAGCCTAATATTGAATTTTTTTGTTTTATATATTTTAATATATATCATATACATTACATAAAAAATAATTTTTATATTTAAAATTCATTTTTAACGTATTTTTAATTTTGTTTTACACTCCTATCGCGCATTAACATAATAATCATATATGATATATATTAAAATATTTTTTATTAAAATTATTTGTTAAAAATTATTTTTTAAAACTTATTTTTTATGTAGTGTATTAGTGTATATGATATATTAAAATATATAAATCAAAAAAATTCAATATTTGGCTCATTTCGAACATATCGAAGAGACGATTATAATGGTATAACTTGTTAAAATTAAAACGTATTTTAGTTAATAAACGATTATATGTGTTAAATGTAAAATTAAATTATGAAACTAAAAGGTATAAAGTAAAATAAGTAAATAAATATAGGGGTTAAAAATGTAAAATGGAAATTAAAATCCCAATTCACATTCTCTTTCTCCGCAAGTGCGGTGCCACCTCCGCAGTGCGGTGCCGCATCCAGATTTAAAAAAAAATCATTTCAGCCTTTAAACGACGTCGTTTTGGGTTCGAGTGCGGTCCGCACTGGATTCGAGTGCGGACCCGTGGCTATTTTTGCAATCTGGGTGAGGGAATGGCTATTTTCTTAATATGGTTTTTTGATATGGCTATTTTCGTCAATTTCGCCCAAAAGATTCTTCACAAGGGAGAAAATGAAGCTTTTGAGGATTGGGTACGTTTGTGGTTTTAACATAAACCCTAATTATGTTAAAATAAAAGAATAAGAAAAACAACCAATTCACGTGCAAAATTATGTGATTTTTACAATAATTGTCAACATAAAGGTATGCGGGCAACATGGCCTGCAACCTCAAGTCGTGACCAAAGTTGTGTGAATCACATGTGATATAACACATGATTTTAATGTAAAATTATATATGATTCAACAATTTTCTTATTCTCTTTTTATTACTATTTTCATATGAATTTGACTCTCCTCTCTCTCTCTCTCTCTCTATATATATATATATATATATATATAATAAACATATAATCTACATATCAGGATTTCTGTACTTTTTTTTGGGAAGGGTGTCCTAGCCTATGGCTAGACTAATCCCTTGACAAATTATGACTGTAATTGTTGTGTACGCCTGGATTAGAACCCTAGGCAGTTGGGATATTCCACCACATATCCCCCAAGGCCTTAACAAGTACGCCACAACCCTTGTGGTTGTGATCATCCAATGATCATATTGAAGCATAAGGACCCAATTCTTGCGACCAAAAAGGTTGGCATGATTTTGGTAGCATTATTATTATGACATGAGCATATAAAACTTACAATACCTACATAATTAATTATTAAGACACCATAATCAAAAAATCTACAAGGATGAGGGAGCAATAGGGTTGAGATAGTAGTATAAATAAGATTCAATCAACCTATTTACATAATTAAGAAAGCGAGTGAAAAAACATATTAAGGTGGCCTATATTACCACTCAAGCAAGGAAAGAGTAGCAAACCCTCTGGAAGGGCATGCATTGAAACTATTCAGAGGTTGTCTCTTAATGAAACTATTAAGAGGTAAACAAACAGCCCCTTTATTGAGCTCGAGCCTGGTATTAATTTTTCAAGCTGAGCTCGAATAACCTGCTAATCGACTCCACTCACTCGACTTGGCTCGTTTAAACCCCTAATCTTACCCTCCCAAGACCCCACCTTGAGTCGGGTTCGTTTGGTTTGGTTTAGTTTAACAATAACAAAGAAAGACAAGGCACTTACAGTAAAGTCGAGTGCTTTCACTAATTCGTAATGTACAGTGTGCAACTGCAGATTCTCCACTCTAGAAGCAAACAGAAATTGCCACGTATTGATACTTCCCAGGTTATCTTCCAAAGTATCAACCCCGTTATTTATCGAGTTAACTCTATCAAAGCCATCAACGACGTGTTTGCATGTTTTCCTAAAAGACTCGCCGAACGCAGCTTCAGCTTTGGAAATATCATCGGCATCTTTAATGTTTCGTGATTGATTCCTTGCTTCTAAAGCAGAATTATAGTACTCATCTAAAAGGTCATCCTGTAAAGTTCAACAACATTAACATAAATAGATAGAACACTACGACTTACAGAACATTTACTAAAGTTATATTGCATCAAGGGTTGGGTTCCGGTGAGAAGTTGAGGTTAACATGAGAAGCTTGAGAAGTGGTTATCAATCATGGAAGGGCATTTGATTAAAAGTGATCGGCGGTTCAGATCCACTTCTCACGTTAACCTCAACTTCTCACACGATCTTTCCCCTACCAAGTAAATAAGTAGGTATGGATTGACTTATCAAAAACAACTTATTTGTGGTGAGGAGAAGCAAATAAGCACTTTTGATTTTTTCTATCCAAACACTCCAAACTGCTTATTTGCGGTGGGGAGAAGCTATAAGCAAATAAGTCAAAAATATAAGCACTCCCAAACACCCCCACCATATTCGATCATACTTGTCAGCTCCATACCTGAATCGGCAATAGGTGAACAATCAAATTAGACATACACAACCAAGTTAACATCAGTAGGCAAGCACACGAGTTAAGGTTAGTACTCTTGTTTGTATAACTTTAGTGTACACTACAACAAAATCGGCTTTATAGGACGTCAATGATGTCTAAATGGCATGTTTTACTGTTTTAATAGGAGTTAATTGTTAGTACCAATCAGTTGTGCATCCTATATGTAGGTGTTACACTACTAAACAGAAGCAGATTTCCGGCGGACAAATTCGTCGGAAATCCGCCGTAAATGGATAATTTCGGCGGATGCGGTCGCCGGATAAATGGGCGCCGAGATGGCCCGTTTTCGGCGGAATTTTCGGCGGATAGTTTGTTTTCGGCGGACGTTTCGGCGGAATAATCCGTCGGAAAAAAGCAGAAATAATTAACAAAATCTTAATTAACAAGATAATCAGAGATATATTTTCGGCGGATTTTCGGCGGATTTTTCCGCCTGAAATATATTTATTTATTTATCAATTAATAAAAAATAATAATTTCGGCAAATATTTTGGCGGATTTTTCCGCCTGAAATATATTTATTTATTTATTTATCAATTAAAAATAATAATAATTTTGGCAACTATTTTCGGCGGATTTCGGGCGAAAAATTCCGCCGAAAATAATTTAATATATTTTTAATTATTTTTTTTATTAATTAAAAATTTATTTTTTCCATGGAATCAGCTGAAAACCTGCTAAAAACCTGCTAAAAATTGTATAATCTGCTAAAATGTTATATATCATAAATTAAAACGCCCAATACATTGTTCGGGCCAAAACGACCAAATCGTTGTTCCAAATTCGTTCAAATAACACAAAACACAATTATAAAAGTTTCACATCACTATGGAGGCGGACGCGGACGCGGCGTACTTTGACTGAAACTTCTGACCAACTCGCACATCTCTTCATATTGTGCTCGTTCCAAACGACGGGCCTCTTCACGTCTCGCTTCCTCTTCCCGACGTCTCGCATCCTCTTCCCGACGTCTCTGATCCTCTTCCCGACGTCTCTCATCCTCTACCCGACGTTCCTCCTCTTGTGCCTTCAACTCTTGCACTTGGCTCATTAAGGTCTCAACGATGTGCTACAAAATAAAAAAGACATTAGAATATTTAATATGAATTAAAAATCAAATTGATAAACATCATTTAATGAAAAAAAACTGGTACACACCTGCTGGGAGGAAGACGACGCACCACTTGTCGAAGATGACCCACCCAAGATCGCATTGGGATCTAGATGGTTTCCAAACCCAAACGAACGAACTTTCTTCGTTCCCCCGGTCACGTCATGCCATAACTGGGTATCAAGTGACGGATGATTGGCAAGGTCCTCGCCGTATCTCTCTATGGCGCCCGCCCGATACCCACCCTGTGGTTTTTACAAAATTATACAAGTCAATTTCGACAGCATAACGACTGTAAATAGGACGTTTCCATTTTCCTGTTAAACAACAATCCTAATGTTTGCCCAACAAATGGAAACCCAAACTAGATAGATATTAACGGCAAGATATATAACAAAACAATTATAAAGCTAAAAGTTAAACAATCCTAATGTTTGCCCAACAAATGACAACCCAAACTAGATAGATATTAACGGCAAGATATATAACAAAACAATTATAAAGCTTAAAGTTAAACAATCCTAACGTTTGCCCAACAAATGGCAACCCAAACTAGATATATAAGATAGCTAGTTACCTAGTTATAATGTTTATAGTTAAACACAAACTATGTAGATATTGTAAAGTCTTGGTCAAAAAATACTTACCGCAAAACGACTACACCGCGTTGTCACATACTCCTCGGATTCGGAAGATGTGTTATTCGCTCCCGACCGCTGCTTCTTCTTCTTCTTATGGGTATGGTCGAAGAGCTCAATACCCGACGGTGGCATGCCTCCTTTTGCTCTCGTCTGCAAAGATCAAATAATACAAACAATGGCGAATTATAACATGTTAAGCAAGCAACAAACTAGTAACGCAATTGGTTAATTATAACATATGAAGGTCATACCAATCTTGAAGCTGTCTCCCCGAAAGAAATCGAGCCATTAATGTGCTTCGATATTTCTCCATCAATCTCAGTCATCCGGTTCGAGCGTGCCGTCACTGAAATCGACTTCCAATGATCGGAGTTCCAGGCATCGATCATTGCGTTCCACTGATTCGCATCTAACCAGGGGGATTGAACGGCCGCAACAAGTCCATGTCTCTATTTGGGTCGTTCTCATCATAACGACGACCATTCTTGTTGCACATACGGATGGCTCTATTTCGTGCATATGAAAGATTGTCATTGTGGCATTTCCCAGATTTCCTCTCCCAAATTTGACGCATTAGAGAGTCCAACGTCGGGTCCCATTGGAAGTATTGCTGAACGTACATGTTTAGTTATTTTTAAGTTTACAAGAATACTACCAAGGATTTAATTACTTAAATATACACTACGAACCTGGAACTTCTCAAACATTTGGTTCCGAGTAGAAAGAGGGATGTGGGACCAAGTGCGACATGCCCCGATAGTGTATCGCCGATTAATGCTCGTCGCAACTCGTCTCGCTCGATCATAATCAAACCTACATAATGAAATTAATTAATATCAATACAAAGAACAATTAATTTGATCAATAAGTTAATAGAAATGAATTTACTCCATTGATTCTGTAGAGCGTGGAGCAATCATCCTCCTCTCTGACGGAGCCGGGACCTGCTGCGGAATATCACTGGCACCGTCATCATATCCAAACTCTGCCTCTGGATGTGCCGAGCCACTACTGGAGGCTCCGCCAGTACCTCGAGTAGGAGTACCTCGACTAGAACTACCTCGTCCGGATCCCGGGGTATGCGGCATTGTCTACAAAGCAACGTTAGAAAACATACAACAATAATTCAAGTTTACAACAAATTGTTAGATAGGTAAACATGGTCACAAATCAATAGATAACTTTGTAAATGTGACAAAACAGATAGCAAAACATGGAAACAATTAGACAAAGTTTACCAAGTCTAAGATTAACATAGTATTTATTCATCAGATGAGTGATCAGAAAAGTCAGGTTCTTCTTCGTCAGAGTCACTACCCGAGTCTTGGAACTCGTCCTCTTCGTCACCACTCTCGTCAATATGCCAGAAGTCGCGACCGTCATTGGAGATTTCGATGCCCTCTCCAACCGTGTTAAGACGGATGGGTTCATCGACGTCTTTGTTTCCAATTGTGGGTGCAATTCTATCATCTTCTTGGAAAAATTGTTCCCCATCCACATTTTCAACTTCCGATACTTCAAGTGTACTTGATGCCAAGTCATAGACCCCTCTAGGCTTTGTCTTCACCACAGACCACCAATCTTTTAATTCCTTCGATGGATATGGCACATAATAGACTTGTTCAGATTGCGATGCTAGGATAAAAGGGTCGTCTGAACGAAGTCTTGATCTGTGTTTGACGTCCACGAGATTATGCTTTGGGTGAACTCGGACCCCGTTAACTGTATCAAACCATGTGCATTTGAATATTGGGACAACACAACGACCGAGTGTCGAATGATATTCTATCTCTAACACTTCATCCAATAATCCATAGTAGTCCACATCAAACTCCGAGTAACAAGAGCCTCTCACACAAACTCCACTATTATGTGTGATGTGATTCCTACCGTGAGACTGGGTGTGGAACTTGTAACCGTTTACAAAAAAACCTGGGTGTCTCCAAGCCCAACGGAGAGGTCCTTGTGCCAAAACTTTCAGATGGCCGATTGAGGAGTCGGGCCGAGTGATAACCTGTATTATAAAATATTATGTCATTTTTAATATGATATTAAGTACATATAAATGATGATGAAAAAGATGGGTTCATAAGGAGTACTTACATAGTTCTGAAACCAATTAGCAAAGTGGTCACCACTACGTTTGTCGAGCCCCACTTCATCAATATACGGCTCCGAAAGTCTAATCGAATCATCGAACAAGGGGATGAAAGGAAAGACTTCTTCACAATTAAGCAAGATGTATGTGTGAGCCTTGTGCATATCTCCAGCATCCAACTGGCAATGTTTTCCGGCCTTATCGTATAATGGACGACACGGGGTTTTAAATATTTCCAAGCGTTTGTCAGAAGACTCACATTCGGGGGAAAAATTCCAAGGCTCACGGTTTAGACGCGTCTCTACAGTTGGATCAAAATACAGCGCACAATAGTTAGAGAGCTCGTTCACCAAATATGCCTCCACAATCGACCCTTCTACCCTTGCTCTGTTTCTCACTGTCTTTTTCAAAGATCCAAGACGTCTCTCGTAGAGATACATCCATCTGTATTTAACCGGACCCCCAACTAGTGCCTCATCCGCCAGATGTACCACAAGGTGTTCCATGGAATCAAAGAACGCCGGTGGAAAGACTCTTTCCAACTTACAGATCGTTTCAACTATACTTGTCTTCAGTTGAATCAAGTCGTCAACATGTAACACCTTCGAGCATATTGCACGAAAGAATGTGCACAACTCAGTGATGGCATCCCATATCTGGGTGGGTACCATCCCTTTAATGGCAATAGGGAGCAGTCTTTGCATGAACACGTGACAATCATGACTCTTGAAGGCATAGAAACTACCCTCCTCAAGGTTAAATAATGACACTATGTTGGAAGCATAGCCGTCTGGAAATTTCAACGTCTTCAACCATTCACCCACCTTTATTACTTGCGCTTTTTTCAAAGTGTATTCCGCTTTCGGTTTAAATATTTTATTTCGTTCCTCCCTGATATGCAACTCCGGTCGATTGCAGTATTCTTCTATGTCTTTCCTTGCTTTGATGTTGTCCTTTGATTTTTGTGTGTCCATAATCGTGTGAAACGGATTATCAAACACATTCTTCTCAATGTGCATTACATCCAGGTTGTGTCGTATCAACAAAGTGTGCCAATACGGCAGCTCCCAGAAAATGCTCCGCTTTACCCAATTGTGTGTTACCCCAAAACCCGCAGGCTTTCTATAGTGCCTTGACTTGTGTGGGACACCATCATAAACCGTAGGAAGGCTACACACTTGATTCCATATTTCTTGACCGGTTGGCACTAAGGGTGGATCAGCCGTCTCGGTATGTCCCCTACGAAATTGCTTTCTGTCACGTCTGAACGCATGTCTTTGTGGTAGAAACTTGCGGTGACAGTCAAACCAACACGACTTCCCTCCGCTTCGTAACTAGAACGCACCTGTATTGCCCATGCAATATGGACAAGCTAACTTTCCGTGCGTGCTCCAACCAGAAAGCATGGCATAAGCAGGGAAGTCACTAACCGTCCACAACAGTACGACCCTCATGGTAAAATTGGTCCTACGAAAAGCATCGTAGGTATGGACACCCTCCAAGAATAACATCTTCAATTCATCGATCAAAGGCCGAAGAAATACATCCAAGTTTTGTCCGGGACTCTTCTTGCCGGGAATCAGCAAAGTGAGGTGGGCGTAGGACTCCTTGATACACATCCAAGGCGGCAGGTTGAAGTTTGTAAGAAAGACGGGCCATAGTGAATACGGATTTGAGTTAGAGTTATTGGGGTTGAAACCATCCGTACATAAGCCCAGGCGAACATTCCCGATCTCGGTTGAAAAATCAGGATGTAGCCTGTCGAAGTGTTTCCAAGCCTCACCATCACTCGGATGTACCATCTTTCCCTGTTCAGTCTGATGTTGACGGTGCCAAGTCATCGCTTTTGCTGTTTTCTTACACAAATACATTCGTTGCAATCTTTCTGTAACAGGTAAATACGTCAACACCATTTGAGGCACCTTTTTGTTTCGGCCAGTTGTTTTGTAGCGAGGCTCCCGACACACTTGACAAGTGTCATAATCGGCAGATTCCTTATAGAATAGCATGCAATGGTTTTTGCAAGCATGGATCTTCTCTTTCGACAGACTAAGTTGCTTCAACATCTTCTTTGTCTCGTAAAAGCTACCAACCAATTGTTCATTTTTAGGTAGCATTTCTTTCACCATAGCAATGTTACGATTGTAGGTTGTCTCTGGTACATTGCAATCTGACTTCCAGTTCAAAAACCTTGCCGCTGCCTCTAACTTTGAAAAGTTCTGGCATCCCACCCACAACGGCTGGTCTGAAGCTTCTAACATCTCATAGAAACGGCGTGCATGTTGACTCGGTTCTTGTTCCTCCCACGTACTTGATTTACCGGGAATATTTTGGTCCATCACCATTTGTTGAACACCGTCAACCTCGGAATAATCTTCGTCTACTATTGCCTGTTGAACTAAGGGTTCTATTTCGCCGTGTGCATACCAGTGAGTATAAGAAAGCATGAATCATGTTCTTAATAAGTCTAAATGAACCTCATCTCTAATTTTATACTTTTTAAGTTTACATTTCTTACAAGGACATTTTGTAAATAATGTTACCCCCTCATCTATGCCTCTCGGTAGAACAGATTGCTCATATGTGAAAGCAAAATCCAAAAATCGTTCAACTTCACATCTAAAAACAGAATTTATTTCACCACTCCTATTTACTCGTTTATACATCCATCCTCTATCTGCATTAGTCGACATAGCTACAAACACATAATATATACACATATTAGAAAAAAAAAGTTCATTTATAACTTACATTTTATATACATATAATATATATACACATATTAGAAAAAAGTCCATTCATAACTTGCATTGCTAAATGTTAACTGTTAAATGTTAACTGTTAAATAACACATACCTCTAAAACAATATTTTAGCCTATATGCTTCAACTTGAAGTCCTTTGTGTTATAAATACAAAACATTTACAAGAATGATTTAAAAATCATGACATATATACGTTCTTGAACTGATTAAGAAACCCATTAATAAATCAATCCATGTTAAAAATATTTAAAGTAATTGTATCACTGTATTTCAATCACCATTCACAAAATTAATACATTAACACTACAATTCAAAATGTCAATAATCCCAAAAGCCAAATGCAAAGAGACAAATTTCATAAGACACCTTCTGAACAATTTTCGTAAGAAAGCAATCGATTTCGAACAGACCAAAAAACGAGCAGAGATGGAGATGGAAATTTCAATTTCTATACATATACTGTTTCAATCTCATATATCAACAATATATATATATATATTAACAGGAAATTTCAATTTCTATATTAATATATTGTTTCAACAGGAAATTTCAATCGCATACATCAATAGCAAATATCAATTTCTATATATATACTGTTTCAATCTCATATATCAACAATATATATATATATATATATTAACAGGAAATTTCTATTTCTATATATATATATATATTGTTTCAACAGGAAATTTCAATCGCATATATCCAGGAAATTTCAGTCTCATACATACATACATATATATATATATATATATACATCAAGAAAATTTCAGTCGCATACATCAAGAAAATAAAATTTCAGTCGCATACATCAAGAAAATTTCAGTCGCATATATATATATATATACATCAAGAAAATGGAGACTGTAGAAAAATCGGAGAGATGGAGAAGACAATAGCAAGAGAAATTGACCATGAAATCGACGAGATGGAGAAGAAGAGAAGGGTAAATCGTACCTGAAATCGACGAGATGGAGCAGAGGGGATGAAGTCGTTCTTGCGAGATGGAGCAGAGGGGATGAAGTGTTCTTGCGAGATGGAGAATGGAGGCTCACGATTTTAGCTAGGGTTTATATGATCAGAGTTGTTATAAGGGTTTCGGCGGAATTCCGGCGGATTATGCCGCCGGAAAATAATAATTATTAATATATATTAATATTATTAATATTATTATAATTATTATTAATATATATTAATATTATTATTATTATAATTATTATTAATATATATTATTATTATTATTAAAAAAAATTATTATTATTAGTTATTAATATATTATTATTATTATTATCATTAATATATTATTATTAATATATATTATAGCATCGAAATCTCATTTGGATCCAATAAACCCCTGTCAGATCCATTTGACAGCCCAATACAATCTATTGAAGCCAAAATCGTTCCATAAGCCCAAATGATCAATGAAGGCCAATACGGTCCATTAGAGCCCAATACGTTCCATAAAAGCCCATAATGGTCTGTTAAGCCCATAACGGCCCATTGAAGCCTAAATGATCAATTAAAGGCCAATACGGTCCATTAAAGCCCAATACGTCCCATTAAAGCCCATAATGGTCTGTTAAGCCCATAACGGCCCATTGAAGCCCAAATGATCAATTAAAGGCCAATACGGTCCATTAAAGCCCAATACGTTCCATAAATGATCAATACGGTCCATTAAAACCCAATCCGTTCCATAAGCCCATAACGGTCCATTACAGCCCATAACGGTCCATTGAAGCACAATACGGTCCATTATAGCATGGTACGATCCATTAAAGCTTAAACGAATATATTAAACCACAAATAAACCCATTACAGTTCAATTGAGTTGATTAAACACCTAGTAGATCATTGAAACCCCAATAGGATCCATTAACGGCCATTTGGATCCAATAAACCCCTGTCACATCCATTTGACAGCCTAATACAGTCTATTGAAGCCAAAATCGTTCCATAAGCCCAAATGATCAATGAAGGCCAATACGGTCCATTAGAGCCCAATACATTCCATAAAAGTCCATAATGGTTTGTTAAGCCCATAACGGCCCATTGAAGCCCAAATGATCAATTAAAGGCCAGTACGGTCCATTAAAGCCCAATACGTCCCATTAAAGCCCATAATGGTCTGTTAAGCCCATAACGGCCCATTGAAGCCCAAATGATCAATTAAAGGCCAATACGGTCCATTAAAGCCCAATACGTTCCATAAATGCCCAATACAGTCCATTAAAACCTAATCCGTTCCATAAGCCCATAACGGTCCATTACAGACCATAACGGTCCATTGAAGCACAATACGGTCCATTATAGCATGGTACGATCCATTAAAGCTTAAAAGAATATATTAAACCACAAATAAACCCATTACAGTTCAATTGAGTTGATTAAACACCTAGTAGATCATTGAAACCCCAATATGATCCATTAACGGCCATTTGGATCCAATAAACCCATGTCAGATCCATTTGACAGCCCAATACAGTCTATTGAAGCCAAAATCGTTCCATAAGCCCATAATGGTCAATTAAAGCCCAATACGATTCATTAAAGCCCAATACGTCCCATTAAAGCCCATAATGGTCTGTTAAGCCCATAACGGCCCATTGAAGCCCAAATGATCAATGAAGGCCAATACGGTCCATTAAAGCCCAATACGTTCCATAAAAGCCCATAATGGTCTGTTAAGCCCATAACGGCCCATTGAAGCCCAAATGATCAATTAAAGGCCAATACGGTCCATTAAAGCCCAATACGTTCCATAAATGCCAATACAGTCCATTAAAACCCAATCCGTTCCATAAGCCCATAACGGTCCATTAAAGCCCAATACGGTCCATTAAAGCCCAATACGTTCCATAAAAGCCCATAATGGTCTGTTAAGCCCATAACGGCCCATTGAAGCCCAAATGATCAATTAAAGGCCAATACGGTCCATTAAAGCCCAATACGTCCCATTAAAGCCCATAATGGTCTGTTAAGCCCATAACGGCCCATTGAAGCCCAAATGATCAATTAAAGGCCAATACGATCCATTAAAGCCCAATACAGATTACCGGCGGCTGTGAATTTTTTTTCTATTTTTTAATTATTTTTTAACTAATTATAATATTTCCGGCGGATGTGAATTTTTTTTATTTTTTTAATTATTTCTTAACTAATTATAAAAGTTCCGGCGGATGTGAATTTTTTTTCTATTGTTTAATTATTTTTTTAACTAATTATAAGATTTCCGGCGGATGTGAATTTTCTTTTTATTTTTTTAATTATTTTTTAACTAATTATAAAAGTTCCGGCGGATGTGAATTTTTTTTCTATTTTTTAATTATTTTTTAACTAATTATAAGATTTCCGGCGGATGTGATTTTTTTTTATTTTTTTAATTATTTTTTAACTAATTATAAAAGTTCCGGCGGATTTCCGGCGGATTTTAATTTACAAATAATTAATTATATTCCGCCGAAAATCCGCCGAAATATTGTCGAGTTTTTTAAAACAAAATTAAAAAAAAATTGGGGATTTTTCGGCGGATTTTCGGCGGAAGTCAACGAATTTTGACTTTTTTAATTTCCGCCGGAAATCCGCCGAAAAATTCCGAAAAAATCCGCCGGAAAACTGTTTTTGTTTAGTAGTGTTACAATAGGATGTTAGGACATATTTGGGCATCGTAACAAGCTTTTTAGGACACTTTTGAGAAGTGTCCCGTGAACACTTCACTTTATAAAACATTTGTTTTTATAACACTTTTATAAATGATGTCATGTAAAAAGAGTAATAAGGCGCTTTATTTCAAAATTGTCCTAAAAAACTTGTCAAGAAGCCCAAAAGCATCCTATCAACTTATTGCAACACCTGTACATAGGACGCACAATAAAATGAAGTCTTATAAAGACATATCTTAGGACATTCAGACATATTTGGTGTCTTATAAAGCCGATTTGTTGTAGTGGTGATAGCTCTAAGACATTTGAAGTGCTGACATGAATGTTTCAGATGTACCAAAATTACTGCATGGGAAGAGGATCAGTGATTTAAATCGAGTTGGGTACGTGGTGCTATCCAAAAGCCTTATTTCTATTGCCGAAATGAAAGGGGTTCCAAGACCTATGTTTACAAGGCACACATATATGTAGTCTAACCCAAGATCCAAGCACACCTTGATCTGCACCATCCATTGTTCTTGACTTGACTACTGGGCAGATACTATATCAGCTTCCGGAACATCTGGAGTCATTCAAATTGGTATGCTCTCATGACTTCCTAGATTTACATCATCCATCACTAGTTATGTACCTGTATATAAATGTATGGTAGGAAGGTCAAAGAATAATATTTTCATCCCATTTTAAGTTCATTTAGTTAATTACACTCTAAAAACAGAACAAATACATGCAGGTTGAGAGTCGGCGAAGATTTCACATCCTACGAAACTGGGATCAAGATGGGTCAGTATCATTGCTACTCAACAATTTATCCGACTGCTTCCAATTGTTGGTATATGAACTTGGCTATTTGTTGTGTCTATAAAGGTACCGTGTTGCCGTGGTTGAATGGGTGCAAGATATATCTCCGCCCGAAGGAACAAGAGAGGAATATGACGTAAGTGTACTTAGATATTTACTCGTATTTTAATCTTGTCTTTTATTCATAAATAGTTATTAACGAAAAGAATGTTGGTCTGCATTTTTTTCATATACTTTTATTCTATTTACTTTCTTGAAAAACATTGAATTCTACCGAATCATTTTGTATTTTCTGGGTGATCCGTTGATAATCACCTACGAAAATTTCTGTGGGTAGAAGTAATTTGTTTTGTAGTGTTTGGTATAATTTTCCGACCAATTTGTTTTGTAGTGTTTGGATGGTCATCGGATAGAATCGGATCGGTTTTAATGGATTCTAGACTACCTCAAAGAACCGGCCTGATCTAATTTGCATATTGAAGTTTGGGATCCAATTTAACCTAATTACAGTTGGATGTCCAATAATGATCCATCGATTTCAGTTGGATTAGATGAGTTTTGGTTATACTTGCTTGCACACACTACATGTGAAACAAAAGAAGACTAAAATAGAAAAAAAAGAATTAACTTCATTTTTGGTTTATGTGCTTTTCTGGTTTTTTGTTGTTGTGGTTCCTAGAGTTTACAAATTTGTCACTGCAATTTATATTTGTGTCCAGTTTTGGTCTCTCCCACTAATGGACGTTTATTATTTCCGGTTTATGGTATTTTGGTTTTTTTTATCATTTCTTTAATTTTCAATTGAACATTAGATAAATACATGGAGGCGGGCGTGCGCGCACACACACACACATAGGTATATATATGTTCTCTGATGAAGATCACGATTTTAGGTCTTACAACTGCAATGCGAAGGCACGAGAACTTGACAACCTTTGAGGAGACATGTATCATAGAATCCGATATGTGATCTTATTAGAAAGCCAATCTCTTTGCAATGCACTGAGGAGAATGAAACTGTATTATCCAGAAAATGCTGTGAAATTAAGGAGAAATCAAGACTGAATAATAAAAATGGAAGGTAGAGTGCTCAATCAGCGGCTATAGCTATTCTAAGCATTCGAGTGGCTTAGGTCACTCCCAAAACATAATGAAATTACTTCTTTTTTGCCCTATACCACCTCTCCTTCTCCTATTTATCCTCTGCTCCTTGTAACCAATTCTGCCAGCTCACCTCCGTACTGACAGCCTTTTTGTGCACTATCTTTCTTGCTTTTGGAGTGGCGCCTTGCATACGTCATTAAAATAGGGGCAGTAGGTGAATTCGTTACATTACCGGCCGCCCAAAGTCTCACCTTGTCCTCAAGGTGGAAATCAGGAAAGCGAGTGCGAACAGCATCAAAGTCCTCCCAGGTAGCTTCAAAGGTTGGTAGGAGATTCCATTTCAACAATACTTCAGTCTTGGTAGTCTGGCCCTGGATTTTGGTGCGAACATCCATCAACGTCTCTGGTTCCACCATGAGTTCCATGTCATTTGAGTGGCTAAATGAGGCGAAGTATTATACCAAAATTCAGCCCAATGTATCCATTGAGCCCAGGTTCGAGGCTGTCCAGACACAAAACAACGGAGGTACGTCTCTAGGCACTTGTTGACTACCTCCGATTGGCCATCGGTTTGTGGGTGGTACGCGGTGCTTCTCTTGAGGACCGTCCCTTGCAAGCGAAACAACTCTTTCCAGAAAAGACTCATGAAAACACGATCTCTATCCGAGACAATAGACGTAGGAAATCCATGCAACCGAACTACTTCCGAGATGAAAAGTGTTGCTACCGACAAAGCAGTGAAGGGATGCTTAAGGCGAAGAAAATGTGCATACTTTGAAAGTCGATCAACGACCACAAGAATCGTGTTAAAACCTTTAGATGTCGGGAGGCCTTCGATAAAGTCCATGGTGACCTCATCCCAGACTTGGGAAGGAAGAGGGAGAGGTTGAAGCAAACCTGCTGGTTGTTGAGTCGAATGTTTGTTTTGTTGGCATACTGCACAAGCCTGGACATATGTGGTCACATCCTTCCGCATTCCAGACCAATACCAATCATTAGCCAATCGTAAGTAGGTTTTGAGATCACCCGAATGGCCTCCTACTACTGAATCGTGGTACTCTGCCAGCAATTTCTGCACAAAAGTAGATGTTTTTGGTATCATAAAACGATTTTTATATCGGACCTGGCCATCCACCACTGTAAATCCCACGTGTGTTTTCCCATTTTGTAAGATATCCTTCTTAATCTGGGAGATAAGAGGATCCGCGTCAACTTCGGATTGTAGTTGTTGCCAGTCAACCCGACTAGAAGTGATCAAGGCTCCTAGCTCCACCTCACCTGTTACTTTTCGCGATAAGGCATCCGTCACGCGGTTAGCAGCTCCTTGCTTGTAATGTATTTCAAAATTAAAACCCATCAATTTGCTCACCCAACGCTGGTAGTCTGCCCCAATCTCCCGTTGTTGCATGATATACTTTAGGCTTTGTTGGTCTGTGTAAATGGTAAAGCACCTTCCTAGAAGATAGTGTTTCCACTTTTGAACGGCTAAACAGATTGCCATCAATTCCTTTTCATAGACCGATTTAAGTCGTGCTCGTGCTCCCAAGATCTTGCTAAAGAAAGCAATCGGCTGGCTGTTTTGCATCAAAACAGCCCCTACTCCGTAGCCTGAAGCATCGGTCTCCATGCAAAAAGGAACCGAAAAGTCGGGCATGGCTAACACCGGGGCGGTCATCATGGCTTGCTTTAAGCTTTCGAAGGCCTGAGTAGCCTGTTGAGACCATCCAAAACTATCCTTGCGTAACTGATCTGTTAATGGTTGTGCAATTTGTGCGTAATTCGCCACAAATTTACGGTAATAACCTGTCAGCCCCAAGAACCCCCGTAACTCCTTAAGATTTTGGGGTTGTGGCCAGTCTTGTATCGCCTGGATCTTACTACTGTCGACGGATACCCCTTGAGCTGAAATAACATGACCTAAGTATGCCACCTCCCCTTTACCGAACTCGCACTTTTTTAAATTGACGTACAATTTATGGGCATCTAGCAAACTCAGGACTGAAGTTAAATGCTTGACATGTTCCTTCTCATTGGGGCTATATACAAGTATATCGTCAAAAAATACCAATACATACTTACGTAAGTATGGCCGAAACACGTCGTTCATCAGTGACTGGAATGTGGCGGGTGCATTGGTTAAGCCAAAAGGCATTACCAAAAACTCGTAATGGCCTTCGTGGGTGCGAAAGGCAGTTTTCGGCGTATCTTCTGGTCGAACCAGAATCTGATGGTAACCGGACTTCAGGTCCAGTTTAGAGAATACCTTTGAACCGTTTAACTCGTCTAAGAGCTCGTCGATGACAGGAATGGGGTACTTATGTGGGACGGTCTCTTTGTTCAAAGCACGGTAATCGACACAAAAGCGCCAAGACCCATCTTTTTTTCTTGACAAGTAGCACGGGACTAGAGAATGGGCTGGATGACGGTGGTATGATGCCTGCCGCCAACATTTCCCTTATCAATTTTTCGATTTCATCCTTTTGGAATTGTGGGTACCGATACGGTCGGACACTAACCGGGTTACTTCCTTCCTTTAGTAGTATAGCATGCTCATGACCCCTGTTTGGAGGCAGCCCTGTCGGCATCTTAAACACACCACCATATCATTGTAGAACCATTTGGAGGAAGGTTGGAACAGTGGCTATCTGGTCATCCGATGTCAGCCCTTGTTCGTCCCCTCGCTCTAAGTGATTGAGCTCAATTAAAAACCCACAACCCTGCTTTTGCAAGGTACGAATCATCGCTTTTAAGGAAATTCGGGTTCTTTCCAACGAAGGGTCCCCTCTCAATGTGACCAGGTTCTCCCCCACCTTGAACTTCATCACTTGTGACTTCCAATTGGTGATTACTGAGCCTAGCTTCTCAAGCCATTGAATTCCGAGAATAATGTCCGAATTTCCTAAAGCTAGTGGTAGAAAATCTTCCCATACATCTAACCCATCCAGCTGCAACAATACTCCTTTACACTCTCCGGTCCCTCGTACGGCTTCTCCATTTCCCAAAGACACACCAAACCCTTTAGAAGTCGACACCGGAATTCTCAATTTTTCTATTGTTGCCAACGATATGAATTATGGGTTGCACCCGGGTCAATCATCACTACTACTTCTGAACCGCTAATTTTCCCGATTAACTTCATAGTCTTAGGATCTGTTAAACCAATTACCGAATTAAGGGATACCTCTGGGTTCACTTTTTCAAGCCCCATCCTCGTCTCGTTGTCAACTCCGTCTTCATTCAGATCTTCCTCTTCCTCGTCTTGTGTCAGTAGGACACTAAGCTCTCGTCGACGACATCGGTGCCCTACCACCCATTTATCATCGCACCGGAAACACAACCCCTTCTCCCGTTTATGTTGCAATTCCTTGTCCGTCAACCTCCTTATTTCTCCTATCGGCTTCGACAGGGAAGGAAAATTCTTTGTTGGAGCTGCTATGGAATTGTTAAGTGGCTCCTTGGGTTGCGTTTTGGGTGTAGCCGAGGATGAATTAATGGGACTTGAGATGGTAGTATTTTTTTGAGTCAATCCAGATGTCAGTCCCAATACACTGCACCTTGGTTTTGATGATCCACTACCTTGGGCTCTGTTCTTCTCCTCCACTTTAATAGCCAGATCCATTGCTTGCTCCAAATCCCTAGGGCCCAACAATCTGACTTCTGCTTTTATTTCCTCCTTAAGTCCATTAACAAAGTGGCCCATTAAAATACTTTCTGGTACCTTATCCAGTGGGGCTGCCGCTTCAATGAAACTTCGCCGAAACTCCACCACCGTTCCAGTTTGAGAGGTTGCCAACCACTGCTCATAAAGAGACCCGGTGTGTAGGGGACGAAACCTTTCCCGGAGCAATCTTCTGAGTTCTGCCCATCGAGTGATTGGGCGCCAGCTGTTTTCCCACTGAAACCACAACAAGGCTTCTCCATCCATTCCAACCACCGCTGCCTCCATCTTCTCCTCATCGCTCAGGCGATAAAACGTAAAATAGCGTTCGGCTCGAATAATCCAACCATCAGGGTTGGTGCCGTCAAAGATGGGTAAATCAAGTTTCCTGTATCGCCAATTACTTATCCCTCCTAATGGAATTCCCCCTCCTCGGTCTTCCTTTGGATGAGGTATTTCTCCACCGAAACTACCACTACGAAACTGAAAATCACCGTTTGGGCCCACCCTGCTACGATCTCCTTCTTCAATCACAATCGGCGTTGAACCTCCGGATCGATTGTGAGAGCCTTCGGACATCTTCAATGCTGGAATCTTAGAATAAATTTCCGTCATTAGCCCATCTTGTTTTTTCTTGATCTCCAAAATCATAGATTCATGTTGCCTCTTTGCCTCCATGAACATGGTTTCTTGTGCTTCTCTAGACCTCGCAATCCGCCCCTCCATCTTTTGAGTTACTTGCTCCAGACTTGCTGAGATTTGGGCTACGATTGCTTGTTGAATCTCCGATGTTGCCTTGCTAACCGCCTCCGTAATCTCCCCCGTTAACGTGGTACGAAGAGCTTCAAAGTTTTCTTCCATCTCAGCAATCTTCTGAGCATTCTGAGCAGTTGTTGGTGCCATGGAACGTCACGCTCTGATACCAAATGCAATGCACTGAGGAGAATGAAACTGTATTATCCAGAAAATGTTGTGAAATTAAGGAGAAATCAAGACTGAATAATAAAAATGGAAGGTAGAGTGCTCAATCAGCGGCTATAGCTATTCTAAGCATTCGAGTGGCTTAGGTCACTCCCAAAACATAATGAAATTACTTCTTTTTTGCCCTATACCACCTCTCCTTCTCCTATTTATCCTCTGCTCCTTGTAACCAATTCTGCCAGCTCACCTCCGTACTGACAGCCTTTTTGTGCACTATCTTTCTTGCTTTTGGAGTGGCGCCTTGCATACGTCATTAAAATAGGGGCAGTAGGTGAATTCGTTACACTCTTTCATGCGTTTTTTATATCTCTTTTATATGTTCTCTGATGATCACGATTTTAGAAAGTCTTACAACTGCAATGCAAAGGCACGAGAACTTGACAGCCAGTCTCTTTCATGCGTTTTTTTATCTCTCTTTCATATGTTCTCTGATGAAGATCGCTATTTTAGAAAGTCCTACAACTGCAATGCAAAGGCACGAGAACTTGACAGCCTTTTAGGAGACATGTATCATAGAATCCGGTATGTGATCTTATAAGAAAGCCAGTCTCTTTCATGCGTTTTTTGATAAGATTGTTAATTGGTGCTGGCTATTTTTTTATTAGTTGTATTCCGAGTTCAGGAATATGCAACTTTTGTAATTAAGTTGATTTTATCCTAATATGGTCTTCATCATTTCATTTTATACGTTTGGATAAACAACAAGTTCCAGTTCTTAATTGTATTCGATTTATCTTTTCTAAGACATGGAGAGAGCACCACAAGGGACTTATTAGTGTGACGTATTCTCGATGCATCTACTCAAGGGAGTCAATTTTGCAGCATAACTTGACTGCTCAGATATGTTCTTAATTGGCTGCTTCTTTTTCTTCATTTTCCGAGAGTTTTTTTTAACATGCTTTTTAGTGTATGTTCTTTACTATATTTGCTCATGGCTACATAGTTTTTTGTCATTGCCATTGCCATTGCCATTGGTTGCTCGTGACTCGTGAGAACAATTATGTAAGGCAAAGACTAACTGTTGAAACTAATAAGTTGATCACCTTATTCGACACTTGGTTATGATGCCAGTTTTGTAACATAACATAATATCTTAAGCGTATATGGTTCTTTTAGCCTAATATGGTTCTCATTACTTTTTTACGACTGTGCATACTCATCAACAAGTTCTTTTAGTTTCTTTTAGCCTAATATGGTTCATTATTTTCTTACGATTGTGCATGCTCATATCAACAGGTTCTTGCATCTTATTTGTATTTTCTAAGACATGGAGAGAGCCATCACAGGTGACTTAGTGTCGCATGTTGTCGAGTTCTTGATCCATCTACCTAACGGAGTCAATTTTTGCAGCAGATACATTTTTAATTGGTTGTTCCTTTTCCTTCTTCATTTCCCCAGAAAGTCATTTTAACATGCTTTTTAGTATGTTCTTTACTATGTATACTTTTTCATAATGCACCACTTCGATCGGTTATCTTGAAATTTTAAGAGGTATACATGTTTTTGCTTTGTGGACAAGGTTTTAAGCTATATTAGACTTTCTGTTCCTCATGAGCACACACACATGCACTTCTGCATGATTTAATGTATGTTATTAATTGTTTTGACCATTTGATTTAATGGTTTTCATTAAATCTTCATTGTATTTTTCCCCTTATGCACTTGTACATGTATTGTTGCATGTTTCCACTTGTTTTGGCTATTTGATTTCTTGAAATCGCTGTGTCATTAGCTTGCTGCCTCACTTGTAAAGAGTTTATTGCATACTCTTCTTAAAAAGTGGGTTGGCTATGACGTTTCTGCCAGGAGTATGTCACGCTGTTTGATGTTGATATATCCTTTTTTGAGTATTTGTCTTAAATACCCTTTTTGACATTGGAGTGAATCCTGTATCTTAGAAGCAAACAAAGGCCGGTAGATTCTTAGAGAGTTGTAAACGGGGAGTTTTACCATGGGCGCAGACAATAGAGTTCTGCCTTGGTGATCCATCCCCTGGGATCAAACACCTGATTCGAAATGGTTACCTCTGAAGAAGGAATCCAACCCTTGAATTGGAGTTTTCGCACCAGAACCAATTTCTCCGGTCACCGTACCCTCTTTGAATGGAGTTTCATCATCTTGTTGCCTCTGACAACCCATCGCAAGTTTCTCGAGGCAACTCGTTCATGATCTCTTTCATCGATTAGAGAGGGATTCTATTTTCCCATCCTGAGCGTCAATCCTCGATTGCAAACGGGTGTTCACTTGAGTCTCCGGAGCGACCATCGTTTCCCGGCAATGGAACCAAATTGATAAGAACCTGGATCGAGTAATTGAGCTACAACCAAAATTGGGAAGAACAGGCTATTGGATTATGGAGATCGAAAGGTTACAAGATAGAAATCAAAAGGGATAAACCCTCCGGCCTAAGCTATTGCTATAGCCGAACTACTAACAAAAAGCAAATTCTCTCATGCCCTCCACAAATGAAGGATGCAACATGCTGTTGTATGTCATCTAGATGGAAAGCATTGATACTGCAAGATGATAGAAAATACTACAGTAAGTGAACTACATAGTACATTAAGAGGGTGTTTGGGAGTGTGTTTTAAATCTGCTTACTGAGTTATTGACTTTTCAAAAAGTCAATAAGTTAAAAAGCTTGTTTGGCAAATGCAAAAGGACTTTTAAAACAACTTTTTGGTTTGCCTTGGAAACGTGATTTTCAAGAAGTCACACTTTCCTGACTTATTGACTTATTGGTCATTTTACACTTTCCTATCTCAAAAGCTAATCCAAACACTTTTTTAAAAACTCATTTTCCAAAAGCAATAAGTCAATAAGCACTTTTGGCCAAAAGCACTTTTGGACTAAAAAAAGCACTCCCAAACACCCTCTAAGATAAACATTTTTAGAATGTCTAAGGGCTTATTTGTTCCAAAAAATTGTTCAGATTTTTTTTCGTGTTTAAGAATTGTTTTTAGCTATAAAAAGAAATGAATTAGACAACATTTTTTTAGAAAAACATTACATTTCATATTCTTATATATCAAAAAATACATTTTTTTACAAGTTACATCATTATAATTGTCTCGTCAATACATTCAAAGTGAGCTCTGTTGGAAATTAGAGTGAGGTTGGAAGTTTCCATCCCACTTTGTAGAAACAATAAAAGAGATTATTGATTAATTATAGAGAGTTAATTAATCAGTTTTTTAATAAAGAGCAGATATGTTTAAATTGATTTTAAACATGTTTTAAAATCATTTAGAAATTAGTTGGAGACTTGGTCTCCCCAACTCCTTCTACGTGGCCGAAGTTATGGGAGAAGAATGTGGGATATGGGTTAACCCACTTAGGGTTTTCCCATTATATATACTGTAGCTTTCTTCTTCAATAATACACAGAAAAACAAAATATTTTTCTGCTCTCTATCTCTCAACCAATCTCTGCGTATAGCTTTTCTACTTCTTGTCTCAAGGTTTTGCATTATAAATAAATACTATCGCTGTTAGTATTTACTTTAACCTGCATCAAATCCTGGGGCTAAGCGATTGAAGACTCACATCACAAAAGAGAGTATCGCCAAAACCTTTAAGGACAGGAAATCGTTCCGTGCAGTTTCTTTACGATCCGACTCACAAAAACAGGTTGGTTTTGATTTCTGCGTGTTATTTCTTTTTCGTTCACTAGAGTGAACACTCTCATTCTACTCCTTTCTTGAACGATTCTATCGCTGAGGATAAAATCGAGTTTAGGGTAATTTGTTTATTCAATCTGCTGGTTACGTACTGATGTAAAATAAGAAATATAAAGATTGCTGTGTTTTTTTTAAATTGTTAATTAAAAAAAAACTTTACGATCTTTATTGTTTTTTGTTGCTGTGTTGTTTAAACTCAAAGTTCAAAGCTTTCAAGTTTTTCTTATTTTTCTTTCTGTTAATTCATATATATATATATATATCTAATCCGTACGTCTATATATATATATATATATATATATATATATATATATATGATTAACTCTTCTGTTATTAAAAGCTTTATTATTATTCTGTTTATATATATATATATATATATAGAGGAAAGTTCAAATGAAAACTCAAATTCAATTGTAAACATGAGGACAAATCTCGTCCATTGATCGCAGCCATATTTAAGCCATTCCTAAAATTCAGCTTTAGGGGTATTTTCGTCAAATTAGAATCAGCGCCTATTTTTGTTGAATTTTTATTTTCTTTTTTAATTAAAAAACTTTTACCCCCTTAAATTTTAAAATAAATTATCTCAAAAATTACTAACATTTTAATCAAACAAATTACATCAAAAAAACGAGAATTTCGTGCTCTTCGATATGACATCCATCATGATATAGTTTTTTTTCGATTTAACCGTTTTTTACGTGAAATCGTGTATATGTATTATATTCAGACTGAATATAACACATATACACGATTTCACGTTATAACACATATTCAGACTGAGTATAACACATATTCAGTCTGAATATAACACATATTCAGTCTGAATATAACACATATTCAGACTGAATATAACACATATTCAGACTGAATATAACACATATTCAGTCTGAATATAACACATATTCAGACTGAATATAACACATATACACGATTTCATGTTATAACACATATTCAGACTGAATATAACACATATTCGGTCTGAATATAACACATATTCGGTCTGAATATGACACATATTCGGACTGAATATAACACATATTCAGACTGAATATAACACATATTCAGACTGAATATAACACATATTCAATCTGAATATAACACATATTCAATCTGAATATAACACATATTCAGACTGAATATAACACATAAAACCATGCGATAAACACGACCAATAATTGTGTGGTAAAACCTAATATGTGGTATATGATATCACGTGATGATCAAGTTCTTCAAACCGAGAGGTAGCTGAAAAATATGAGGCTAGCGGTAGTTGAACAATAACCAAATCAAAAAAAATCATGCGATGTATTGATATGTATGTCACCAAGAAAACCAAAGATGGATAATAACAGCAACAATATTCGATGAACAACACAGATGGTTAAGGGAGAATGGCCTTAGTATGCATGCGTGGCATGTATATGCAATGTGAAAGAATGCAGCAATAGATGTGAACAAAAGAAGACGTGAGTGATGAATATGTGTTATATTCAGTCTGAATATGTGTTATATTCAGTCTGAATATGTGTTATATTCAGACTGAATATGTGTTATATTCAGTCTGAATATGTGTTATATTCAGACTGAATATGTGTTATATTCAGACTGAATATGTGTTATATTCAGTCTGAATATGTGTTATATTCAGTCTGAATATGTGTTATAACGTGAAATCGTGTATATGTGTTATATTCAGTCTGAATATAACACATATACACGATTTCACGTAAAAAACGGTTAAATCGAAAAAAAAAACTATATCATGATGGGTGTCACATCGAAGAGCACGAAATTCTCGTTTTTTTGATGTAATTTGTTTGATTAAAATGTTAGTAATTTTTGAGATAATTTATTTTAAAATTTAAGGGGGTAAAAGTTTTTTAATTAAAAAAGAAAATAAAAATTCAACAAAAATAGGCGCTGATTCTTATCTTTCCAATTTTACCCCTGCGCGCTAAATATTCATTAAGCCATTGACAGAGTTTTCAACTTATTTACAAAATTGCCACCGTGTTTTTTTTGCCATTGATCTCTTCACCAGATTATTAATCAACGGCTGTGGTTTGTCCTCACGTTTACAATTGAATTTGAGTTTTCATTTGAACCCACCCATATATATATATATATATATATATATATATATATATATATATAGAAAGGTTCAATAGAGAAGTGCAAATATTTAGAGAAATAGAGAAGTAAAAAAACACGGGACCGTTCATATATGAACGTTCATATATAAACAGTCATATATGAACGGTCCCGTGTTTTTTTACTTCTCTATTTCTCTAAATATTTGCACTTCTCTATTGAACCTAACACACATATATATATATATATAAACTTGTTTGACTCAAGATAATAATAAAAGTAAGAAGTTATTTTATTTATAAAAGGTTTGGGATCTTTTGAATAATTTCTAATTTTAAAATTATTCAACAATCTTAAAGGTTTTTGAACGGTCAACAATGGAAACTGGTAACTATCGCTTGATGCCACAAGATCTCGTGAAATTGGACAGTTTCGATGGGTCCAATTTCACTCGCTGGGCTGAAAAAGTCAAATTTATGCTAATGGTGCTCAAACTCTGGTTTGTGGTGGACCCAAATGTTCAATTGCAACCCATACCTGATAATCCTATTCCCACTGAGGGGAAAGAACCGGACAGAGCTAAGATAGTCGAACTCGAGAAGGAGCGGCTGCTTCGTAAGGAATGTGAAACCTTAGCGTGTGGGCATATAAAAAATGCCATGTCCGATCGGCTCTATGACCTATATGCCCCTATTAAGTGTCCTCGAGAACTTTGAACCGCATTGGAATTCAAGTACAAGGCACAAGAAGAAGGTACCAATAGGTACCTTGTGTCTCGATACTTGAGATTCAATATGGTTGATGATAAACCAATACTTGAACAACTTCACGAACTTCAAGTATTGGTTAACAAAATGAAAATTCTCAACATTTCCCTTCCTGATATTTTCCAAGTAGGGGCAGTTGTTGATAAACTGCCTCCTTCTTGGAAAGATTTCCAAAAACGTATGATGCACAAATCCGAAGACTATTCTTTGGATGATTTGATAAAACATATCAGGATAGAGGAAGAGACACGAAATAGGGACAAGAGGGGCAAGATTATCTTGAGTGCCAACAGCGTGCAGGTTGGTGGTAAAGGGAAGTTTAAAACTAATGGACCCACTAAAAAGTGGAACTTGGGTCCCCAAAAGAAAAACTTCAAGAAGTCTGGGCAATCCTCTAGTCAAGGACCGAAGAGGACAGGTAAGTGCCATGTCTGCGGAGAGGCAGGGCATTATGCGAGGGAATGCAAAATGAGGAAGTCTGGTACTCCACCGGCAGCTAATGCGGTTGTCGATATCGAGCATCTTGTGGCTAATCTGTACCTGAATGAAGAGATTGATATGATTGCTGAGGCGGCAACCAGGGTGACGGCTATGCGAGGTGGCTGGTTTTTGGATTCTGGAGCCACAATACATGTTTGTGACTCTGAATCCAAGTTTGCTACGTACAATCCGGTAGCACCCGGAAAACAGATCATAACTGCTAACCGTGGCAAAGCCGACATTGTTGGAATTGGAACGGTGCTGTTAAAGTTTACTTCCGGCAAGACTGTAACCCTCAGGAACGTGCTTCATGTGCCTTCTATCTGCAAGTGTCTAGTGTCTCTAAGCAAACTTGATGAGCATGGAATCGGGCTGGCCCTCGAAGATGGAACGATTGTGTTTCATAAGAGACATAACTTCGTAGGCAAAGCATATCGTCAGTTTGGAATGTATCGCCTAAATTTGAATGAAGGCGATAATGATGATGTTCCTAGTACTAGTGAGTCAACAACTAGTAATGCTTTGTCTGTGTCTGATCAGTCTGTAGGTTTTTCTGTTTGTACTTTTGGTGTTGTCCTTGATTCAATGAATGAAATTACTTTTGATTATCTCGCTTGTTCTATTTCTTTATGGCATAAACGTTTAGCACATACAAACATAAAGAATATTGAAAAAATGCAATGTAAAGGATTAATCAAGATTAATAATAAAGATTTTGGAAAATGTGAAACTTGTGTAAAATCTAAATTTACAAAGAAACCTTTTCCATCCGTCAAAAGGGAAACATCAATTTTAGAGTTAATTCACACCGACATTTGCGAATTAAATGGAATACTTACTCGCGGAGGTAAGAGGTATTTCATAACTTTTTGTGACGACTTCAGCCGGTTTTTACACGTTTACTTACTACACTCAAAAGATGAAGCTTTTGATGCTTTTAAACTATATAAAGCTGAAGTAGAAAATCAACTAGACAAACGAATAAAAATCCTACGATCAGACATAGGAGGTGAATACTTCAATGGAGAATTTGATACATTCTGCGAAGAGAATGGTATCAAACATGAACGCACATCGCCTTTTACTCCTCAATAGAATGGTTTGGCGGAACGCAAGAACCGAACCCTCGTTGAGATGGTCAATTGTATGTTGAACCAATCGGGTCTACATACCAATCTGTGGGGAGAGGCTTTACTAACGGCTTGCCACATTCACAATCGGATCACTAGTCGTGTGATCCCAACTAGCCCATATGAGCTATGGAAAGGAAAGAAACCCAACTTGAACTATTTTAGAGTCTGGGGTTGTGTTGCCTACTATCGAACTCCTGATCCAAAACGATCCAAGTTGGGAGCCCGTGCTATTAAAAGTATATTCGTAGGATATGCTAGAAATAGCAAGGCTTATAGATTATTGGATAAAGAAACATGAGTAATAGTAGAATCCAGAGATGTGGAATTCTTTGAAGACAAGTTTTCGGGAGATGCTGAAAACTCAGAAAGAACATTGGCTCTGAATCTTCCTAGTACATCTCGTGATAGTTCGAAAACCCCTAACAAGGTTGACGAACCACGTAGAAGTACTAGAGTAAGAAAAGAGAAAAGTCTAGGAGATGAATTCCTTTCATACTTAGTAGAAGGGACTCATAAGAAGGTGACGAGAGAGGTCATTTTCACAATTAACATTGATGAAGATCCTAAGACTTACAAAGAGGCAATATCTTCAAGGGATGCTCCACTATGGAAAGAAGCAATAAACGATGAAATGGACTCTATTATGGGAAATGGAACTTGGGAATTAGCTGATTTATCCAAGGGAACAAAACCCATAGGTTGCAAGTGGATATTCAAAAGGAAGTTACACCCTGATGGTTCAATCTCAGCATTTAAAGCTAGATTGGTAGCCAAAGGATATAGACAGAAAGAGGGTATCGATTATTTCGACACCTATGCTCCGGTTGCTAGAATCAGTTCTATCCGAACTCTTATAGAAATCTCGGCCATAAAAGGTCTGTACATTCATCAAATGGATGTGAAAACAGCCTTTTTGAATGGTTACTTAAACGAGGAGGTTTATATGGAGCAACCCGAAGGGTTTGTGGTACACGGACAAGAGAATAAAGTGTGTAGACTTATTAAATCTCTGTACGGTTTAAGGCAAGCCCCCAAACAGTGGCACGGAAGATTTGATACTGCTATCACCTCTTTCGGGTTCCGACATAATGGAGCCGATCGGTGCATTTACTCAAAATGTACAAAAGAATCCACTGTGATAATCTGTCTTTATGTCGATGATATGTTGATCATCGGAACCAATCTAGAAGGGATCATTGAGACGAAAAACTACTTATCCTCTAACTTTAAAATGAAAGATCTTGGAAAAGTAGATACAATTCTTGGGATTAAAATTAAAAGGTCAGGATCTCAAATTTCTCTTAGCCAATCCCACTACATAGAATAGATACTGACTAAGTTTCAACATTTGAATATAAAAGAGTTCAATACTCCATTTGATTCAAGTGTGAAACTTGACAAGAACTCTGGTAGAGCGGTGGCTCAATTAGAGTATGCTAGTGCAATAGGTTGCATGATGTATGCAATGCATTGCACTAGACCGGACATTGCTTTTGCTGTGAGTAGACTAAGTCAATATACAAGCAATCCGGGTCCAGATCACTGGAAGGCAATCAGTAGAGTACTTGGATACTTGAAAAGAACCAGTGATCAAGAGTTGACGTACACGACGCATCCAGGAATCATGGAAGGATATTCTGATGCTAGTTGGATAGATCACTCAAGTGACTCTAAATCCACTAGTGGGTGGATTTATACACTTGGTGGTGGGGCGATTTCTTGGGCGAGCAAGAAACAAACATGTATCGCTCATTCAACTATGGAAGCCGAATTTATTGCTCTTGCTGCTGCGGGCAAAGAGGCCGAATGGATTAGAGATCTGCTGTCAGATATCCATTTATGGCCCCGACCAACTCCTTCGATTCCCATGTATTGTGACAGTAAGGCCACACTATCAAAAGTATACAACGCCGTGTATAATGGGAAGTCGCGACACATAGGTCTCCGACATAATTATGTGAGACAACTGATAGATAATGGTACCATAAGCATTGTGTATGTCAAGTCGTGTGGAAACTTGGCAGATCCATTGACTAAGCCTCTGACGAGAGACTTAGTAGGATCAACTACCAGAGACATGGGTCTGAAACCACGCAGAATCGGTTAGTGATGGAAACCCAACTTAGATTTAGTGCTCCTATCTCCTAAGTTTAATGGGTAATAACAAGTCACTCAATCGATAGAAGGTACTATCGATAAAGATAGACTCATGTAAGGTATTTGATAGTACGTCGTTGCCGAGAACGAGGATGAGTTGATCTCTTAACAAAGTTTGAAGGCTTCTTAGCAACGAAGATGATATAGAACTTTGCCTATATGACTTGGAGGTGGTGCCGCCTCAAATGGAGAGTAGTGGTTTCTCTCCTAGATAGTCATGAAACAGGATTTAGCGCATGGCCATATACGCGCTCAGTGAGAATGCAAAGACAAAGGGTGATGTGTGTAACTAAGCCGAAGAGATCACAAAATTCAAGGTTTAAATCCTAAGGATACTATTGAATTGATCTCTTCTTGCCACTTTACATCTAACAGGGTTTAATCTTAGTGACACCACTGTAACGTCATCTTTCTTGAATGTCAGGAAACTTTCCAACCTGGTGGGGGATTGTTGGAAATTAGAGTGAGGTTGGAAGTTTCCATCCCACTTTGTAGAAACAATAAAGGAGATTATTGATTAATTATAGAGAGTTAATTAATCAGTTTTTTAATAAAGAGCAGATATGTTTAAATTGATTTTAAACATGTTTTAAAATCATTTAGAAATTAGTTGGAGACTTGGTCTCCCCAACTCCTTCTACGTGGCCGAAGTTATGGGAGAAGAATGTGGGATATGGGTTAACCCACTTAGGGTTTTCCCATTATATATACTGTAGCTTTCTTCTTCAATAATACACAGAAAAACAAAATATTTTTCTGCTCTCTATCTCTCAACCAATCTCTGCGTATAGCTTTTCTACTTCTTGTCTCAAGGTTTTGCATTATAAATAAATATTATCGCTGTTAGTATTTACTTTAACCTGCATCAAATCCTGGGGCTAAGCGATTGAAGACTCACAGCACAAAAGAGAGTATCGCCAAAACCTTTAAGGACAGGAAATCGTTCCGTGCAGTTTCTTTACGATCCGACTCACGAAAACAGGTTGGTTTTGATTTCTGCGTGTTATTTCTTTTTCGTTCACTAGAGTGAACACTCTCATTCTACTCCTTTCTTGAACGATTCTATCGCTGAGGATAAAATCGAGTTTAGGGTAATTTGTTTATTCAATCTGCTGGTTACTTACTGCTGTAAAATAAGAAATATAAAGATTGTTGTGTTTTTTTTAAATTGTTAATTAAAAAAAAACTTTACGATCTTTATTGTTTTTTGTTGCTGTGTTGTTTAAATATATATATATATATCTAATCCGTACGTCTATATATATATATATATATATATATATATTTGATTAACTCTTCTGTTATTAAAAGCTTTATTATTATTCTGTTTATATATATATATATATATACTGTTCATCCGTATACATATATATATATATATATATATATATATATATATATATATATATATATATATATATATATATATATAAACTTGTTTGACTCAAGATAATAATAAAAGTAAGAAGTTATTTTATTTATAAAAGGTTTGGGATCTTTTGAATAATTTCTAATTTTAAAATTATTCAACAAGCTCAATATTGAATATTTTTTATTTAATCTTATATAATTAAATATCGTAAATAGGTACGAATTATTTGTAATACTTACACTTTATATCATTTAAGGTCATTTATTTATTAATATAAGATTAACCTGTAATTATATAGGGTATAAAGTGTAAGTATTAAAAATGATACTTACAATTGTTTAAAAGTGTACGCAACTTGAATAGCAGGTAAACTATACATTAAAAAAAACCCTAAAAACTCATTGAATACGTTATCCTCGTCGTTCCCTTTCCCACACTTGCCCATCCCATCACCGGCCTCCAATTCCCGTGGCTGCCATACTAGTCGCCGACACATCTCGCCGCACACCAATCGTCGGCGTACCTCACTGCACCACCATTCGCCGTCGCATCTTGCTGCATCACAGGTTGTCGATCACAGAATGTTTGAACTTCCATCTCCTTTAAAGCAGTCTACAAGTTTGAAGTTTCCTTATTTTTAGCTTCCTCCGTATCAACCTATAAATTTTGAGGGCAAATCAAACAATTAAATTACTAACAAAAGAAGAAAAAGTTAAAACTAACTAATTTTGCTTTCTGTAAGTTATTTGCAGTTATTCAATCTCTAATAATATATAATTAAAGCCAATATGTGTTAATATTTATCTTGAATTAGTAATACATCTTCACAGTAATGTTTTTATTTAGTGATATCATTTTGTTTTAATTTGTAATCGTGATGAAGTCGTTATTCTTGTTTACAGAATGACATCTGACTGCAGTGATGATTGTAGTGATGATCTTAGCCATGTTATAAGCGATAATTCAAGTGAACATATGTGTGACTGTTTATCTTTGGACCTTTTGGTGCAACTGTTGCCATTTCTTTGTGCAACTTTTGGTATATTTTGTTTTAGTTTTTTGGTAAATTATATCCAACTTTTATGTACATTTATTTATGTTTTGGATACAACGTTTATATGTTTATGTACATTTATTTATGTTTTAGTTTTTGGTAAATTATGTCCAACTTTTAACACATTAACCAATTTTATAAGTCACAAGAATGTATGTAACAGGTTTTGGAAAGTCCAATGGTTTATTTAACAGGTTCTGAAAAGTGCAATGGTTTATTTGTTTTAAAAAATTGTCCAAGGATTTAATCATTCCTAATACTAAAGTCCATTGGGTTTTATTGGATTTTTCCCTTTTATTAATTACTATACTGGTTATACATGATTTTTGAAAATTGTTGTATCATAATCATTTATCAAAGTTTGACGATGAATTGTAATGCGCCAAATATATAATGTTTGGATATGCTTTTGAATTTGACCGTCCATTTTAAATGTGTTATATTTGATATATTTTAATATTTAAATAAGTAGTAGATATAATAACAAAAAAGTAAACAATTTATTTTATTTATCTTCAAACAATTATATCTGCTACACGGAAATAATCATACGTAATATTTTCATCCAAATAAAGTATCTGTATAATTCATCTTTAGACATTCAAACATCTGATTTGTAAATAAATTACTTATTGATTCAGCATTTACATGTATAAAAAATAATTAAATTTGTGGTTTATTAACTTTTTTTTTGGAGAAAAATATATAATATTGATGGAAAGCAAATTTAAACAACAATGACCCGGAATTTGGAGTTTCTATCCTTAATGAATGTTAGAGTATTAATGTCAATATGTATAGTTTAGGGTCCGCTCTGTAATTATGTGTAACTTCTCTTTGTATAAATAGTCTCTTAGGGTTTCATTATTAGGTTAGACACTTCACTTGTAAACACTCTCTCAATATATGAAAACGGCCGATTCAGCCATCTCGTGTGTCTCTCTATCAATCGACTCTCCGAATCTAACATGGTATCAGAGCTCTAGGTAAGCATCCTCAACCATCTTTCAGATCTGCCTTATCGTCTTTATTTTCCTCTTTTTGCTGCAGTCGTTTTTGCCTCGGAAATCCCTTTTCTGCTGTTTTTTTTTGACGAAATTCCAAGTTTTAAAGGTGTTCAGAATATCATCACGAACCTTCATACCAAATTTCAGCCTAAACCGACCTGTTTTGAAAATCCGACTCAAGAACATCATACGTTCATATTTGTCGCAACCCACACACTCATAGTTGTCGCAACCTTCACACACTCATCATTGTCGCAGCCTTCACTCTCGTGAACTGTACCAAATCGCAACCCTCGGTTGCGACTTCACTCCAAATCGCAACCTTCACTTGCGACTTCACCTCAAGTCGCAACCCTTACTTGCGACTTCAGCCTCAAGTTGCAACCCTCTTGTGAACAGTACCAAGTCGCAACCTTCACTTGCGACTTCACCCCCAAGTCGCAACCCTTACTTGCGACTTCACCTCAAGTCGCAACCTTCACTTGCGACTTCACCTCAAATCGCAACCCTTACTTGCGACTTCAGCCTTAGATCGCAACCCTCTTGTGAAAAGTACCATATCGCAACCCTCTTGTGAACAGTATCATATCGCAACCCTCTTGCGACACTTTCAGTTATCACAACTCAGAAACTCCTCTTTTCGATTTTTCATTTCCGGAACACACAGTTTCGGTACCTCACGATCAGCTTCTTACACTCCGGGTTTTCCTTCCAGTCTTCAGTTCCAGTTCTAAATCAGTTTTCTATTACGTCAAATGGCTCTCAATAGCCAGTCTCAATACAGTGACTGCACGTTTTGTCACTCTACTTCTCATCTTCTTCTCAACTGCCCAATTCGAAAATGTCGATGGTGTGGGATCACACAACCACGACACTATGGGTCTGACTGTCTAAAACATCCAAGGAACTCAGGTAATCAACGACACTCCGGTAATCTAAGGCAACTGCGTACTCAGTCCTTTGCTGCATCAATCACTCCAGACTCCTCTACACCGCCAATTCAGGCACTGCATAACAACAACTCAGCACCTGGCCTCATGGCACTCCTGCGCCAGAACCAAGACCAAATAAAGCGACTCATGACAGGTTCTATGGGTATGCATAACACCAACTCATCACCTATGCATAACACCAACTCTTCACCTGACTCTGTGGCACTCCTGCGACAAAACCAAGACCAAATCGAGCAACTCATGACAGGTTCTATGGGTATGAATTCTCAGTGCAATATCTCAACACCAGGCAATCCTTAGCTATTTGACTCTGGTTGTTGTAACCACATGACACCTAAGGCTGACGGATTTATCTCAAAGCAAACCTCCAGCATGTTCTCATCAGTCCGCACTGCGGATTCCACTCGTTTACCCGTATCTTTCAGTGGAACTGTATCTACCACCAACCTTCAATTACCTGATGTGCTACATATTCCAAACTTATCTCTGAGTCTGATTTCTATCACTCAACTTATGGAATCCGGCCTAATTGTTTTATTTCATCCTACTGGTTGTGTTGTGCAGGATCCAAAGACCAAGCAGATCCTTGGAGTAGGCCGTAAAGTAAAGTTGGTCGGATGGTTGAAGTGACCTACCTCCGTCTCCCCTTACAATCCTCAAATCATGTTGCCTCTGTTTCCAGTACCCCTTCCTTTGATGTTAGAGTATTAATGTCAATATGTATAGTTCAGGGTCCGTTCTGTAATTATGTGTAACTTCTCTTTGTATAAATAGTCTCTTAGGGTTTCATTATTAGGTTAGACACTTCACTTGTAAACACTCTCTCAATATATGAAAACGGCCGATTCAGCCATCTCGTGTGTCTCTCTATCAATCGACTCTCCGAATCTAACAATGAATTTTATATATAGTAGTAATAGTACCAGCTTTTAATTATTACATGAATATTTATTTATTTTATTACAAAAGTACTAATTTTATTAATTTTTATTAAACAAGCCCTTAAGAGACAGAAAGTAATTCAAAGATAATAGATCATATTTTAAATATGCAATCCATTAGAAACTTGATTTTAACTGTATTTTGTTACATATATTAGAATATGTGTAACTTTAAATTTACTCTCTAAAAGAGTCATGATTGGGAAGAGGATGAAAGTTCCAATATAGAGGATAAAATATTCATTTATAACAGATAATTTATACATGAGCATTCAATTAAATCATAATGAACATTCAATTAAATCAAACAATAAGGGTTGTGGCGTACTGGTTAAGGCATTGGGGGATGTGGCGGAATAACCCATCTGCCCAGGTTCGAATCCAAGCGTACACAACTTGTGGCCACTGAGGTTTAATCTCAGGACTGATGTCTTACCGTCATAATTTGCCAAGGGATTAGTCTAGGCATAGCCTAGGACACCCTTCAAAAAAAACATTCAATTAAATCAAACCAATTAGCAGTATTGATTAACATTCCCGATCCACGCACGCTCAATTAGCGTCCTGATGATTCATGCATTAACGTGCACTCAAACTTGTTTATTTTGAGCTTGAGCTCATCTCATACACAATTTATCTTCAGCCATATACATCCTCAGGCTTTTTGTCACTGGTTTGTCCCTCATACATCAATCTATAATGTACAAGCCTCAATGCGTCCCTAAGTTTCGAGACTTAAGCTTCATGACTTAACAGGTATGTTCATGAACGAGCTAACTAAGTTTCGAGGTGAGGTAAAAGAAGAGATCTCCACGATTCACCAACATTCGGAGGAGGTTCAAGCCGACTTAAGTTTGGCTAAACGGGCCATGACTAGTGGAGGTGGCATCACTAGCAACCATGCTCTAAAGGTATGATTTTCCAAAACCATCACCGTTCGTTAGGGAAGTTTAATGATTTTCTATGGGAAATGGAGCAATACATGGATGGGGGTCAACATCGTGGAGGATGCGATGAAGATCAAGACGGGCACGAGATACTTGACACCGCGGCTTTGTGGCTTACAAGCATGGGCCAAGACGAAGTTGAAGGGACGTGGAGTACAAGACCTCGTAACGACTATTGCCGGGCGGAGGCCTTGATCGATTTTAGCCAAAGGATCGGTAAGGGTAACCACGAGAAAGGTGGGAGAAGCCGACCCAAGTAAGAAATGATGATGCACGGAAGCCGCCAACTGGGAAGAACAAAGACTTAAGAACGACCTACAAAAACAATGGATGCTTCCTTTGTGGTGGACCACATCGAGCACGAGATTGCCCAAGTAAAGCTAAGCTTCATGCTATTACTCGAGAAAAAGGTTGCTCAGAAGAAGGGGATGAATGCATGGGGTCGATGCGGATCTTGAATGCAACCACATGCAAGACGGAGGTGACCAAGGTAGCCAACAAGGGGTTGCAATTCGTTGAAGCTACCGTCAAAGGAAATATGGTACGTGCTCTTGTCGATACGGGTGCTACTCATAATTTTCATGTCCATTAAATGAAGTCGCAAGGTTAGGGATTAAGGCAGCGAAAGGAAGCAGTACTACCAAAGCGGTGAACTCTACGAACAAACCAATCCATGGTGTAGCCAAAGATGTGCGGGCAAAGATTGGAGAGTGGGAAGAGAGATCGATTCCTTGGTGGTTCCTATGGACGACTTCAAAGTCGTGCTTGGGTTAGATTTTCTCGATAAGGTACACGCTTTCCCCATGCCATTTGCCAATTCTTCATGCCATTTTCACGGTGGCAGCGAACGCGTTGAGTCGCAAGGCGGAATTGGCTGGTATCACTCGACCACAATTTTTTCTTCAAGATTGAATCAAGGATTGGAGCATGATCCTATGACCGCGTTGGCTCGAGACGGAAAGACAAGAAGGTTTTGGCTCAAGGGAGATCTTCTATTTACCAAGGGAGATCGGTTGTACGTGCCTGGGCGATCCTAGGCGGACTATCTTGAAAGATGTCACTATTCGAAGTGGGACGGTCATTCGGAAATCAAGAGGACACTAGCATTGGTAGAAGGTATGTTCAATTGGCCAAGGATGAGGGACAATGCAGAGACATTCGTTCAAACATGTGTAATATGCCAACAAGACAATATAGAGCAACAAGAAAAGTCGATTCATGAGAACAAGTTGATAAAAGTCGATTACTCACCATTTTTGTTTTTTATGTGTTCAAATCAATAATTGGCCAGGTCTAGGGAAAGATAAGCCTAGAGTGGATGGAAGGTCTTACGTTCAAGTGGCCAAAGGTGTAGAGAAAGATAAGCCTAGAGTGGATGAGATCGAAGAGATGAAGGATGAGAGTCCAGTCAAAAGATTCAATGAGAAAGAGGCGGGAAATATAAGTGTCGGAGTTGAAAAGGAAGTTTAGGTCCCTGAAACAAATGACTACTACTCCCTTAAAGATGCCAAAAGGCTAGCGAGCTTACACTTATTAATTAAAGTCAATAATGCCAGTTCTTTCGATGTGTAAAATTCCATCCCTGAAAGAGTTGTTCAAGTCGGTCGAAATTTGGTGTCATGAATCCATTCTTTCGAGTAGGTTACTTTGGTCGGACATCTTTGGTGTTCCCCTCCATGTCTCGTCGGAAGAATCCTTCAGAAAAATTGGGCAAAGATGAGGAGTCGTTCTAGACTCTATTAACTGCTCCCAGGGCTCTTTATCGGAGCCTAGGGCTCTTTATCGGAGCCTAGGGCTCTGGTCGAAGGAAGTGTGTTGGTGATGTCCGTTACGTATTAGCTTTAGGCTGCAAATCTTTGTCAATGACCATTTAGAGTGAAGGAACGGGACAACCCCAAGATTGTTGCCCCAAGATTGAGTCTGATATTTTGTTGAGGAAGAGGGTGTCGGGGTTGAATCTTCTGAGGGTGAGGATGAAGGCGATGAGGATGGTAGGTTGCACGTGTAAAGTTGCCCCTTAGAAGGTGACACGTGTGATGGAAAAATGGAGATGGAGAGCGATAATTCCAAAACTGTGTTGGAAAAGGGGTAGGGCTCGAGGAACGAAGGGTCGCAGGAAATAATTGTAAAAGAATACTTCCCATTCAAATTTCAAGTGGAAGCTTGGGCCAAAAGGTAGAGATACCTGGCTGTGAAGGTAATTAGGCCCAATGTAGTGCCTTTGTCCTTAAGAGAAGATGAGCCCAAGAATATCACACGTTGAAGATTAGCGCACTGTTAGCCAATTCATGTTAAAGATCATCACTCAGTTAGCCCAATTCTCAACTCTTCATTGATCCTGATAAAATCATAAAATCTGCTCCTAAAATATGCTCCTGGATGTTAGTTCGTGGATAATCAGAGATCAGGCTTAACGAGGAATTCGTTCCTTCAAGATCCGATGGGGTTTGGTGGGAAACTTAGTAGGATGATGATAAAGGATTATGCTCGGAAGAGTGGGAGGCTCTCTCAATCTCGTTCCAAGCATTCCTCTCTTAATGGAAAAGCCTCATCTAAGTCTCAAAAGATCCGTTCGACGTGAGAATAACTGGACCGAGGAAAACCGTGACGGCAACAATCCCTGCTAGTTAGTTGTTGCGCTATGAGGGATCGTTTCTTTTTCCTTGTCTTGTATGAAAGAGCTTTGTCAAATAATAAACCTTTATGATCATGATCCAAGAATCAAAACTTCAGGCAATAGACGACCATTCAGTGGCTAAATTTCATTTATGTGACGTCTTCGAATTTGCCCCGGATAAATCAAAGATCATTAGCGAGAGAGCGTTCGGTTCGGTGGTGATGGGTTTCTCGGTATAGTCGAAAAATGGAAGAAAGGAGACGTGGGTGTAGGTTTCATCAATGTTTATGGTCCACACGATGTGAATAAAAAATCTGGCATGTGGGAATCATTTGAGCTGATAATGTGGCCCAGTGCATTTTTGGTGACTTCATCGACGTTAGAGAAGCATTCGGTCTTCAATCAAGAGGCCGTAGACAAATTCAATAAGTAGAAAAAATCAATAACTTTATCAAGGATGCATGTATTTTTGAGGTCTTTTTGAGATACCTGTTTCACTAGAGTCGGGGCCAATGGCAAAAAATTTAGCAAGCTAGGTCGTTTCTTGATTAACGACAAGTTCACCTTATCGTGGACGGAGCCATCGATGGTAGGATTAGAGAGAAAACTCTCTTATCATTGTCCTATCATACTCAAATCTTCATTCCGAGATTATGGAGCAAAACCTTTCATTTCACGTTTTCTAACGTCTGGCTAGAGGATGGCCAATCTCAAATAACTGGTTTCTAATTCGTGGGGTTCAGCAATCTGTCCTTCGGACCCCGATAAGGTTTTTAGAGACAAGCTTAAAAGGCATAAGATTGAAATTAAAGAGTGGAGCAGATCGAAATTCAGAAAGATTAATACCGACATTCGTGAGGTAATAAGTGACACTCAAACGACTTTTTATTGATGAAAGAAGCATCGCAGACAGCATCCTAATGGCCGACACAACGGTAAACTTCTTGAAAAAGGCAGGTCACAAAGCTTTTCTTCATAAAGCCAACTTTGAAAAAGCTTTTGATTGTGTTAACCGGAAATTCCTGGTGTAAATGGATCAGCTCATGCCTCTTCGGCATTTGTCTCTATTTTGATCAATGGGTCGCCTACGGGAGAGTTCAACCTCGAAAGAGGAGTTCGACAAGGTGATCCCCTTTCACCCTTTCTTTTCCTTAGCGATGGAAGGTTTGAATATGGTTATGGAAGAAGCAAAGTCTAAGGGACTTTGAAGGAGTGAAGATGGGTCGAGAAAAAGTCGAGGTCTCCCATCTTCAACTACTCCCTTGAAGATGCCAAAAAGGCTAGTGATCTTGCACTTATTAATTAGTTCTTTGGATGTGTTATTGGGCAATAAAATTCCATCCTTGAAAGAGTTGTTCAATTCGGTCGAAATTTGGTGTCATGAATCCATTCTTTCGAGTAGGTTACTTTGGTCGGACATCTTGTTGGTGATTTTAGTGAAATCATCATGTTCATTTTGTGTAATTGGATTCACAAAGGTAATAATGAGGTTGTTAGCTAAGCTATAACATGAGTTAGGAGGTGTGGAGTGCACACTCGTGTAAGCTAACTAGAACCCGGGATTGTTCGACAGTTAAAATCGACAAGTGACAAAGTGGTTTCATGAGCTGGGAGTCTGGGCCAGTGCTGGCGCCAGTTGGTTGGCGCCAAGATTGGCGCCAAGCACTGGAATGTTGCCCGTGCCGATTGTGGCGCCAGTTGGCTGGCGCCAAGACTGGCGCCAAGCTCTAGAATGTTACCCGCGCCAGTTGACTGGCGCGGAGACTGGCGCCAGCGTCTGGAAAGTCTTTTCACGTTTGTAATTGCCGTCATTAAGTCCACAATCAATCTCATTAAATGAGATATTATTTCCTGAATCAATATGGTGAAGGTTACGATTCCTACGGTGTATAAGAATGAGTTGATTTCTGCCTTAATCGACACACTGAAAAAATAGAGATTATCCTCGAGAGAATTTAGTGATACTCGGGCAGTATAGGGTCGAAATATCTCTTACGGAAAGTGAGCTCTCACACGATCTTTGTTTCTATCCAAGTTCTATACACTCTTTCTCTTCCACGATATTGTACCAAAACCCCCCAACAATCGTAAGAGATATTTGTCATCGTGAAGAGAGATGGCGGGTGATCAATCCGTGAGAGACATGACTTCCAAGTTCACAAAACTTGAGAAGTTTGAAGGCGTTGATTTCCGTAGATGGCAGAAGAAGATGCATTTCTTGCTGACAACATTGAAGGTCGTATACGTGCTTAGCACCCCGATACCGGAGCTGATGGAGAACGAGACGTTGGAGATGACCCAGTGTCGCGGCAAATGGGAGAACGACGACTACATCTGTCGTGGCCACGTCTTGAACGGTATGTGTGACTCCCTCTTTGATATCTATCAAAACGTTGAATCTGCCAAAGAGCTATGGGACTCTCTTGAGTCCAAATAAATGGCGGAGGATGCTTCTAGTAAGAAGTTCCTGGGTAGTAATTTCAATAATTACAAGATGGTGGACTCAAGGCCGGTGATGGAGCAATACAATGAGCTCCTTCGCATTCTCGGCCAATATGTTCAACATGATATGAAGATGGACGAATCCATCTCCGTATCGAGTATTATTGATAAACTGCCCCCTCTTGGAAAGACTTCAAACATATGTTAAAACACAAGAAGGAAGAGTTGTCCCTTGTACAACTCGGTAGTCACTTGCGCATAGAGGAATCTCTTCGGGCGCAAGAGGCTGAGAAACCTAAGATAAAGGAGGTTTATGCACCTTCGGTGAACATGGTTGAAGAGGGAAGGTCTAACAACTTCAAGGGTAAACGGAAGTTCAACGAAGCCAAGAAAGGGCCCAATAAGAAGGTTAAATCAACCTGTTGGACATGTGGGATGACCGGACATCTCAAGCGGGATTGTCGGGTTGTCAAGAGTAAGAATGGAGCAAGCACAAGTGGTGGTGGGCAAGGATCCAAGGATCAATACCCACGGCAAGGTCAGAATTTTGACTTTGGTTTTAATTCTAATTTGAATTATGTACCACTAATATCCGAATCTTTTTACGTGCAGGATGATGATGTAGCTTGGTGGATCGACTCGAGTGCTACAAGTCATGTGTGCAAAGATCGTCGTTGGTTCACCTCCTTGGAACCGGTTGAAGACGGATCAATGCTACGCATGGGAAACGAGTGGGTTGCTCCCATTCTTGGTCGTGGCTTAGTTAGGCTAGAATTTAGTTCTGGCAAAGTAGTTGAACTTTTCGATGTTTTGTTTGTACCACGAATTCGAAAGAATTTGGTTTCCGGTAGTATCTTGAATAAGTTAGGATATAGGCAAGTTTATGAGTCCGACAAGTTTATCTTGTCAAAGGGTGGCTCTTTTGTAGGATTTGGTTTTATGTTGAATAACATGTTTAAGTTAAATTTGAATGAAAGAATTTTGTTTCGAATTTTGTTTATGATGCAATTGAATTGCTTTATGTTGCTTTATAAATTGCTTTATGTTATAAATTGATTTATGTTGCAAATGTAACTGCTTGATGGATTTTGGGGTGAAGCCATGTTAGGCTTGGTTTTTGGCTGAATCGAGTTCCCAATAAAAGGAACAAGATTACCCGTATGAACTTTGGTTCAAAAGCCTAACTTGAGTTTTATTCAAGTTTAGGGCTGTCGAGCGATTGTTCGATTACCTGAACGCAAAAGGAAGACTTTGGGTAATGCATCTTTGTAACAACCCAACAATTTTTATACAATTCGTTTCATCTAAATTAATTATCCCAAAATCGCATCTTTAAAATTTCTTACATAATATCCAAATGGTTGGCGGAACAACCTACACAACTGAGAAATGACTAAGATAACTATAGTGTCGTTACACTATTCTTCTACCTTCTGCTACGCCCTGCTTACTTGCTAGAGTCTTTTTGTACCTGCTTACCTGAAAGGTTTTATTTGAAAATGCGAGGGTTAGACCATGAGGTCTAGTGAGTCCCTCCTGACAGATATCAAAGCATTTAAAACAGTTTACCATTTCAGTAAAAATCATTCGTACATCCGATCACATGGAAACATTTACAAATACTACTCCACCTCTCGTAAATTGGCACCCTGAAGTCACCCGTAGATGACAACGAGTCAGTCTCATGCTGCCGTATAGGGTCATTACCCTGGCATAAACGGGACACACCCCCCGGCATGATCTGGCGGGCCACACCCCCCGACTTGGCCAATTTACACCACCATCTATGTATGCATACATCCCACATAAATTCACGGAATAGGTCCGCCCCCATAAACCATTTACAAATCTCATTAAAAACTGTAACAACGTTCATGCAGTCAAACATAGCAATAAAACATGGCATTTCTCATCATGTATACGTTTTAGAAAACATGTTAAAGTAACACGTATTTTAGTTAGAAAACTCACCTGGCATGTTCGCTCCAAAGCTTCTCACTTACACTTCCGATCTCTAGGTGGAACACCTATTATTTAGGAAAAATACATTAAACTCTAATAGTGCATATTCGAGCTTGTTCTCGAACTTAACCCAAAACTTCCTAAGTTGTTAGGTTATACAGCTAACCCCAAAACGAAACTATCGAACTTTGTTTACCGACCCCACATGTTACTTCCGATTCTCATTAATAGTTTAGATCCCGAGTCCGTAATTAGAATTTCAGACTTTCGACCCAATATAATTAATTAGTCTAGCTCCACATAAATTTTATTATGAATAGTTGATTGGCCCAAGACTCCATACTATAGTCCACTACACATACCATCCATTACACATACCTACGGATTAACATTGTTGATTGACCCACCTTCTAATTTGATCTTAATTGCTCAATCTCCTAACACGTGCCCTACACTTTGGTTTGCAAAGAATTGTTTACCATGCGATCACGTGGCCCACTACAATAAGTGACTTCCAGCAAACGACTCCCGGAAGGTGACTCCCGGTATGCAACTCCCGGTAGGTGACTCCCGGTATGCAACTTCCGGTAAGTGACTCCCGGTACACTAAGTCCCGGTAACCGGCGATTACAACATAACCTCATAACTCCATTTTAATCGACCTCAATAAAATGATTTTCTCTATCAATCTTTTACCAGGGTTAGCAAGCGATAAACTCGACCCCAAACCTTCCAATTCGTACCTAAACCAGTTATTTAAGACATCTGCGTTATGGCTATCCCCATTTATACTCTTAGTCAGCTTTCACAGTTTAATCATGGAGAAATGAAAAGAAATTTCTTTACCCACTATATCTTACAAGAACAAAAATACATAAGAGAGACGATTTCTTACCAGATTACGACTTCACGAATCGGAGAACTGCTGCCAACTCTCACCACCGCTGGCGACCACCACTGCCGGCCACCGCCGGCGACCACCACCGACAGCCACCGCCGGCAATGACCACCGTCTCTTCCTTCGTCTCACTCCCGTCGTCGTCTCCATCTCGCTGTCTCTTTCTCTCTCGGCTCTCTCTCTCTTTCTCTTTCACTCTCGCCCTCTCTTTCTCTCGACACACACACCAAGCACGCACACACACACATACAGGTGCAGGTTACACACACCCACCCACACCTCTTTACCCGATTTCTTTCTCTTCTGCTTTCCCCTCACGAAAACAAGCACAAGGAGCTTCCATGGCTTTTCTCTCATTATGCCCCCCTCTCTCTCGACTTGCAGTACACAATCCACAAAAACCCTAAATAAAATGAATTCCTCTGAATCAGCCAAAGTAGCGCACTCACATAGGGAATTAATTTCCAAATTTACTCTTCTTTCCCCCACACTTTCCAAAATAATTAAGTTTGACACCTAACTTCCCCATTAGAGCAAAAGTGCACATTTTGGGTTATTACAATCTCCCCTCCTTAACAGAATTCCGTCCCGGAATTCACTCCAAAAATAGCCGGCGAAAATGATTATCAAGGCTTAATTTCAACTCTCGGAATAAATCTTTCTAACATCAAAACAATGACAACACACCTTCACGCCTTAGCTACGCAACCCATATTAAACTCAAAACCTCTGCTTACAACAGTAACATACAATCGTCTATTTTTTTTTTTTTTTTTTTCATCTTCCAGTCAGAACTATTATTTCAGGAACCACGTAACGCGGTTTCCAAAAATTCTTTCGATTAACCACAATGACCATAAAATCAATTAGCTATAAATAAGTCATCCCAGCTTTCTTATGTAGATTTACTTTAAATAATACCTTAACAATCCGAGTTATAAATCTCAATAACACTTTCTCACGAATCCTCATAATCCATCTTATAAATCATAACATGTGAGCAAAGGTTGAAAACATCTCAATACTCACCACTCCCTAATTATCCTTATCTGATTCACGACCACATCATCAATTTCCGAACTCAACCGCCTTACTCGGCTAATGCAAGATACCACCGATCCTCACCGCACAAAACAATACCATTCCCTCTCTTTGTTACAAGCAACTTTAACTTGATTAACTATTTTCAGTTATAATTGTCAACTTGTTTCAAAAGGTGAAGTCCAATTGAGACGCAGTTCATTTCCTTCTATCAACCATAAATTATCATATATACTAATAACTTAGCATCAACATCTAGTTACACAACAACCATCAGTCCAAAACTGATTCTTTAACTAATCTCTCACCGCGTAACCCAACAATCCACAATTCTCAAGGTAATTTGAAAATGGCTTAATCCATCATACTACTTATCTATTTCTCACTTAAACATATCGATTTTCCCCCTACAAATTTCTTAGTAAGGATCTCGATAGGATTGTAACACATCCTGAAAACACATATAAATTTCCCATTACTTGCTACAAGCGCTTAGACGTATGTAGCATAACTTCGGTTACCCTCATTCGCCAAGAAGGAGTAATCATGCTCACACACTAATCCACCCTCTTCGGTGCTACGGCAAGCTTACTAGTTCGACATACTAACTTTGCCTTCCCACGCTAGCGTGGAGCACCACCCTCCAACATTACTTGCCTCTCTCTCCCGACCTTTCCACATGTTGACAACATTTTCTCATTAAAATAAACATAACCAACCAGTTGCACCAAAATTCTAACTTAAGGCATTCAACCAAGTCGTCTTGAAACGACACTAGTTCGAAGTTACTACACATTCTTTGATCTTCAATTAATACTTCCTCGGACAATCCTTTCACACTTGAAAAGCAACTCACATTCTTTAAGGATTTCGCACCTACTGCATCACATTTTGACTAACACACCCCTCATCTTCCTTAAACTTCCAATGATTCCAAAATTATACTTACTTAGCGACTCACACAACCAAACACTTGGTTTCCTCATATGACAAAAGCCAAATCACAACGCCCACTTATACACCACGTGCTCCATCAACTTGATTAATAAATTGTACACCTCATCTGAAAACCCCAAAAGTTTCTATCTGATGTCTTCTCTCCCACTAACATCACACTACTATAACACTAGTTGGTACATTAACTTGGCAACTAATGCCATTACATAACTGTACATTTCTCGCTCATAACATCACACTGCAGACCATACCTCTCATGGTCATTCATACACAATTCACACTTTCCTAGATATTCTCCCGAATACTACAATCGAGTCTATCTCGCTACGTCGTCCCTTCCCAACTTGCTGAACTGTAACTCACGAGTTCTCCATTAGCTCACACGCAAACATTATAGCTGGCTCTTCGCGATCTGTGCCCTTACAAAACAGGGCACAACCCCTCCCTGAACGATAAGATTTACACCCTCGCTTCGCTGGTGCTACATGCCTCCTCATTCTACGAATCCCTCCACACCTCGTAAATAGATCGCTCATTCAAAATGATCACTTCTCATCCTCTTAACACCCCTACAAGGTGTTCTATCAATTTTTCGACCTTCTGGTTCACGTCTTCGGCCTCGGCCATCTTACACAGCTATCGACTCCTACGACAACAGTCAACATGTAACTACTTTCTTAACTTATTCTCAAACAGGGTTCCCTTACGGAACCTAATCCTACCATCATATCATAATCACCTCATAATACGTCTCTATCTTTTCTGGACTCACTCTTGTAACATCAATATTACCGGCTCACCTCAATCTCATACCCAACACCGTGGGCATTTCGCTTATGCCTCTTAATCACTACTCATAACGAGTTTATAATACTAACACCTCGATGACTACTACTCTTTCCCCTGGACCAAGCCATCTCTCGACAACCGTACTTCCCATCACCGAACAAGGGTACAGGCCCTCGCACAATCGACACTATAATTCACTTCTGACTCTTCCATTGATCACCTTTTCTCTTGCATACAAATACTAAGGTCACAACATTCATTCCTGATTTGTCCGACACTGCTCCACTCTTGCAGTCCTTCCTTAGCTTAACATATAATACTATATGACCTAGTGAGTTCATAGCCTTCATGCATGACGACGCAGTAAACAACTCATTTCGCACCTTTTCTCCTTTTTAAATAAACAACATTTGGGCACCACTTGGGTACACATGTCCCCCTTATTAATATAATTCCCATACCCTGCACAACGATTCGAGAATCGCTCGCATGCATTTGCCCGTGCATCTCAATCTTTCTCACTCCGGACGATGTTTTTATGACATTATTACATTGCATGAAAATATTTTCATATGACGCAATTCTAAAAGAACTACCGACAAGGAGTAAACCAGTCGGTCCTCACACTCATTTATATGATATCAATAAATCCATAGGTATTTGATTGTAAAAGTTTTGGTTGACAAACGTTTTCCCCGACCTTTTTGTGACAATTTAACTTATCATAAAAATGAGTGAAACACTTTACAAATCGTAGAACTCGAAACTTCACTGTGCTATGTGAATGAAATCACCTTTTTCTTTAAACATACGCGTGCACATTTTGACTCATTTTCGATCAAAATTTATCTTTACATATTTAACTTCAATCGTGAAAATTGCATGTTACATAAAAGGACACCATGCATGAGACTCTACTTGCATTTGAAGGCTACTCGCTCTAACAAGGTCAACTGCTTTACTCTCTTGGCTTATCCTTGACACTCTACCTACGAGCAACGGTCGCCCTCTCGGTCAGGCAACAACTTGCTGAACACGCTTTCCACATCTCACTTACTCTACCCTTTCATACTATCTCGTTCTGACCAGCTATCTCATTTTCTACTTCTACATGCTCCCTTTTCACTATGGGTATCTTAGTCAGCTTTCACAGTTTAATCATGGAGAAATGAAAAGAAATTTCTTTACCCACTATATCTTACAAGAACAAAAATACATAAGAGAGACGATTTCTTACCAGATTACGACTTCACGGATCGAAGAACTGCTGCCAACTCTCACCACCGCCGGCGACCACCACTGCCGGCCACCGCCGGCGACCACCACCGACAGCCACCGCCGGCAATGACCACCGTCTCTTCCTTCGTCTCACTCCCGTCGTCGTCTCCATCTCGCTGTCTCTTTCTCTCTCGGCTCTCTCTCTTTCTCTTTCACTCTCGCCCTCTCTTTCTTTCGACACACACACCAAGCACGCACACACACACATACAGGTGCAGGTTACACACACCCACCCACACCTCTTTACCCGATTTCTTTCTCTTCTGCTTTCCCCTCACAAAAACAAGCACAAGGAGCTTCCATGGCTTTTCTCTCATTATGCCCCCCTCTCTCGACTTGCAGTACACAATCCACAAAAACCCTAAATAAAATGAATTCCTCTGAATCAGCCAAAGTGGCGCACTCACATAGGGAATTAATTTCCAAATTTACTCTTCTTTCCCCCACACTTTCCAAAATAATTAAGTTTGACACCTAACTTCCCCATTAGAGCAAAAGTGCACATTTTGGGTTATTACAATCTTTGTTGGATATGCCGAGCATTCCAAAGCTTATAGGTTCTATGTTATTGAACCTAATGATTCTATAGCGATTCACACCGTTATAGAATCGAGAGATGTAATTTTTGATGAGACTAGATTCTCTTCAATGCCAAGGCCAAAGGACATAGTTCCAAGTACTAGTGAAACTAGTGAGGTTGAAGAACAACCAATTGTTCCAACCGAATATCCAATGCTTCGAAGGAGCAAAAGAGGAAGGATTGAAAAATCATTTGGTCCCGATTTCCATGTATACTTGGTAGAGGGATCAAGAGATGAGATTGGGTCCCAATTCCTTTATTATTATAGTGTTGAGGAGGATCCAATATCATTTGATGAGGCTATGAAGTCTTAAGATGTTGCTTTCTGGAAAGAAGCAATACATGCTTTCTGGACTCCATCATGGGGAATAATACTTGGGTATTATCGGACTTGCCACCGGGTTGCAAACCTTTGGGTTGCAAGTGGATCTTCAAAAGGAAGATGAAAGTGGATGGGTCAATCGACAAGTTCAAAGCTCGATTAGTGATCCAAGGCTTTAGGCAATGGGAAGGCATCGATTATTTCGATACTTATGCCCCGGTTGCAAGGATCTCCACGATTAGATTGTTGATAGCCTTAGGAGCTATCCACAATTTAGTGATTCACCAAATGGATGTCAAAACGGCATTCTTGAATGGTGACTTGGAGGAGGAAGTTTACATGAAACAACCGGAAGGTTTTGTTATGCCCGGAATGGAGCATAAGGTGTGTAAACTTGTAAAATCATTGTATGGGCTGAAACAAGCACCCAAACAATGGCATCAGAAATTTGATGAGGTTATCTTATCCAACGGTTTTATGATAAACCAAGCGGACAAGTGTGTATATAGCAAATTTGACACATCCGGTAACGGTGTAATCATTTGCTTATATGTTGACGACATGTTGATCTTTGGCACCGACCAAAATCAAGTTGAGAAAACCAAAGAGTTTTTGTCGTTGAGTTTCTCCATGAAAGATATGGGAGAGGCGGAGGTGATCCTTGGTATAAGGATCAAGCGTGAGAACAAAGGGATTGCAATTACGCAATCTCATTATATTGAGAAAGTATTAAAGAAATTTAATTGCTTTGATTGTTCTCCTGTGAGTACTCAATGGGATCCGAGTGTGAAGCTTATGCCCAACTCGGGTGAAGCGGTGTCACAACTCGAGTACTCAAAGGCTATTGGATGCTTGATGTATGCCATGACAAGCACTAGGCCGGATATCGCTTTTGCCATAGGAAAGTTGAGTAGGTATACTAGTAATCCTAGTATTCATCATTGGCAAGCGATAAGACGAGTATTCAAATACTTGAAGAAAACCATTGATTATGGTTTGTCATATGTCGGGTTTCCTTCGATTTTGGAGGGATATTCGGATGCAAGTTGGATTACCAATTTGAAATATCACTCTTCTACGAGTGGTTGAGTATACTTGCTTGGGGGAGGTGCCATCTCATGGGCTTCCAAGAAGCAAACTTGCATCACGAGTTCGACTATGGAGTCGGAATTTGTGGCATTAGCCGCTGCCGGTAAAGAGGCGGAATGGCTAAGGAATTTGGTCCATGAAATTCCATTATGGCCGAAACCAATATCACCCATTTCTATCCGTTGTGATAGTGAGGCTACTTTGGCTAAAGCTTATAGTCAAGTGTATAATGGCAAGTCTAGACACTTAGGTGTTAGACATAGCGTGATTCGTGAGCTAATCACGAATGGGTGATTTCGGTTGAATTTGTTCGGTCGCAACAAAATCTAGCGGACCACTTGACGTAGGGGTTAGCTAGGGACTTGGTTCACAAGTCGGTGATAGGGATGGGATTAAAGTCCATCTAAATCTCTAACGGTGAGATACCCAATTCCCTTCTAATACAACGTTAGAAGTTGAATTCAATGGGAAAGCTCACTCTAAGAGATTGGAGCACAAGATGATCATCCCAAGGTGTGTGCTCGGTACTGCAAGTGAAGGAGGTAATTGTTCTTTTGTAAAAATGCATGTGCAGGTGCATGAAGAAAAGAACTACCTATATGAGTGTGAAGTGTGGCCGCTTCAAGAAACTTGGACTTGGCTTTGATGCACTCACGAATGGATAAGGACACATGGCCTGTATAGTGTCAAGTTTATACTTTAGAGAGTCATTTAAATTCATGTGTATGTTATTTTATAGTACTCAAATGGGTTGACGGGTTCAATCCATAGGACACCTGGATTCTCGAGTATTTGAAATGTGTAATGTACTAAGATGAAAATTCAATCTTTTAGATATTTTCATTTATGCATGAGTTTGTTTACCTGTATTGAACTTTTATTTTGTGAATCAAGGATTGCACTAAAATGGGGGAGGAATGTTGGTGATTTTAGAGAAATCATCATGTTCATTTTGTGTAATTGGATTCACAAAGATAATAATGGGGTTGTTAGCTAAGCTATAACACGAGTTAGGAGGTGTGGAATGCACACTCGTGTAAGCTAACTAGAACCCAGGATTGTTGGACGGTTAAATCGACAAGTTACAAAGTGGTTTCATGAGCTGGGAGTCGGGGCCAGTGCTGGCGCCAAGTACTAAGTACTGGAATGTTGCCTGAGCCGATTGTGGCGCCAGTTGGCTGGCGCCAAGACTGGCGCCAAGCTCTGGAATGTTACCCGCGCCAGTTGTGGCGCCAGTTGACTGGCGCGGAGACTGGCGTCAGCGTCTGGAAAGTCTTTTCACGTTTGTAACTGCCGTCATTAAGTCCACAATCAATCTCATTAAATGAGATATTATTTCCTGAATCAATATGGTGAAGGTTACGATTCCTAAGGTGTATAAGAATGAGTTGATTTCTGCCTTAATCGACACACTGAAAAAATAGAGATTATCCTCGAGAGAATTTCGTAATACCCGGGCAGTATAGGGTCGAAATATCTCTTACGGAAAGCGAGCTCTCATGCGATCTCTGTTTCTATCCAAGTTCTATACACTCTTTCTCTTCCACGATATTGTACCAAAACCCCCCAACACATCTTTGGTGTTCCCCTCCATGTCCCAATTGGGCAAAGATGAGGAGTCGTTCTAGACTCTATTAACTATTCCCAGGGCTCTTTATCGGAGCCTAGGGCTCTGGTCGAAGGAAGTGTGTTGGTGATGTCCGTTGCGTATTAGCTCTAGGCTGCAAATCTTTGTCAATGATCATTTAGAGTGAAAGAACGGGACAACCCCAAGATTGAGTCTGATATTTTGTTGAGGAAAAGGCTGCACGTGTAAAGTTGCCCCTTAGAAGGTGGCACGTGTGATGGAAAAATGGAGATGGAGAGCGATAATTCCAAAAATGTGTTGGAAAAGGGGTAGGGCTCGAGGAACGAAGGGTCGCAGGAAACAATTGTAAAAGAATACTTCCCATTCATATTTCAAGTGGAAGCTTGGGCCAAAAGGTAGAGATACCTGGGCCAAAAGGTAGAGATACCTGGCCCATGAAGGTAATTAGGCCCAATGTAGTGCCTTTGTCCTTAAGAGAAGATGAGCCAAGATTAGCGCACTGTTAGCCAATTCATGTTAAAGATCAGCACTCGGTTAGCCCAATTCTCGGATTATGCTCGGAAGTGTGGGAGGCTCTCTCAATCTCGTTCCACGCATTCCTCTCTTAATGGAAAAGCCTCATCTAAGTCTCAAAAGATCCTTTCGACGTGAGAATACCTAGACCGAGGAAAACCGTGACGGCAACAATCCCTGCTAGTTGGTTGTTGCGCTATGAGGGATCGTTTCTTTTTCCTTGTCTTGTATGAAAGAGCTTTGTGCAAAGAATAAACCTTTTCTGATCAGGATCCAAGAATCAAAACTTCAGGCAATAGACGACCATTCAATGGTTAAATTTCATTTATGTGACGTCTTCGAATTTGCCCCGGATAAATCGAAGATCGTTAGCGAGAGAGCGTTCGGTTCGGTGGCGATGGCTTTCTCGATATAGTCGGAAAATGGAAGAACGGAGACGTGGGTGTAGGTTTCATCAATGTTTATGGTCCACACGATGTGAATAAAAAATCTGGCATGTGGGAATCATTTGAGCTGATAATGTGGCCCAGTGCATTTTTGGTGACTTCATCGAAGTTAGAGAAGCATTCGGTCTTCAATCAAGAGGCCATAGACAAATTCAATAAGTAGAAAAATTCAATAACTTTATCAAGGATGCATGTATTTTTGAGGTATTTTTGAGATACCTGTTTCACTAGAGTCGGAGCCAATGAGAAAAAAATTAGCAAGTTAGGCCGTTTCTTGATTAACGACAAGTTCGGCTTATCGTGGACGGAGCCATCGATGGTAGGATTAGAGAGAAAACTCTCTTATCATTGTCCTATCATACTCAAATCTTCATTCCGAGATTATGGAGCAAAACCTTTCATTTCACGTTTTCTAACGTCTGGCTAGAGGATGGCCAGTCTCAAATAATTGGTTTGGTTTCTAATTCGTGGGGTTCAGCAATCTGTCCTTCAGACCCCGATAAGGTTTTTAGAGACAAGCTTAAAAGGCATAAGATTGAAATTAAAGAGTGGAGCAGATCGAAATTCAGAATGATTAATACCGACATTGATGAGGTAATAAGTGACACTCAAACGACTTTTTATTGATGGAAGAAGCATCGCAGACAGCATCCTAATGGCCGACACAACGGTAAACTTCTTGAAAAAGGCAGGTCACAAAGCTTTTCTTCATAAAGCCAACTTTGAAAAAGCTTTTGATTGTGTTAACCGAAAATTCATGGGAAATCACTGGTGTAAATGGATCAGTTCATGCCTCTTCGGCATCTGTCTCTATTTTGATCAATGGATCGCCTACGGGAGAGTTCAACCTCGAAAGAATCCCCTTTCACCCTTTCTTTTCCTTAGCGATGGAAGGTTTGAATATGGTTATAGAAGAAGCAAAGTCTAAGGGACTTTGAAGGAGTGAAGATGGGTCGAGAAAAAGTCGAGGTCTCCCATCTTCAACTACTCCCTTGAAGATGCCAAAAAGGCTAGCGAGCTTACACTTATTAATTAAAGTCAATAATGTCAGTTCTTTGGATGTGTTATTGGGCAATAAAATTCCATCCTTGAAAGAGTTGTTCAATTCGGTCAAAATTTGGTGTCATGAATCCATTCTTTCGAGTAGGTTACTTTGGTCGGACATCTTTGGTCTTCCCCTCCATGTCTCGTCGGAAGAATCCTTCAGAAAAATTGGGCAAAGATGAGGAGTCGTTCTAGACTCTATTAACTGCTCCCAGGGCTCTTTATCGGAGCCTAGGGATCTGGTCGAAGGAAGTGTGTTGGTGATGTCCGTTGCGTATTAGCTCTAGGCTGCAAATCTTTGTCAATGACCATTTAGAGTGAAGGAACGGGACAACCCCAACATTGAGTCTGATATTTTGTTGAGGAAGAGGGTGTCGGGTTACATCTTCTGAGGGTGAGGATGAAGGCGATGAGGATTTAGAAGGTGGCACGTGTGATGGAAAATTGGAGACAGAGAGCGATAATTCCAAAACTATGTTGGAAAAGGGGTAGGGCTCGAGGAACGAAGGGTCGCAGGAAACAATTGTAAAAGAATACTTCCCATTCAAATTTCAAGTGGAAGCTTGGGCCAAAAGGTAGAGATACCTGGCCCATGAAGGTAATTAGGCCTAATGTAGTGCCTTTGTCCTTAAGAGAAGATGAGCCCAAGAATATCACAGGTTGAAGATTAGCGCACTGTTAGCCAATTCATGTTAAAGATCAGCACTCAGTTAGCCCAATTCTCAACCCTTCATTGATCTTGATAAAATCATAAAATCTGCTCTTGGATGTTAGTTCGTGGATGTTAGTTCGTGGATGTTAGTTCGTGTATAATCGGAGATCAGGCTTAACGAGGAATTCGTTCCTTCAAGATCCGATGGGGTTTGGTGGGAAACTTAGTAGGATGATGATAAAGGATTATGCTCGGAAGAGTGGGAGGCTCTCTCAGTCTCGTTCCAAGCATTCCTCTCTCAATGGAAAAGCCTCATCTAAGTCTCAAAAGATCCTTTCGACGTGAGAATACCTGGACCGAAGAAAACCATGACGGCAACAATCCCTGCTAGTTGGTTGTTGCGCTATGAGGGATCGTTTCTTTTTCCTTGTCTTGTATGAAAGAGCTTTGTGCAAAGAATAAACCTTTTATGATCAGGATCCAAGAATCAAAACTTCAGACAATAGACGACCATTCGGTGGCTAAATTTCATTCATATCTTCGAATTTGCCCTGGATAAATCGAAGATCGTTAGCGAGAGAGCGTTCGGTTCGGTGGTGATGGGTTTCTCGGTATAGTCGGAAAATGGAAGAAAGGAGACGTGGGTGTAGGTTTCATCAATGTTTATGGTCCACACGATGTGAATAACAAATCTGGCCCGTGGGAATCATTTGAGCTGATAATGTGGCCCAGTGCATTTTTGGTGACTTCATCGACGTTAGAAAAGCATTCGGTCTTCAATCAAGAGGTCGTAGACAAATTCAATAAGTAGAAAAATTCAATAACTTTATCAAGGATGCAAGTATTTTTTAGGTCTATTTGAGATACGTGTTTCACTAGAGTCGGGGCCAATGGGAAAAAATTAGCAAGTTAGGTCGTTTCTTGATTAACGACAAGTTCGGCTTATCGTGGACGGAGCCATCGATGGTAGGATTAGAAAGAGAACTCTCTTATCATTGTCCTATCATACTCAAATCTTCATTCCGAGATTATGGAGCAAAACCTTTCATTTCACGTTTTCTAACGTTTGGCCAGAGGATGGCCGGTCTCAAATAATTGGTTTCTAATTCGTGGGGTTCAACAATCTGTCCTTCGGACCCCGATAAGGTTTTTAGAGACAAGATTAAAAGGCATAAGATTGAAATTAAATAGTGGAGCAGATCGAAAATCAGAAAGATTAATACCGACATTGGTGAGGTAATAAGTGACACTCAAACGACTTTTTATTGATGGAAGAAGCATCGCAGACAGCATCCTAATGGCCGACACAACGGTAAACTTCTTGAAAAAGGCAGGTCACAAAGCTTTTCTTCATAAAGCAAACTTTGAAAAAGCTTTTGATTGTGTTAACCGAAAATTCATGGAAAATCACTTGTGTAAATGGATCAGCTCATGCCTCTTCGGCATCTGTCTCTATTTTGATCAATGGGTCTACGGGAGAGTTCAACAATCTTCTAACCTTACTTTTAAGATTAATTTTGTTCATCTATTCTGCTTATGTGTATTCCTAAATTTATATCGGCAAAAATATACATATATATTATTATGGTTTTACCTTTTTTCCATTATGTGACACAAAAATTTAATGTTATACTTATACCAACTATATGAAATCAAACCTACAGGTTCAAACTACCGCATAATATATCATATAGGGCAATATTACCTAGCCTTAGATCGCGAGTCATTTGCAGAACCTTCATTCAGTGCCCGATGATTTCCGTATGTGCGTCAGATGATTGTGTTCTGCATGCCAAATAGATAAGAGTTAGGTATGAGACTTTTCCCTAAATCATGTCATGTAGAGGTAAGTTGAGAAAACACAATGCAATGTAGGGGGGCATTATGCAGTGTTTCATGGGGGGATTTAGGGCAGAAAATTTTCTCTTCCCTCTATAATATGGCGGGGCCGAACAGCATCTTCTTGGGTGCTTATCTAAAGTCTACATTGAGCTATCTTGTTGTTTCCCCATCAGCATAAATTTTACATTTGCCACAGCCCACAGGACTACTCAGAAGTCTACATTGAGCTATCGGTTCAAAACCTTGAATAGCATAATCAGCTTGTCCATTATCAACTCTATTATCCATGCAAATTAAGCCATTTACTAAAACCATCAGCCAAAGATCCGAATTGAATAACTTCTAAGAGAGGGCATCATCAACATGAAAAAGAACAACAGATGGTGCTTTCACAACTAATCTGTTGTTTATACTACTACAGTCAGTTTGCAGAAAGTTTGGATTCCATTTTAGCATCTGAAAGAAATGTAATTGTTAGGTACTCCCTGATGATTAATGCACCTTGATTTTCCTTTTGAGGTGAAACCTGAAGGATTAGATGTGTAATGTAAGTTTTGTGTCATCATGCAAAATTTCATCAGATGGAAAACAATCCTTCTTGCTTTCTTGGGTATTCTTTTCTTTTACTTGCTAGTTATTTGGCTTTCATTGTAACTAATCACTTGCAGTAAGTGTCTATTAAGTAAATGCTACTAAGCCACACACATCCTATATTATCATATACTCAAGTCACAAATATGTGATAACATGTAAATTATTATCATATACTGTGTCACAAATATCATACTTGTTTGAAGATTTCAAATTAATAAAACAATGCGATAGATTCAGTTTGCACAAATAGAACTGAAACAAGAATAAAGAGTGGGTAGCACACAATGAGAGGCAAGATCCATCGTATCGACTCCCTTGAGGGTTCTGCTATAACTCTTACACAAGTATTATGAACATACTTTAATCAACATATAAATCATTATCAATACTCAAGCAATGGCATTTTGTTTAGGGCATCAATGTTGAAGAACATACCTCCCAAGTTTGTAATTGATTGACTTCTTTGCTTTTCTTGAAATCTGCAAGAGAACAGAGCAGAAAAAGTGAGTTAAGAGAACAGAACAATTTCATATGATCAAAGGATTGGAGTTTTCTGCAGGATATGGTTATGCAAATCAGTGAGTGGAACATAAGCACCAAGACTGCAAACAGGCCGTGTTGGATACATCAAGAATTATATAAAGCCCACCCCAGTCGGAAGGATATTGGAAGACATAAGTCAGTTGTCATACCATGGAAAATAAATTAGTGGGTATACTTAAAATCCCTTACCCTCCAGACAAACAAAAGCAGAAGGCCTGCAGCTGCATCCAACAGCTGAAAGATACAATTTTTCTTTATTGTATACCCAAAACAACTCATTCTTCAAATAAGGTAATGCAATTCAGGGGTCGTGTTGTGGTTCCTCGGGTCTGTTTTCTGGTGTTGGGTTGCTTTGTCTTGTTCGGCGTTCTGCTCCTTGCAGAATTGCCTTCTTTTTCTGTTTTCTTTGTACTTCTGGTTTGCTTTTCTGTTAATAAAATGGCCTTTCAAAAAAAGGTAATGCATTTCTGTCAAAATCATTATGTAAATAGAATATAAGTACATCCAAAGCTGTTGTATTATGGATCAACTTACTCATTTAGCTATTATTATTATTATTATTTAATAGCAGATATTGATTGCTAATAAATAGCATAGCAGTAGTAACTGCACAGCAGTTAAAAAATCAGACGAAAAAAAAGTGTTTTGGGTCTGTTCTAGATGTGTGATGGTGTGAAAGGCAGACATTGTGTGTGAGGGTGAACCTTTGTAATCTCCACATTTGCTAATAAAATTTGTCCCTGATGCTCTGTGGGTGTAAGCTAAGGCCAAACCACGTAAATATTTCTGTTTCTTCTGAGTATTGCTTTCTAATTTGTATCACAGCATCAGTCCTTTTGCTGTCGTTATCGCTTTTATCTCTGTTTTTCAGAGGTCGTTTGCCTCTGGTGAACTCTGTTTTAGAACAAAAGCAGTGTCCACGAAAGAAATAACATAACCCGTGACCATGAAGATGAAATTGTTCGATTTATACAAACTACACATCTAAGAAAAATATGGATATTGACAGATTAGACATCACCTAACATCTTCTACATAAAAGGTGCACAAAGTATGAACTTATAGATATCTAATCACAAGAGACAGAAGGATTATTTTCATGTCTGATGGATCCGGATTTGTGACTAATCTCACCAACCTAGGGATAAATGTTTTGTTCAAAAAACATAAACTATGGAACTAAAGAATTGTTCACAATTAAAAGTTACAAGGTATGATTGTCTCAATGATATATTGGGAGCACAACCGAGAAAGAGACAGTTATTTCAGAATTTCAAGCAATAAATCATGAGTTTATATGCATTACAGTGATACCGACCTTTCAAGTTATCATGCTTTGTGTTTCAATTTAGTAGCTGAAGGAATACTAACCTTTTAAGTAATGTTAAAAGAGTGATCATGAACCAGTAAAAAAATTAAACAAGGTTTTGTGACATCATATATCAATATTGACATAAAATGTTTGAGCAGAAGCACTTTGCCCTTAAATAAAATTTGGTACACAAAGAACAAAAACACATAAAATAAGCAACGAACCACTGACCTTCGCTACCACACAAAGCAACTCTTCATGAGACAAATCTGGCAGCTCTACGACAATGCTGATAAAGTTCTGATCCAAAATGAAAATATTATAAACATACTTTGATCAACATATAAATCATTATCAATACTCAAGCAATCGCATTTTATTTAGGGCATTAATGTTGAAAAACGTACCTCCCAAGTTTGCCATTGATTGACTTCTTTGCTTTTCTTGAAATCTGCAAGAGAACAGAGCAGAAAAAGTGAGGGAGCACCCCTTGATTGTAAAAAACCATACCAACCTTAAGACTTCCATCATGCTATATGCCCAAGACAAAACACACACACATATATATGCTCTTTTTACCATTTTACCCGCAAGGGAGTAAGATATGGACATGAATGGGCTTGGTTTACTAATGGTGGTGGACAGTGGACTATGATTTAATGGGCCAGTCTATAGTCATCAGGGTCCTATCATTATGATTAAAGAAAACTAATAGGCACTTGTTGTGACTATTGGATTATGCTTATGATTATATTAGTCCTATGATAATTCTAACAGGTTCTACCTTACTTTGCCAGCTAAAACAAATAAATACCAAAGGTTTTTGTTTTTTAGTTTTACTCTCAACACCTGCCTTTACAATCTGGTATAACTATGTACTGTCTCTGGACGTGTGTGTCCAGATATGGTGAAGTGACCTCTCCTAATTAACATCATATCACTCCCATTTGCATCCTCCCAAAGTTGAAGGGGCCTGGAATCTTGTTAAAATTCTTTGCTAAGCAAACTATCTATTTTTCTCAGGCACATGAAAACATCATAGCTGCATTATATCTATTTTTAGAACCTTGCATTCTTTCATCTTAGCTAGTATAGGCGTCTGGACAGGAATCCACCTACTCTTCCAAGAATTATATTTATATGATCTAAATCTTCACTTATAACAGCCCAGAATGAAAAGGAAAAAAACAACTTAAGAGTGCTGGGACAAAAACACAAATTGTGTGTCACCTCGGAGACACAACAACGTCAGGGATATTGACTGCTTTGTGAAAGCTGTTTTGTGGTTTCCCATGGAAGTATCCTTCGTCATAGACCAACGTCATGTTATCCTGTAAAATGAGCATAAACCACCTTGTTATATTGGTTCCTATCCCATTCTTACAACCCCCAAAAAACCTTGATCCAATGAAGGTTGAAAGTGCTATGTTTACTTGCCATAAAATTATCAAGAACAACAAAGAACTTGACCTCTGGTCCAACAACAAAAAAAAAACATAACAGTACCCAGGTTGCTGCAAAAATGTATTCTTGAATAAAGTAGTCTGTTTTTGTTCCAAATATTTGGTAATTAAGGTCAAACAGTCATTCGAAACTTGAAAAATGATATGAACCACTCATAATTTACATAAAGTTTTTGATAAATCAGAAAAACTTGATATCAACAGGAGTGATGGACTTTGAGAAGAATGATTCTTGATTTTTTGTTACAAACAAACCATGGTTTAGGAAAATGCAAGAAAAATGTAACAGTGAGTGATTTTGGTCAAAGACCTCAAGCCCTTTGGTTTTTTGCACTTCCAAACCCATGGTTGTTGCAAAGTATTGTGGTTTTTTTGGTATTTCCATGATCCATGCGCACAAGGTTCAAGATGAACAGATTTTGAAAAACCAAGAATTAGGGACAAAAGTCAGAGAAAAGAGAAATACAAGCAAACAATCGATTGTTAATTTGCAACAGAAAGCCGTCAGTCACCCTAATGAAAATAAATAGTTGGTGTAATAAAATCCATATAAAGTAATAAATAGGGTTTGCAATAATCAAACTTGTCCTCCAAAAAGTAATAATCAGAAAACCACAACCAAACCCCATGTCAGAAAATCAACTAAATGACGATGAGAAATACCTTTATTTTCTTGGTGCTTAGATAGAGATGGGGTTTTCTGTAATTGGAGTGCAAACCCACCGGAGAAGTAACAATGGGAAGCAAAAAACTCCTCCTCCATGATCGTTTCTTCTTATGATTGTTTCTTCTTGTTGTTTGAGTTGATTATTGTTGTGGACTGTGTGTTTTGAATTGAACGAATTTGTTGGGTTTATAAGAGAGGATCGCAGACGATGGAACCAAATATTAATTCTACTACGTACGGTGAGTCTGTCTGTATATATATTATATATATATATACATTACATGTTAGCGATGATGTGAAATCGTATCTCACTTGATTGATTGCCATTAAATAATTTCCTTTTTTTAATGACCTAAAATCTCAAAAGTTATATTCGGCATTTAATGACCTAAATAATTTCCTTTTTTTAAATACTTAAACTTACCTTGTTCTAAGAAGTCGATAATTCGACATTTAATACAAAATATTTAAAGTTACTTTAAGGGTGCGTTTGGTTCGCAGAATGATTTCTGAAGAAATGGAATCTGTCAAAGAAATTGAAATCTAGAAAAAATTGGAATGAAATGTTGTCAGGTTTGACCACCTGTTTGGTTGACAGAATTGGAATGAAATCTGTCAAAGGAATTGAAATCTGTCTGTTTGGTTTACAGAATGTAGCTTTGGAATTGGAATGAATTTTTGACAAATGACCAAAATACCCTTTTTATAAAATAATTATTAAATACTTTAATGTATAAAAAATATAATATACACGACCCAAAAATAAAAATAAAAACTAAATGTATTAAATTATATTAATAAAAAAATTAAAAATTAGAGTAAACTACACTTTTGGTCCCTGTGGTTTGGTGTTTATAACACATTTGGTCCCTATAGTTTAAAAATTACACTTTAGCCCCTACTGTTTGCCATTTGGTCCGGATTTGGTCCCTCTGACCAACGTCCGTCCATTGTCAGACGTTAGCCATTACCACGTGAGATAAGCATGAGGGTAAATCGGTCTTTTTACCTCTAAACCCCTTTTTGTCCCTTTATTGTCCAAAACAAAAACCCTTGTTTTCATTTTCGTCCCTATCGTTTACCCTCTGTTTCTCAACCTTTCTCTCCACCATCTTCAAACTCTATATACGTATGCAACCTGCAATGTGGACGATTAGGTCAGTACATGAAGACTTTGATCTACAGTACGTATATGGTAAGTATATCCTTGATTGCAGAGCATTTTGAGTTTTTGATTATTTGTCTAGTTGATTGAAACTGATGTCAATAGTTTGAATATTTGATTGCAGAGCATTATCCTAACCTCATTACATTAAAGATACATCATGGTGGTCTTTTTACAAAACGGCCTGGAAGGAAGTACATTGAAGGTAAAAGTAACTTTATTGACTTGGTTGATGTTGATGAACTTAGTGTCCATGAGATCAATGCCATGGTTATTGAGTTTGGTTACACTGGTCAGTACCCCATGTATTACCATTTTCTTACCCCTGATAGTAACCTAGATATTGGACTTAGAGCCTTAGGCAATGATCAAGATATAATCAATCTTATCAAGCACACCTCAACTAATAAAATGATTGAGGTATACATAGAGCAGTTTAGGACAACTGTGGGTACCTACAACAAGTCACCAGGTGGACCAAAAGTGGTAATTGAGGAACTCCCTGATGAAAATCCTGCTGTACAACCCAAAAAAAAGGCAAGTACCTCATGCAAAAAGAGGTTACTGTTGGAGTGGAAGGAACCAGAGGAACCAGAGCAATATACACCAGTAGTTGAGAGTTGGTCAGGACAAGCATCTGGAATTAATGAGTCAGTACTTGAAACTGGGTTGGAACAAGACCTCAATCAAGAGTCTTTTGAATTCGATCCTTTCTGGGAAGAACTTGGTATTGAGTAACCATCTGTTAATGAACCATCTATCCAAGAACAATCTGTCCAAGAACCATCTATTAAAGAACCATCTATCCAAGAACAATCTGTCCAATAACCATCTATTAAAGAACAAACTGTCCAAGAAGAAACTGTCCAAGAAGATGACAGTGAAGACTCAGATTACATGGAGGATGAAATGGCAGAGGTTGGTGTAGACATGAAGAACTTTTATTCCATCATAGATTGGGATATTGAATGGTTGGGTAATAAAGAGGACTTAGTTGAGGAACAGAATTTAGGGGAAGATGATCCACTTGAAGTTGAAGTTGATGCTTTTTATAGTGCATCTGAGTCAGACATTGAAGTACATAGGAAGCAAAAGATTAAAAAACTAAGAAAGGACCATGCACAGGATACAGGGAATGTAAACTTTTATGTTGGGGAATGCTTTGGCAATAAAAAGGAGATTAAAGACAGGATTGCCAAACATTCCATTGAAACAAGGAGGGACCTTTCTATACTAAATAATGACAAAGTAAGGGTAAGGGTTGTGTGCAGGGGTAAGGTTCCAACATGCAGTGAAGAGGTGGGTCAAAGTAGCAATGCAGAGTCAAAGTCAACTAAGTCAAAGTCAACAGGGTCAAAAGTTGATGGGCCCATCTGCCCTTGGGTATTGCACATCTCTACAAATGGTGAAGACCAAACATGGGTAGTAAAAACCTACAATGATGTGCATAAATGTCTTCAATGCAGAAAAGTGAGACAATGCACATCATCCTTTATCTCATCGCAAATAGAGGGTACCATCATCCCTAACCCAACTATTCCTATTGGAGCCCTAAAAGACCAACTCCAAGCCAAACTTCAATTGCAGCTTTCAAAACATAAGGTATTTAGGGCAAAGTCAAAAGCTTTGGAGAAGATGCAGGGGACATACACTGCACAATACAGTTTGTTGAAAGACTACATTCTTGAGCTAAAGAAGACAAATCCAGGGACAACAGTGAAGCTGGAGGTTGAAAGTGAACCAAACATGGAATCCTCAATAACTAGGCAGTTTAAGAGGATATATGTCTGTCTTGGTGCACTAAAGCAAGGATTCAAAAAATGTGATAGGGAGTTGTTGGGAATAGATGGGGCTTTCATGAAAGGACCATTTCCTGGTCAGATCTTATCTGCTGTTGGAATTGATCCAAACCATGGGACTTATCCCCTTGCTTATGCAATTGTGGAGGCTGAGAACATAGACTCTTGGACTTGGTTTTTGGAGTATTTGGGAGATGATCTAGAGTTGGATAGAAACTCTAACTTCACATTCATTAGTGACAGACATAAGGTAATTTGTATTTTTTATTTTTTATTTTCTATTTTTAGTTTAATTTGTATGCTAATGAACATCTACTTTACAGGGTATCATACCAGCAATTGCAAGGGTCTTTCCAAGTGCAGAGCATAGGTTTTGCTTGAGGCACATACATGAGAACATGAAGAAAACATGGAAAGGCGAGGAATACAAGGATCTGTTGTGGAAGTGTGCTACTGCAACTACAGTGAACCAATTTGGGAGATGTATGGAAGAGCTGAAAAATCTGAACAAAGATGCACATGATTACTTGAAAGATATTCCACCACATAGCTGGAGCAGATCCCACTTTACAGGTACTGAACCTTTAAACTTGTTCTTCTAAGTTTACACCTTTAAGTTTGTTCTACTAAATTTATACCCAATTATGGTATGCACAGGTAGAGCTCATTGTGATGTTCTATTGAACAACATGTGTGAGGTCTTTAATAGACAACTCATTGATGGGAGAGACAAGCCTATAATCATGGCCCTAGAGTACATTAGGGAGTACTTGATGAAAAGGATTGTCAATGTCAGAAAGTTGATTGACAGGTCAAGTGGACTCCTTACTCCCACAGCCACAAAGATTATGAATGAAATCAAGACACTAGCTTGCCAATACACTGTGCTATGGAGTGGGAGGCAGAGGTATCAGGTTAGTGGCCCCTGGATGGAACAATGTGTTGTAGATCCTATTGAGAAGGTATGCACTTGCAGGAAGTGGGAACTAACAGGCATACCATGTAAGCATGTTGTGGCTTGTATATGGTTCATGCAAGCAAATGGAGAGGATGTTGACATTCCAGAGAAGTGGGTGCATTCTAGTTACAGTTTTAGTACTTGGAAATCTGTTTATGCATTCATGTAAAGCCCGTGTCCCGATATACATTTTATTTAATTTTTTAGTTCAATGTTTTTTTTAAATAATTGGTTATTAACGGGAATGGTCGAAGTGTTATGTCGAGGGACTAATTGGGTTAAGTTTCAATTTATTTTTGTAAGTAATAGAAGTGAGGGGCTAGTTGTGTCATTGTTGTATATTGCATGGGATCGGTTTGTAGAAACCGACCCCTTTCTCTTCTCTTAGTTTTTCTTTTTCTTGGTTTCGTGGAATGCAAACAAACAACCAGAACCCTTTCTCTTCTTCTTCTTGACTCACGGCTGCAAACCCTACATCCCCTTCCCCTCTCGTTTTACTTTGTCACCGCCGAACACCCACACCCTCTCCTCCCTAGGGCTGCCGTCGACCACCCCTGAGAACCACCACCACCGGCGCTGCCGGCGCAGTTTCTGCCGGCGGGAGAGAGAGAGAGAAAGCAGTGGCGAGAGGGAGAGAGAGGAGCGAGAGAGACGACCGAGAGAGAGAGAGAGTCGTTAGCGGCAGCCGGGACGTGAAGGTCGGGATCTCTCGTGGTTTTCTGCTGAGTGGTAAGGTTCCGTTTCCTTTACGTTTTCTTTTCGTACGTCGTATTCAATCGCAAACCGCCATCGCCGGCGGTGGCTGCCGCCGCCGCCTACCACCACTGCCGGAGACGGCAGTGGGTGGTGTTTGGTGTCGGACTAGTGTTTGTTAATATGTGATAGTTAAACCGTAACCCGAATCGTTAAACCGTTTTATAATCGTCATTTTATGTGAAATCAGCTTTGCTGCCCTGTTTTGCGTCGGGCATAACTTTTTCGTCGTAACTTCGTTTGAGCCGAAACTGGCGCCCACGGTTCAAGTTCGGGGTCGGGCACGTTTTCCGTGTTTTAGTGGAAAACTGGTTCGGTCTCTAGCTGGGCGAAAAAGTGGTCGCAAGTTCGGTGATTCGTCATTTCATGCGAAAATTTCTGGAATCTGCCACTGTTTTGCGAAAATCATAACTTTCTGCTCGTAACTCGGTTTGGGGTGAAACTGGTGTCAAAAGTTTCCTTTTTGAGTCTAGAAACTTTTCTGTGTTTTGTGCAAAACCCAGTTCGGGACGTAGCATGGGTCGATTTGTCGTTTTATACTGAAAGGTGCTGAATTTCGCTGTTTCGGAAACTGTTTTTGTAAAATCCGTAGTAAATTGTAGAAAAATCGTTAGGAGGCGTATAATATGTCCTTGGAACCCTAAATCAGAGTACTTTCTGGTCATGAAATAATATTGGGAATTTTCTGGGTTTAAAGGGGTCGAAACAGGTCCCGAACAGACCTGTTTTGGGCGAACGGAAGTTAGTTTTAGTGACGGTTTAAGCGTGTGTCGTGCCATAGGGTCCGGGTCTCGTATTGACACGTTTTAACATGCGTTTAGGTGCTGGGAAGTGACCGTAATTGTGGAGCTTGAATTGTGTTGTTAAGCTGGGCGCGCATTTTAGGTGAGTTCTCTCACTGTGTAGTTAGGGGTTGTATGCATGTCATAATAGTTTGTATGTACTATTGTCTTTGTGGTGTGAACTAGTTGTTTGTGGTGTGTAATATTTGATTGGTTTGAATGCTTGGTATAAATGTGTTACATTACAATTCGGTGGGACCGAGGCCTCGATGGTACTGAGGTGTTGGTTACATTACAATTCGGTGGGACCGAGGCCTCGATGGTACTGAGGTGTTGGTTACATTACAATTCGGTGGGACCGAGGCCTCGATGGTACTGAGGTGTTGGTTACATTACAATTCGGTGGGACCGAGGCCTCGATGGTACTGAGGTGTTGGATACATTACAATTCGGTGGGACCGAGGCCTCGATGGTACTGAGGTGTTGGATACATAATTACTTGTAGATGTTTACTCGTTTTATGTAACTGTGATGTTGTTGCTTATGTGCGGATAGGGGTGATGTGTATATAATTCCTATCTGCGCATGTGTTGGAATTCACTAAGCTTCGTGCTTACCCTTTCCCAATAAACTGTGGTTTCAGGTACGGGCGGCTCCAAGGCGTGACGAGTACACACTGGCGCGCGAGAAGAGATGGTTGCTTTATGATTTTAATAATTAAACGTTTATTCCGCTGGTTTTATTTTATAAAGACATTAATTATGTGTTTGCAAACGAAACGTTGGGATCATTTATTGAGTTGTTATCAATGAATTGTTTATTTAAAAATTTAAATTCGCTTGAAATTTTTGGGACGTTACAACTTGGTATCAGAGCACGGCTTGAGTGAATCAAACGCATTTCGGTGTGTTTGATCTCAAGTTTGCGGCTATAAAAATTTTCTTTAAAGTTTTTGGGAAATAAAACGAAGGAAAGATCTGTTTGAGAAACGGTGATTGGAGGCGCAGTGTGTACAGTCAGCCGGAGCCAAAGGGGAAAGGTACAGTACTTAGTGTTTCATTGCTTTCTAGATCATAGAGTATGCATGCTAGATTGCCTGTTGTTGACACTATGCGGTATGTTGAACTGCTTGCTATTAGGAATTTATGCGAATTATGATAGGTTACTAAGTGGATGCCCTCTAGGTTGTATGCAGTAAGAGATTTATAGCCTTAGAATATTCGATTTAGTTCTATTGCGCAGCTCTTGTTTGAGTCCAACCGTTCTAGGATAGAGTCTTGTATTCGACTGTCTATTTATTTCGCACTGCATATAATCGGGTATTCGCAAGGTCACTCGTCATAATTAGTAGGGATTCGGTAGTAGCAAGGGTAGTAGGATAAGAGGAAATTCCTAGGGAGCTGGGAAGGGTGGATGTATATGTTGGTGCAGGCATATGGTTAATTATATATTTAATTGTTGTTGCATGATCGGGGGGACCGATGGTTTATTATATATACAGTAGTTGTATGAGTTTGCCTGTTTAGGATATGTTCTCGAACTGGCATGTGTGGATTAATTGTATTATGTGTATAGTTTCGGCGAGAAACTACTTGGATCCTTGGGATGGGACTCGGAACGAGTGATGATAGGTGTGGAAGGTAGTAGTAGAGCTCCTACTACCGGAAGCACAGGATCAATGCTCGAGTCGGGGAAGTCACGAGGAATCCAAGGAGTTGGGCGCGAGTGTTGTTAGTGTGCGTTGTTAGGTGCTAATAACGCGTTGTATTATCTACCCTGAATAGCCGTCACGAGGAGAGACAAATATAGTAGATCCACTGGTACATGTGTGTACTTGACTTGCTTTGATGGGATGATCGTTGGGGTAGTGTCGAAGGCTCTAAACTGCCAGTCGTTGGAATAGAAAGACGATTATAGTATTAGTCACTTGGAGTGACGATAAGGATGATATTTGTTGTAAGCAGATCATTTCGAACCAAGATGGAAGATTGTGCTAGAGTCATAGGCTTATAGAGCCGACTTTGATTTGAGGAAAAATCGTAGGGATTATTTGACGTAATTTTCCATCTTGCCCTAAGAGGCTTAAATGTCCGGAGGACGATAGTGGATTGGAAAGGTAGAGAGGAGCATGAGTCGAGACGTTGAATGTCGACTGAGTCGTGCACAGAGTTTATTTTGAAAATAGGATTGCATTAACTAATCCTTGTGTTTCCAATCCTTATATGGATTGTGTTTTGAAACTTTGGGAAATGTTTAGCACACACGCAAGATTTCGAATTATAGTTTTGAAAATGCTTGAAACCGTTTTATCACGGGAGTTGAAAACTTTGTAAAAGATTGTTTCATTTGATTATTTTTCCAACGGTTCTTTCGGGTACGATAGTATCCGTGTTTTATGGTGGTTAAGATGTTGGGTAAGTGACTACGGCTTGAGACTCTAACATTGGAACTCTTCCACATGTGTTAGAGTTGAGACGGAAAGTTACATTCCACGATGTCTGTTTAAAGGCTATTTTAGTGATTTGTCTAAAATGAGTTTGGAATTCTAGTGTCGCTTAACTTTTCGTTCGAGAGTTTGTGTTACTAAGTGTTTATTTTGCAAATAGTTCAGTGTGTGGATTGATTCATGCGTGACATAAGTGATGCATGGAGGAATTTTGGTAACATTTCATAAGGAGTTGTTTAGTGCGCTTTTTAGTCAGCTAAAGGTTTTATTGACATTTTCATGAAAATGCGATTTATCGACTTAGGGGTATGCATACTGGGGTAACCTTTGTTCCCGACATTTTGATGAACGAGTCGTGCATGAAAATGCTTTAGTTCCTTTTTGTCAAAATGAAAGACCATTTGATCCAAGGAGTGTTTTAATGTTGTAAACATCATGCATACGATTACAATGTGTTATATTTTGGAAATATAAATGCGTAGATTTTTGGCATTCGGTTAATTTAGAATTACCGTTCATTTTTTTTTTTTTGGGAAATTAAAAACTTTTGCTTTGGAGGAAACGAGTATTTTGAGCATTTTCGATAAATACATTTTTTTAAACTATAATGTTTTGACATTATATGTCCCAAGTACGAAACTTGAGGAAGTGTTACAAGCTTGCATGCCTGTCCCCAGTTTGAGTTTTTACGAGGTTTTTAGTCGATATTTCCAATTATTAGAAGCGGACTGGTTTCTGTCTTCAAGTTTGCAACTTACACGAGACAATTGTGTTTTAACAAAGATATATTTGTAAACCGTGTCATCGTTTTGTGTGACTAGCTGACGCGCGAAAAATTTGTGGCGAACCCTGTGCCACGTCATTTTATGATTAAAAAGAAGAATTTTTGAATCAAATGTCGTGAAACTTATTTTGAATTATGTGCACACCTTTGTCGCACCCTGTTTAAGGTCAAGCGGTTACTGTAAGTGCACGTCATGAGTCAATCCATACTGGAAGCGAGACGGTTCATTTTAAAGAAATTATTTATTACGCTTTGCTTTTGTGTGAGTAAACTGAACTGCAATGGAACGATTTTCAACATGATTTTCCTATGTTGGACGAGCGTGTCCAGTTTTGCGTAACTATCGATCAGGTAATAGTAGTTTTATTACATACGATCTTTTTGAGACGAAAATCCTGATGTTGAAAATACTTTGTAAATGATTTCGTAAACCATTTGGGGAAATGTGCTTTTAAGTGTCATGTGTCATTTCGAGAATTTTTAGGGTGTGAGTCCTTTTGGAAAACTCTTTTGCTTAACCCGTGTTGAGTCTGGGACTAAGGTCGATTTCAGAGTATTGCTTGCTTAAACTTTGTTTAAACGCATTTTCCGACCTATGGGTCTAGCAAGCGTGGAGCATTTTGCTCGGTTTTGACTTGGAGTTAGTCATGGGCCAATTGCCCGGTTTTAATGGCTCAATGTGGAGTCTAGTTGATGAGTTGTTTTTGTCGCACCGTTTGGCATTCTTTGCACGTTGAGTGTTTACATGTTTGGGTGAGTGAGTCAATCCGGAATAGGCATGTTGTTGGTAGGCTGTTTGCTTTGGATCCTTAGACACGTCAGTCAGTCGTTGGTAATGGTCGGTTGGGTATCTCGGGGTGGCACCCCGGTATTCATGTGTTTTAACCTAGACTTTCCAGTAGGTACTAGGAGGATATAGTTGTGGGCACTTACCTGGGAGGTAGTTCCGGTGTGCTGGGTCTTGAGGCGTTACCTGGGAGGTAGACGTCAAGGTGTATCCTCGATACGGTGTGACTTGGCTTCGTAGAGCAAGTGTGGATGATATGTCGACGGTGGAAGGTAGGTATTCCACGCACGTTAGTACTGTAGGCCGAATAGTATCGGTTAAGGGATTGATGCCCTTTGTTATTAAGAGAATAAATGCGCATCAACCATTTTGAGGTAGGTGATATATTTAGGTGTCGACTTTTGGGCTTGAGGCCAAACACCTTTAGTGTAATCGGAGAGTTGTAGCCGATTTTAAGATAATCATGGTGATGGTAGTAGTAACCCTGAAATGATCACTTGTGGTGGATGGTTATGGAGAAATGACCTACGTGTGTTAGTTGATTTGGTTGTGGGGGATATCTATTTGTGTTAGTGTCTAGGATAATACCACGCTTATGTGATTTATTGTGATCGGTTGGACCGATGTTCGGCGGGTGGCCGATGTTTGTCATTGTGATCGATTGGACCGATGTTCGGCGGGTGGCCGATGTTTGTTATTGTGATCGGTTGGACCGATGTTCGGCGGGTGGCCGATGTTTGTTATTGTAGTCGATTGGACCGATGTTCGGCAGGGGGGTCGATGTTTCGTTGATATAATTTATTGAAAATCTTTGGAGTCTATTAGAATTTGTGGTAGTTAATCGACAGTTAAGGTTAGGAATGATCGTAGTCGAGTATCCTGTAGGGTATACTGTGAGCAGCTTTAGAATGGTTAAAGCTTGAAAGTGGATTGAGTTTGGGATATCATCAAATGCCAGAGAGTTATTAGGAGCTGTTTGCGGACGTAGACTTCGGGGACGAAGTCTAACCCAAGTGGGGGAGAGTTGTAAAGCCCGTGTCCCGATATACATTTTATTTAATTTTTTAGTTCAATGTTTTTTTTAAATAATTGGTTATTAACGGGAATGGTCGAAGTGTTATGTCGAGGGACTAATTGGGTTAAGTTTCAATTTATTTTTGTAAGTAATAGAAGTGAGGGGCTAGTTGTGTCATTGTTGTATATTGCATGGGATCGGTTTGTAGAAACCGACCCCTTTCTCTTCTCTTAGTTTTTCTTTTTCTTGGTTTCGTGGAATGCAAACAAACAACCAGAACCCTTTCTCTTCTTCTTCTTGACTCACGGCTGCAAACCCTACATCCCCTTCCCCTCTCGTTTTACTTTGTCACCGCCGAACACCCACACCCTCTCCTCCCTAGGGCTGCCGTCGACCACCCCTGAGAACCACCACCACCGGCGCTGCCGGCGCAGTTTCTGCCGGCGGGAGAGAGAGAGAGAAAGCAGTGGCGAGAGGGAGAGAGAGGAGCGAGAGAGACGACCGAGAGAGAGAGAGAGTCGTTAGCGGCAGCCGGGACGTGAAGGTCGGGATCTCTCGTGGTTTTCTGCTGAGTGGTAAGGTTCCGTTTCCTTTACGTTTTCTTTTCGTACGTCGTATTCAATCGCAAACCGCCATCGCCGGCGGTGGCTGCCGCCGCCGCCTACCACCACTGCCGGAGACGGCAGTGGGTGGTGTTTGGTGTCGGACTAGTGTTTGTTAATATGTGATAGTTAAACCGTAACCCGAATCGTTAAACCGTTTTATAATCGTCATTTTATGTGAAATCAGCTTTGCTGCCCTGTTTTGCGTCGGGCATAACTTTTTCGTCGTAACTTCGTTTGAGCCGAAACTGGCGCCCACGGTTCAAGTTCGGGGTCGGGCACGTTTTCCGTGTTTTAGTGGAACACTGGTTCGGTCTCTAGCTGGGCGAAAAAGTGGTCGCAAGTTCGGTGATTCGTCATTTCATGCGAAAATTTCTGGAATCTGCCACTGTTTTGCGAAAATCATAACTTTCTGCTCGTAACTCGGTTTGGGGTGAAACTGGTGTCAAAAGTTTCCTTTTTGAGTCTAGAAACTTTTCTGTGTTTTGTGCAAAACCCAGTTCGGGACGTAGCATGGGTCGATTTGTCGTTTTATACTGAAAGGTGCTGAATTTCGCTGTTTCGGAAACTGTTTTTGTAAAATCCGTAGTAAATTGTAGAAAAATCGTTAGGAGGCGTATAATATGTCCTTGGAACCCTAAATCAGAGTACTTTCTGGTCATGAAATAATATTGGGAATTTTCTGGGTTTAAAGGGGTCGAAACAGGTCCCGAACAGACCTGTTTTGGGCGAACGGAAGTTAGTTTTAGTGACGGTTTAAGCGTGTGTCGTGCCATAGGGTCCGGGTCTCGTATTGACACGTTTTAACATGCGTTTAGGTGCTGGGAAGTGACCGTAATTGTGGAGCTTGAATTGTGTTGTTAAGCTGGGCGCGCATTTTAGGTGAGTTCTCTCACTGTGTAGTTAGGGGTTGTATGCATGTCATAATAGTTTGTATGTACTATTGTCTTTGTGGTGTGAACTAGTTGTTTGTGGTGTGTAATATTTGATTGGTTTGAATGCTTGGTATAAATGTGTTACATTACAATTCGGTGGGACCGAGGCCTCGATGGTACTGAGGTGTTGGTTACATTACAATTCGGTGGGACCGAGGCCTCGATGGTACTGAGGTGTTGGTTACATTACAATTCGGTGGGACCGAGGCCTCGATGGTACTGAGGTGTTGGTTACATTACAATTCGGTGGGACCGAGGCCTCGATGGTACTGAGGTGTTGGATACATTACAATTCGGTGGGACCGAGGCCTCGATGGTACTGAGGTGTTGGATACATAATTACTTGTAGATGTTTACTCGTTTTATGTAACTGTGATGTTGTTGCTTATGTGCGGATAGGGGTGATGTGTATATAATTCCTATCTGCGCATGTGTTGGAATTCACTAAGCTTCGTGCTTACCCTTTCCCAATAAACTGTGGTTTCAGGTACGGGCGGCTCCAAGGCGTGACGAGTACACACTGGCGCGCGAGAAGAGATGGTTGCTTTATGATTTTAATAATTAAACGTTTATTCCGCTGGTTTTATTTTATAAAGACATTAATTATGTGTTTGCAAACGAAACGTTGGGATCATTTATTGAGTTGTTATCAATGAATTGTTTATTTAAAAATTTAAATTCGCTTGAAATTTTTGGGACGTTACAACTTGGTATCAGAGCACGGCTTGAGTGAATCAAACGCATTTCGGTGTGTTTGATCTCAAGTTTGCGGCTATAAAAATTTTCTTTAAAGTTTTTGGGAAATAAAACGAAGGAAAGATCCGTTTGAGAAACGGTGATTGGAGGCGCAGTGTGTACAGTCAGCCGGAGCCAAAGGGGAAAGGTACAGTACTTAGTGTTTCATTGCTTTCTAGATCATAGAGTATGCATGCTAGATTGCCTGTTGTTGACACTATGCGGTATGTTGAACTGCTTGCTATTAGGAATTTATGCGAATTATGATAGGTTACTAAGTGGATGCCCTCTAGGTTGTATGCAGTAAGAGATTTATAGCCTTAGAATATTCGATTTAGTTCTATTGCGCAGCTCTTGTTTGAGTCCAACCGTTCTAGGATAGAGTCTTGTATTCGACTGTCTATTTATTTCGCACTGCATATAATCGGGTATTCGCAAGGTCACTCGTCATAATTAGTAGGGATTCGGTAGTAGCAAGGGTAGTGGGATAAGAGGAAATTCCTAGGGAGCTGGGAAGGGTGGATGTATATGTTGGTGCAGGCATATGGTTAATTATATATTTAATTGTTGTTGCATGATCGGGGGGACCGATGGTTTATTATATATACAGTAGTTGTATGAGTTTGCCTGTTTAGGATATGTTCTCGAACTGGCATGTGTGGATTAATTGTATTATGTGTATAGTTTCGGCGAGAAACTACTTGGATCCTTGGGATGGGACTCGGAACGAGTGATGATAGGTGTGGAAGGTAGTAGTAGAGCTCCTACTACCGGAAGCACAGGATCAATGCTCGAGTCGGGGAAGTCACGAGGAATCCAAGGAGTTGGGCGCGAGTGTTGTTAGTGTGCGTTGTTAGGTGCTAATAACGCGTTGTATTATCTACCCTGAATAGCCGTCACGAGGAGAGACAAATATAGTAGATCCACTGGTACATGTGTGTACTTGACTTGCTTTGATGGGATGATCGTTGGGGTAGTGTCGAAGGCTCTAAACTGCCAGTCGTTGGAATAGAAAGACGATTATAGTATTAGTCACTTGTAGTGACGATAAGGATGATATTTGTTGTAAGCAGATCATTTCGAACCAAGATGGAAGATTGTGCTAGAGTCATAGGCTTATAGAGCCGACTTTGATTTGAGGAAAAATCGTAGGGATTATTTGACGTAATTTTCCATCTTGCCCTAAGAGGCTTAAATGTCCGGAGGACGATAGTGGATTGGAAAGGTAGAGAGGAGCATGAGTCGAGACGTTGAATGTCGACTGAGTCGTGCACAGAGTTTATTTTGAAAATAGGATTGCATTAACTAATCCTTGTGTTTCCAATCCTTATATGGATTGTGTTTTGAAACTTTGGGAAATGTTTAGCACACACGCAAGATTTCGAATTATAGTTTTGAAAATGCTTGAAACCGTTTTATCACGGGAGTTGAAAACTTTGTAAAAGATTGTTTCATTTGATTATTTTTCCAACGGTTCTTTCGGGTACGATAGTATCCGTGTTTTATGGTGGTTAAGATGTTGGGTAAGTGACTACGGCTTGAGACTCTAACATTGGAACTCTTCCACATGTGTTAGAGTTGAGACGGAAAGTTACATTCCACGATGTCTGTTTAAAGGCTATTTTAGTGATTTGTCTAAAATGAGTTTGGAATTCTAGTGTCGCTTAACTTTTCGTTCGAGAGTTTGTGTTACTAAGTGTTTATTTTGCAAATAGTTCAGTGTGTGGATTGATTCATGCGTGACATAAGTGATGCATGGAGGAATTTTGGTAACATTTCATAAGGAGTTGTTTAGTGCGCTTTTTAGTCAGCTAAAGGTTTTATTGACATTTTCATGAAAATGCGATTTATCGACTTAGGGGTATGCATACTGGGGTAACCTTTGTTCCCGACATTTTGATGAACGAGTCGTGCATGAAAATGCTTTAGTTCCTTTTTGTCAAAATGAAAGACCATTTGATCCAAGGAGTGTTTTAATGTTGTAAACATCATGCATACGATTACAATGTGTTATATTTTGGAAATATAAATGCGTAGATTTTTGGCATTCGGTTAATTTAGAATTACCGTTCATTTTTTTTTTTGGGAAATTAAAAACTTTTGCTTTGGAGGAAACGAGTATTTTGAGCATTTTCGATAAATACATTTTTTTAAACTATAATGTTTTGACATTATATGTCCCAAGTACGAAACTTGAGGAAGTGTTACAAGCTTGCATGCCTGTCCCCAGTTTGAGTTTTTACGAGGTTTTTAGTCGATATTTCCAATTATTAGAAGCGGACTGGTTTCTGTCTTCAAGTTTGCAACTTACACGAGACAATTGTGTTTTAACAAAGATATATTTGTAAACCGTGTCATCGTTTTGTGTGACTAGCTGACGCGCGAAAAATTTGTGGCGAACCCTGTGCCACGTCATTTTATGATTAAAAAGAAGAATTTTTGAATCAAATGTCGTGAAACTTATTTTGAATTATGTGCACACCTTTGTCGCACCCTGTTTAAGGTCAAGCGGTTACTGTAAGTGCACGTCATGAGTCAATCCATACTGGAAGCGAGACGGTTCATTTTAAAGAAATTATTTATTACGCTTTGCTTTTGTGTGAGTAAACTGAACTGCAATGGAACGATTTTCAACATGATTTTCCTATGTTGGACGAGCGTGTCCAGTTTTGCGTAACTATCGATCAGGTAATAGTAGTTTTATTACATACGATCTTTTTGAGACGAAAATCCTGATGTTGAAAATACTTTGTAAATGATTTCGTAAACCATTTGGGGAAATGTGCTTTTAAGTGTCATGTGTCATTTCGAGAATTTTTAGGGTGTGAGTCCTTTTGGAAAACTCTTTTGCTTAACCCGTGTTGAGTCTGGGACTAAGGTCGATTTCAGAGTATTGCTTGCTTAAACTTTGTTTAAACGCATTTTCCGACCTATGGGTCTAGCAAGCGTGGAGCATTTTGCTCGGTTTTGACTTGGAGTTAGTCATGGGCCAATTGCCCGGTTTTAATGGCTCAATGTGGAGTCTAGTTGATGAGTTGTTTTTGTCGCACCGTTTGGCATTCTTTGCACGTTGAGTGTTTACATGTTTGGGTGAGTGAGTCAATCCGGAATAGGCATGTTGTTGGTAGGCTGTTTGCTTTGGATCCTTAGACACGTCAGTCAGTCGTTGGTAATGGTCGGTTGGGTATCTCGGGGTGGCACCCCGGTATTCATGTGTTTTAACCTAGACTTTCCAGTAGGTACTAGGAGGATATAGTTGTGGGCACTTACCTGGGAGGTAGTTCCGGTGTGCTGGGTCTTGAGGCGTTACCTGGGAGGTAGACGTCAAGGTGTATCCTCGATACGGTGTGACTTGGCTTCGTAGAGCAAGTGTGGATGATATGTCGACGGTGGAAGGTAGGTATTCCACGCACGTTAGTACTGTAGGCCGAATAGTATCGGTTAAGGGATTGATGCCCTTTGTTATTAAGAGAATAAATGTGCATCAACCATTTTGAGGTAGGTGATATATTTAGGTGTCGACTTTTGGGCTTGAGGCCAAACACCTTTAGTGTAATCGGAGAGTTGTAGCCGATTTTAAGATAATCATGGTGATGGTAGTAGTAACCCTGAAATGATCACTTGTGGTGGATGGTTATGGAGAAATGACCTACGTGTGTTAGTTGATTTGGTTGTGGGGGATATCTATTTGTGTTAGTGTCTAGGATAATACCACGCTTATGTGATTTATTGTGATCGGTTGGACCGATGTTCGGCGGGTGGCCGATGTTTGTCATTGTGATCGATTGGACCGATGTTCGGCGGGTGGCCGATGTTTGTTATTGTGATCGGTTGGACCGATGTTCGGCGGGTGGCCGATGTTTGTTATTGTAGTCGATTGGACCGATGTTCGGCAGGGGGGTCGATGTTTCGTTGATATAATTTATTGAAAATCTTTGGAGTCTATTAGAATTTGTGGTAGTTAATCGACAGTTAAGGTTAGGAATGATCGTAGTCGAGTATCCTGTAGGGTATACTGTGAGCAGCTTTAGAATGGTTAAAGCTTGAAAGTGGATTGAGTTTGGGATATCATCAAATGCCAGAGAGTTATTAGGAGCTGTTTGCGGACGTAGACTTCGGGGACGAAGTCTAACCCAAGTGGGGGAGAGTTGTAAAGCCCGTGTCCCGATATACATTTTATTTAATTTTTTAGTTCAATGTTTTTTTTAAATAATTGGTTATTAACGGGAATGGTCGAAGTGTTATGTCGAGGGACTAATTGGGTTAAGTTTCAATTTATTTTTGTAAGTAATAGAAGTGAGGGGCTAGTTGTGTCATTGTTGTATATTGCATGGGATCGGTTTGTAGAAACCGACCCCTTTCTCTTCTCTTAGTTTTTCTTTTTCTTGGTTTCGTGGAATGCAAACAAACAACCAGAACCCTTTCTCTTCTTCTTCTTGACTCACGGCTGCAAACCCTACATCCCCTTCCCCTCTCGTTTTACTTTGTCACCGCCGAACACCCACACCCTCTCCTCCCTAGGGCTGCCGCCGACCACCCCTGAGAACCACCACCACCGGCGCTGCCGGCGCAGTTTCTGCCGGCGGGAGAGAGAGAGAGAAAGCAGTGGCGAGAGGGAGAGAGAGGAGCGAGAGAGACGACCGAGAGAGAGAGAGAGTCGTTAGCGGCAGCCGGGACGTGAAGGTCGGGATCTCTCGTGGTTTTCTGCTGAGTGGTAAGGTTCCGTTTCCTTTACGTTTTCTTTTCGTACGTCGTATTCAATCGCAAACCGCCATCGCCGGCGGTGGCTGCCGCCGCCGCCTACCACCACTGCCGGAGACGGCAGTGGGTGGTGTTTGGTGTCGGACTAGTGTTTGTTAATATGTGATAGTTAAACCGTAACCCGAATCGTTAAACCGTTTTATAATCGTCATTTTATGTGAAATCAGCTTTGCTGCCCTGTTTTGCGTCGGGCATAACTTTTTCGTCGTAACTTCGTTTGAGCCGAAACTGGCGCCCACGGTTCAAGTTCGGGGTCGGGCACGTTTTCCGTGTTTTAGTGGAAAACTGGTTCGGTCTCTAGCTGGGCGAAAAAGTGGTCGCAAGTTCGGTGATTCGTCATTTCATGCGAAAATTTCTGGAATCTGCCACTGTTTTGCGAAAATCATAACTTTCTGCTCGTAACTCGGTTTGGGGTGAAACTGGTGTCAAAAGTTTCCTTTTTGAGTCTAGAAACTTTTCTGTGTTTTGTGCAAAACCCAGTTCGGGACGTAGCATGGGTCGATTTGTCGTTTTATACTGAAAGGTGCTGAATTTCGCTGTTTCGGAAACTGTTTTTGTAAAATCCGTAGTAAATTGTAGAAAAATCGTTAGGAGGCGTATAATATGTCCTTGGAACCCTAAATCAGAGTACTTTCTGGTCATGAAATAATATTGGGAATTTTCTGGGTTTAAAGGGGTCGAAACAGGTCCCGAACAGACCTGTTTTGGGCGAACGGAAGTTAGTTTTAGTGACGGTTTAAGCGTGTGTCGTGCCATAGGGTCCGGGTCTCGTATTGACACGTTTTAACATGCGTTTAGGTGCTGGGAAGTGACCGTAATTGTGGAGCTTGAATTGTGTTGTTAAGCTGGGCGCGCATTTTAGGTGAGTTCTCTCACTGTGTAGTTAGGGGTTGTATGCATGTCATAATAGTTTGTATGTACTATTGTCTTTGTGGTGTGAACTAGTTGTTTGTGGTGTGTAATATTTGATTGGTTTGAAAGCTTGGTATAAATGTGTTACATTACAATTCGGTGGGACCGAGGCCTCGATGGTACTGAGGTGTTGGTTACATTACAATTCGGTGGGACCGAGGCCTCGATGGTACTGAGGTGTTGGTTACATTACAATTCGGTGGGACCGAGGCCTCGATGGTACTGAGGTGTTGGTTACATTACAATTCGGTGGGACCGAGGCCTCGATGGTACTGAGGTGTTGGATACATTACAATTCGGTGGGACCGAGGCCTCGATGGTACTGAGGTGTTGGATACATAATTACTTGTAGATGTTTACTCGTTTTATGTAACTGTGATGTTGTTGCTTATGTGCGGATAGGGGTGATGTGTATATAATTCCTATCTGCGCATGTGTTGGAATTCACTAAGCTTCGTGCTTACCCTTTCCCAATAAACTGTGGTTTCAGGTACGGGCGGCTCCAAGGCGTGACGAGTACACACTGGCGCGCGAGAAGAGATGGTTGCTTTATGATTTTAATAATTAAACGTTTATTCCGCTGGTTTTATTTTATAAAGACATTAATTATGTGTTTGCAAACGAAACGTTGGGATCATTTATTGAGTTGTTATCAATGAATTGTTTATTTAAAAATTTAAATTCGCTTGAAATTTTTGGGACGTTACAATTCAACATTGAGCCAATAAGTAGTAGAGAGCATTGGCCTCAATCAGATTGCACACTCACTCTCACTACACCAAAGCATCACACTCCTATTGGGAGGCCCAAGAAGAAAGACAACAAAAGAGTTGAGTCAGCCCATTGTGAAGGGTCCAAAACTTGTTAGAAGTGGGAAGACTGTTACATGTAACAAGTGCAACAAGAAAGGTCACAATTCTAGGACCTGCAAAGGGCAAGAAGATAGAGCAGCATGAGGGTGTTTGGTTTTGATGTTGTTATCTTTTGTTTTGGTTGGTGATATGTAGAACAATTATGGTTTGTTTTGGTAACTTATGCAATGAACAAAGATGGTCAGATTTTGTCAATTCCTCTGTTTTGGTTTGCTTATGTTATAAATTTCAGTGTCAATTCCCCTGTTTTGATTTTGTCCATTAACATAGAGATGTCAAAAGTGCACAATTTCCATTGTCAAAAGTACAACACTTTCAGTACACCAAAAGTACACCAAAAAGTACCAAAAACCACCAAAAGAACCTACACTATGCAAACTACCTAAACAACATCCCATATCGATCAAGCATGATCTAACAGAAATAACGATACACAAAAAACACCCAACTGGTAATCAACAACACTTTCAAGTTTCGAGCTTCAATTGTCTTCTCCTTCAACTGTTGGTCAACAATTTTCTTGCTTCTGATCAACCCAGGAATCACATGGATGGCACGTGCACACATTGGTCTATCAAGCAAATTTAACAAACCCACAATTTGTAGCCTGTGAAACAAAAAAACAAGATTTTAGGAAGGATTTAGGGTTTTTGAAAGGATTTGAGACCACACCACTTACTGGGTTTGAACAACAATAGAACCTTCGTCCAGGGTTGTTGTTTGTCCACGAGGTTCTTAAATTCGTAGGGTAGCCACACACGTAGACCACCATTGTTGATTGAGAGCTGAGTTCGTCTTCTTGGGTTTGGTTTTTTGGAGGTAAAAAAAATTGGAAGAAGCTCATTAAATAAAAGGACAAAAAGGGGTTTAGAGGTAAAAAGACCGATTTACCCTCATGCTTATCTCACGTGGTAGTGGCTAACGTCTGACAATGGACGGACGTTGGTCAGAGGGACCAAATCCGGACCAAGTGACAAACAATAGGGGCGAAAGTGTAATTTTTAAATTGTAGGGACCAAATGTGTTATAAACACCAAACCACAGGGACCAAAAGTGTAGTTTACTCTAAAAATTAAAATTAAAAATAAAATAAAAAACTAAAGTATTAAATTAAAGGAGGGTATTTTGGTCATTTAGACAAATTTGGATGGAATGGAATTCAATTCCATCCATTTTGTAAATGAATGGTGAATTCCTTATTTGGGTGGAATTCATGGAATTCAATTCCATTCAATTGCAAACCAAACTGCACAATGGAATTTGGTCAACGGAATTAATAATGGAATTTGGTCAATGGAATTGACCATTCCAATTCCGTCCAATTCCGTCGGAATCCGTCGAACCAAACGCACCCTAAGAGTAAACTACATTTTTGGTCCCTGTGGTTTGTTGTTTATAACACATTTGGTCCTTACAGTTTAAAAGTTACACTTTAGCCACTACAATATGCCATTTGGCCCCTCATCGTTAATTCCGATTAAAAACTCAGTTTAGTTAAGGGGTATTTTCGTCCTTTTCTTTTAGAGGGAGAATTTATACAATTCTTTTAAAACTATAGGGACCAAATTGTAATTTTGTCTAATATATATTAATATTCTATATATATATGCATATATACATATACATATGACACAAACCCGTTGCATCTTCTCCGGCAGTCCGGCACCCTCCTCCGGCAACAACAACAACACCACGTCAGGCAGTCTCCACCCTCCCCATCCCGCTCCCCTTTCTCTTTTTCGACGAGTCTTCTTCTCCCACCCTCTTTGTCTTCGTCTTCTTCTCCGACGAACATACGCACACGACACAGGGATCGTCGCATCTCCGACGGTCTTCTCCGGCACCTGCTCTGATTACCATCTCCGACAACCATCTCGTATATCTATATATATATATGTTTGTATTCTATATGTGCAACGTGTTTATATATATATGTATGTGTTGTATATTTGCAGTATTTCACAAGCTTCATCAAACATCTCGTATATCTATATATATATATATATATATATATGTTTGTATTCTATATGTGCAGGTTGAAATACATATTTGGCATTTAACATCAAATTCATATATAGTTTTCTGGAATCCAGAGCACAACAGTTTGCTTAGCTCTAGAAGTATGTCTCAAAAAATAAATGTTAGAAGTTTTAAACTCCTATTAGAATCCAGACAACAATAAGTAACTAGGCTATACTCCCCTGAGTCATATTAGACATATGAGAGCAAAATATTCAAGACATTTGAGAGGCACATGAGCGGTAGCGGAGGTGTTCTGCGCCAGAACGAAGGTCCCAGCAACCAATTCCAGCTTCGGTGGATGAAGAAGCGATTCGTCTTGCTCAAATATCGTACAACTCTTGTTATTTCCTATGAAGCTCTTATCTGGAAGGAAGGAATGGAAATCAATGAAACCTAAAGAAGCTTACAACCTAACGTCGATGAGAGGCGGAGCTGCAGTGGAAAGGGGCGGAGGCTAGTATTTAGTGGAGAGGGTCGAGGAGGTGGTTTAGGTGGGGAGGGGGTTGGTTCAAGATGGATATATATATATATATAGTGTCTCCTTCTTTTGTTAACTTTTTCATGTATTGCATATATGCACATCGGGGCATTGCATATATGCACATATTACAATTGCCTGATGTGCATATATGCACTGGTTAACAAAAGAAGGGGACCCTATATATATATATATATATCAAATATTTTATTTTACTTTATTTTAGCAGAAAGACAAAAAAGGTATAAAAAGACTAAAGTACCCCTTAGTTAACTGAGTTTTTAAACGGACTTAACGACGAGGGACCAAATCCGGACTAAATGGCATATTGTAGTGGCTAAAGTGTAATTTTTAAACTGTAGGAACTAAATGTGTTATAAACACCAAACCACAGGGACCAAACATGTAGTTTACTCTTACTTTAATGTCTTTTATACCGTTTTAAAGTCCATTCACCATTAAAAATTAAAAATATTATGAAGTCTTATGTATTTGACCATTAGTTTTTTACTGTCATTTTACTAAATAAATATTTCATACATTTTGTCATCAATAAAAAGAAAATATTAAACTAGAATATAAGCGATTTTACTTTTTGCATGTATTACAAAGGGAAATTCTAAACCCACCCCCTGCAAGTTTTTGCACCCCCCTCCTACAATGTCAACCTCACAAAACCCACCCAATTGGCCCACCCCTGCATGTTTTTGCACCCCCTGCCAATGTCAGTCTCACAAACATAAAAATAAAACCCACAGGAAGGTGTGAATAGTAACCCCCATTACAAATTTCAAAGTTGCTATATTTAAAGTATGTTTTCAAATTAATTTAGATTATTTTTAATTAAATAACATTTTTATGATGTGCGAAACTTGCTACTAGAGATGGCCAAAAATCCGTCACAGACAGCGTCCAAATCGGTCCAGGTCCCCAATAGTGATCTCGTAACTGGTTCGAATCCCGACACAAATACGTAGGTACGGTTACCTTTTATAAGGCCCAACTATGAGAACCGGTTCAGAGTCAAGTCCAAACCGGCCCCAATTAAATTTTTTAATACTTTTAAAATTGATTTTTTTAACTTATACACTAACAAATGTGTTTTTATTGTAATTTGGTCTATCAAATTCACTAAAAATATACTTATGTTTTAAAAATATACATATTATTATAATTGGATCAATCAAATACACTAACACATATGTTTTTATTTAAAATAATACTTAAAAAATACATTTTATATTAAACAACGGGCCGGACCGGACCTTGTTTTTAGATGAAAATCGTAACCGAATCGGCAGGCCCAGACTGGTCCCAAACGGTCCCGAACTAGGCCGGTTCCAACTTAAAATATAGAGTAAACTCTAATTTTGGTCCATGTGGTTTAGTGAAAACTTTGAATGTGGGTGAAAACTCTATAAACCGTTCTTGTGGTTCTTATTTTACTCTGAATATGGTCCCTGATCACTAACTCCGTTAAGCTTCTCTCTTAGAAGAAGGGGTATTTGTGTCCATTTAGATTTTCCTTTTATTAGCCAGGCCCATTGAAGTCGATCAAAGACCAAACACCCTGTTTAGATCGATCGACTACTCTTTCCCCTCTGATCAATCGTTTACTACTTCCCTTCCTCCAATCGATTAAAAAAAGCAGCCCCGATTTCCTGATTCCACCATCGATTTCCACCCCTACGATCGTTTACTCCTTCCCTTATTGATCGTTTACTCCTTCCCTTTCTCTAATCGATTAAAAAAGATAACCCCGAGACTTTCTGATTCCACCATCGATTATACACTCTGATGGAATCTTTCTAATATTTTATGAGTAATTGTATCAATTATATTCTCGGAGTAATTGAAATTTTAATTCTCATGTCTACATAATCTAAAGACAATAATTTATATATTTAAATGAATGGTTTATAAGTGTCTTCCAAATCTCCATATTCGCAATTAAACAATAGAATCCCTCTCATCTTCCTAGCTCTGCTTGAAAAGGAATCAAATGTGTGTGTATGTTTCCTCTGCAAGTGTAAAGCAAATTTTAAGAAAAAAAAATCTTTAAAAAGGTTGTGAACCAGCATTTTGAGCAAGTGGCATTTTTCAGCAACTGCAAAACAGACTCCCAATGGCTTCTAATCCTAATCACTTACCCGGGTAAGTGCTTACCGGTAAAATTCTAACACTATCACCTACTTCCCAAGTAAGATTTTAGTCCACCAAAATAGCATCGTATGCTACAATTTAGCCGGTAAGCACTAACCGTGGTAAGAGTCGTCACACTCACTTACCGGGTAAGACTCTCGGTTTTTGCTTTCGACTCTCGGTCCTTGCTTCCACTCTTATCGGGTAACATTCTTGGTCCTTGCCATATTCATCCGGTAAGCTAATATGACTTGGTAAGCACTTACCCGGGTAAACGTTTTGTAAACGGCCACTCAATACATGTTCTCTTAAAAAACGTATTAGTGGCAAGAAAGTAGTTCTATAGTAGTTTACCTCTTTGAAGTCACAATGGCAAGAAAGTAGTTCTATATTAGGGGTCGTTTACCTAATCACTTACCCGGGTAAGTACTTACCGGTAAAATTAACACAATCAGTCAGTTCCCGGGTAAGATTTTAGTCCACCAAAATGGCATCGTATGCAACAATTTAGCCGATAAGCACTAACCGTGGTAAGAGTCGTCGCACTCACTTACCGGGTAAGACTCTCGGTCCTTGCTTTCGACTCTCGGTCCTTGCTTCCGCTCTTACCGGGTAAGATTCTTGGTCTTTGCCATATTCATCCGGTAAACTAACGTGACTTGGTAAGCGCTTACCCGGGTAAGCGTTTCGTAAACGGCCCCTAAATTGTCCACAATGAAAAAAACACAGTCTGTCCTATAATTTTTAATCAACTAAATGACAATTTTACCCTTAATAAGAGAAGGAGTAAAAATGTCTCCATCTCATAATTAGTGGTGGAATTAGAAAGTAGAGTAACTTACACGATTGGTCCCTGTGGTTTACACAAAATTGCACTATTAGTCCCTAAAATGAAATAATTACGTGTTTGGTCCCTGTGGTTTACATTTTCTCACCCCTTTGGTCCTTCTGTCCTAACTCCATTAACATAACTTTGTTAATTAGGTTAACTAAAAGGGCAATTTAGTCATTTCATAATTTTTTTATTTTCTATTAAAAATACAAGGATTAGGGATGTTAATTGTAATACATAACTATTGTGGGTCCACTCTTTCACTCTCTGATCTTTATATACACAACACATATGCATATATATATAGAGGGATCTTCAAATGTAAACTTTTTTATCGTGTAAACCGTAAACTCTCGATTTCATAGATTTTTTTGATAATTTTTTTATGGGATTGTTGATTTTGATGAAATTGTTTCATATCATTCATTTCTTGATGATTTTTTTTACGAAATTTGTAGTTTCATAGGTGAAAACGAAAATGTATGGAACAGTTTCATAAAAATGAAAAAAAACCTACGAAACTACAAATTTCATAAAAAAAATTCATCAAGAAATGAATGATATGAAACAATTTCATCAAAATAAACAATTTCATAAAAAAAATCATCAAAAAAACTTATGAAATCAAGGGTTTACACGAAAATAAAAGTTTACATTTGAAGATGACTCTCTCTATATATATATGTTATATATACACACACAAAAACATACTACACAGAGAAGCATATATATATATATATATAGTCATATATGTGTTGTGTATACAAAGATCAGATAGTGAAAGAGTGGGCCACAATATTTATATATTACATCTCTAGTCCTTGTATTTTTAATTGGAAATATAAAATTATGAAATGACTAAATTGCCCTTTTAGTTAACCTAACTAACAAAGTCATGTTAATGGAGTTAGGATAGAAGGACCAAATAGGTGAGAAAATGTAAACCACAGGGACCAAACACGTAATTATTTTATTTTAGGGACCAACAGTGTAATTTTGTGTAAACCACAGGGACCAATCATGTAATTTACTCTAGAAAGTAAGCATTTACTTTTGTAAGTGGACACTTATTTTAGTACAGAAGAAGTAGTTGTAGGCTGTAGCTATAACTCAAGTTTAAATCTTCAAGCTCAAATATCATAATTACCATCTCATGTTGATCAAGTTTGAAACTGGAACAAACTCTCATAGAAAGTAAGAGAACATATAATAGCCACTAAGATACATATACATAGACTATTATTATACATGTATTTGCCAAAGGCATTAACTGATCAAGTGCTTGTGTACTTATCTTAAGTCAAAGAACACAATAAAAAAATGCCAAATGCATAGTAGGGTTAGGTTCACCGACCTGTTTTCGTGAGACCAAAAAATAACACTGAAACTTTACAATGATTCATTGTGAAGGTATGGAAACATCGAACATTCAAAAACATTGTGAATGTTTACCTTCATAGTTTTTTGCTGTGAAGGTTTAGTGTTATTTTTGTGGTCTCACGGAAATCGCCTGGTGTCACGTGATCTCAAGTCATGCATAGTAGTCGCCAAATAATTCTTTTACATGGTAGACAAATGGCAATGTCTATGTGCCAAAGCATTAGAACTAACCATTAACACAAATCCAATATACTTTGGGCCAATGATATTGATTATGATGATGACATCTCTTAAAGAACAAAACAAAAAATTACTTACTTTGAGGAAAGAATCATAACAACGACAATATTATTTGGTGCCACATATTTACCTCAGAATGCAAAACATAAAAAACAACGATCATTGATGACAAAGTTTAACCGAACTTATGTTTTCTCTCAACGAAAAACACATTCTTGAAGACAAGAACTAATAAACACATCAGAAGCTACGAATCCTGATCTCGATCAAAAAATTCACAAGGTGGACTCGATCAAGCCACTCATAATTTGCTTCTGCGACTCCAAAAACAAAGAAGGGGTAGGGTCGCCAGGAACTGGACGGTGATGGCCTTGCCGGGAACTGAACTTGACGGTGATGGCGGTCTAAGGGTTTTTGATCGACTTTAACCAACGGGTGTTTTTATCGATTCTTCAACATGTCTTGATCGACTTCATCTAACGGGCATGTTAACAAAAAGGAGAAATCTAAATGGTACCACTAACAGAAAAAATTAATGGAGTTAGTAATGGGTGACCACTTTCAAAGTAAAACGAAAATTACAAGGACAATTTCTAGAGTTATAAAAGCTTAGGTCGCACTTTCAAAAAATTCAGTAAACCACAAGAACCGAAATTAGAGTTTACTCTAAAGTATATTTGAAAAATATAATTGAACAGACACCATAATTTTGTAAAATATATTCTAAATGTACAAACATTTACAATTTTACCTTTTGTTTTGTTTGTTCTATCTGAAGTTTGCTTTTGTAGCTTACACCTTTGCTAGATTATGTGCTCTCTCACTAGAATCATTAAAACAAAATACCTAGGCTTACTAAATTATGAGGAGTTGACCAAAAATCGGATTTGGACCAGGTCGGGACTAAATCGGTCTCGGTCTTAAATAGTAATCTTGTACCTGGTCCCGATCCCGATCCAAATACGAAGATCCAGTTATGAGAACCGGTCTCGGTCCCAGACCAGGCTCAAACCAGTCCTACTTAATTTTTTTAAATCGATTTTTAACTTATAAAAAATAAATTTTGAAGAATTTGGTCAATCAAATACACTAACAAATACGTCTTATTATAATTGGATAAATGGAATATATTAAAAAATACTTACGTTTAAAAAATATGTTTAATTATAATTGGGTCAATCAAATATACTAACAAATATGTTTTTATTTAAAATAATACTTAAAAATACATTTAAAAATAAATTCCAAATAAAAAATCAGACCGGTCCCGGGCCGGGACCTTGTTTTTGGATGAAAATCAAATACACTAAGGAGCGTTGGGCCATAATCGGTCCCTACTGAGTCAGGTCGGTCCTATACTCCACCAGTCCCGGGTCGTCTCGGGCTCATTTGGCCATCTCTAGTGGTAAGAGATGGCCAAAATCGGCCCCAATCCAAACAGTGTTGTTGTAACAGGTCCAGGTCCCGACCAAAATACTTCAGCCCGATTAAGCAGTACAAGGCTCGGTTACGAGAACCTGACCCGGTACCCGGTCGGGCCCAAATTGGTCACACTTAATTGCTTATTTTTTAAACTTGATTTTTAATATATAATTTTTTTTGAAGAATTTGAACAATCAAATATACTAACAAATACGTTTTTATTATAATAGACTTAATAAAATACACATAAAACTACATTTTGTTATGCAAGCAAATACATATAAAAATATACTTCAAATTACATTTAAAAATAAAATGTAAATAAAAAATCGAACCGGTCCCGGGCCGGTCCTGTCCTATAACCGGTCTCAGGCTGGCTAGACAAGACCTTGTGATTATGTGAATAATTTTTTTAATACATACGTAAATAATTTTCTAAAATATGTGAATACAAATAATTGTTTAAATAAAATATCTTGATCACAATTAATCTTAGAGTGAATTACACGTTTGGTCCATATAGTTTGCCAAAATAATGATTTGCCCCTTTGTTTAACGATGTTGTCAACTCGAAGGTCCTTGAGTGTTATGATTGAAAAGTTGACCATCCGTGTAAACGTTTATTTTAGTGACCAAATCTAAAATCTGAGCAAACCACAGGACCACCACGGTAATTCACTATAAAAAATGAAAAAAAATTACATGTGTCTGTCACTAATTAAAGATGGATTAGTGACAAACACGTAAAATTTCTTTATAAAAAAAGTTCATGTGTCCCTCACTATGAGTGGCGGTTTAGCGAGGTAGTTTTCTTGTTTTCTCATTTGCATGTGTTATATGTAGACATGTTTGTGTTATATATGTGTAATTGTGTATATATGTAAGGCAGTTTCATATTGTCATAATAAATTTACGGGCAGGTTTTGCATAAAATATACAGAAAATACTGAACTTTAAATTAAGTTTTTAAAATTAAAATCAACGAAATTCGTCGCTATAGAGTTGGTGGGTCCGTCGCTAAATATGTCTGTCACTGATTTGTCGCTGATAGCATCACCCATGAGGCCATAACACCCTTTGTCCCATGGACTATCAGCGACAATTAGAGCTTCAGTGACAGAACAAATTGATATAGGCCCAGTTTTGTAGTGTTACAAGTGGGATAATCTCCATACAATCTATTCTCATACCATACAATCTTCTTCACTAATTCATTCGGGATAATCACCAATCTTTGCATTGTTAATAATCATACCTTAAAGTGTGTTGTTTCATTGTATCTTGGAAGCAATTCGTCAGAAAAGCCAAAGCACACTTGGTGGGGGCGAAATTGAGGGATCGCTAGCCTTGAAAGCAACAGGCAGTAGTCTCTTTATCTAGCCATTAAGTTAGTATCCAAAACTAACAAAAAATATGCCTAAAATATACAGCTTTCTAGATTAATATACATCATTTCTAGGGTTTAACATATTTTTCTGCATTTCCCCAAGATCCTCATCTTCACCCAAACAGAATTGCTGATCAAAAGCTTAACAAGTGGAAAATACTTGACTGAATCAGTTGTGCAACCAATAGTTTTGCTTTTTCTCCTACTTTGCCCCTCTAATTATACCTCCATAATCCTCCAATTGTACCTAAATATATGCCTGCATGCATCTGGTTATTATAATTCTAGTGCTAACAGTAGTAAGAATACAATGAAGTTGTAACTAATCACTTGCAGCAAGTGTGTGTTAAGTAAATGCTACTAAGCCACACATAAACTCCTATATTATCATATACTCGGTCACAAACATGTAAATTCTTAATATGTTGCCTTCTATAGGCACATATATTATCATAATAGTCTGTCACAAATATGATACTTGTTTGGGTAGCACACAATGAAAGGCAAGATCCACCACCCTTGAGGGTTCTACTAATATCTTAAGCAAATATTGTGAACATACTTTGAAGAACATACCTCCCAAGTTTGCCATTCATTCTCCAATAGCCATCTCTCTTGACTTCTTTGCTTCTCCATTAGCAAGTTGTCAAAGTGACTGCCGTTTTACCTCGGGTTATCATGTGGCAAAGTAGAAATAATTCAAACAAGTAGTGGTCTCAAAAAGTAGTGCTGAAGCCAAACTACAAGCTACTGCCCTAGGGGGGGGGGGGGTGTGTGTGTGTGTGTGAAGCACTCTGGCTAAGGAGATTGCTAAGGGAAGTAAGAATCTGTCTGTGTACTATACCTGGTGGTGTGACATTAAAGCTGCTATCGCCATGACACATAATCCAGTTAGTTCATCATGATCGAACAAAACATGTTGAGGTGGATCGTAATTTCATAAGGAGAAGATTGACAAGGGGCTCTAGAAAGTCTCCTACATTTCTACTACTCAACAAGTGGCCGACATCTTCACTAAATTCAGCATGTTGAAAATCAAGGTTGGATTGTATAAGTTATACCATCCGGCTTGAATAATTTGTGGATATGGATTAGCTGATAGTTGTAGATAGACACTGATCAGGAAGCTTCTATAGACAAGTCTTTATCCCATATTCTCATTCTCCCTACTTGTATATATTATATATATATATATATATTCCCTTACGTTGTAACTCATAACACAATAACAAAAAACAATAGGCTTAGCAGCACACAAACTCGAAAATTCACCATTGCCAACGATAACACAACCAAATCATCATATAACAAATGAATATCATATAAACCAAACCAATTTGTTTAACAAATCAAATAAAAGATTATGATTATAGATCGAAAACAAATATAAATTGTATCAAAATAATACAAAACTTAAATACTTTGAATGGGAAAAAGAACCTGATGAGATTTGGGAAGGGGAATCATTCGTTGTGAAGAGAAAAATAATGAGATTAGCAAGCAGTATATGTAAACGGATTGAATACCGATCCTCACAGAGATTTTAGAGGTGAGATGTAATGAAAACAAGCATTGAAATCTGAAATACCTCAAAATTCAAGATGTGCACCTAAAAAATCTCTTGAGAAAATAGATTGAGCGGGATCCCACTCGGACCTTCATAGAGGCCAGCTACTCAATTTTTCTCTATAAATATTTTATTTTATTTTAATTAACATATTAATCTTATGAATAAAGTCAAACAACTGCTATCTTAACTATAATTAACTGTCATTTTTTGTACTATATATGCATGCAAAGTCGTATTGTAAAGTCCAGTACTCGAGCAATCATAATGTATTTAAAGAATTTATGTTGAAGACATACCTCCCAAGTTTGCCATTGATTGACTTCTTTGTTTTTCTTGAAATTTGCAAGAGAACAGAGCAGAAAAAGGGAGGGAACAACTGTTGATTGGAAAAAATCATACCAACCTTATGACTTCCGACGAGCTATATGCCCATAACAGCACATATACATGCTCATTTTACCATTTTACCCTTAAGGGAGTAAAATATACACATGAATGGGCTTGGTTTACTAATGGTGGTGGACAGCGGACTACGATTTGACGGGTCAATCTATAGTCATTAGGGTGCTACCATTATGATTAAAGAAAACTAATAGGCGTGACTATTGGATTATGCTTATGATCATATTACTCCATATGATATTTCTAACAGGTTCTACCTTACTTTGCCAGAGCTGAATCATGCAGAAATATTAAAAGGTCAAGCTTCTAAAACATATGCCTACAATAAACAAGGTTATAGACATCATTTTCATCATATATTTCAGTTTTTAAGGACCCATTGTTAGTTTTATAGGCCATGTTGGTCTGCAAAATGTGTGTGCAAAACATTAAAAGGTAAAGCTTCTCCAACATATGCCTAAAATATACACCTTATAGGGCTAATAGACATAGTTTATATCATATATTCCTGTTTTCAGAACCCGTGGTTGGCTTTATAGGCCATTTTGGTCTGCAAAATGTGTGCATCTGTCTGTTTCATATGAAATGTAAAAAAAATGCTTAACAATCTTGTGAATCACCGGTGCACCGATTGATTTGCTTATGTTCCTACTTGCCCCTCCTATTATACCTCCATAAAAGCAAGCATGTGTTCATGTAGCCAATCATTATAATTCAACTTCTGTTTTTTAGGTTCGTAGTAAAAGGAACATAAAGTTGTAAATAACCACCATGCATGTTATTGGTGATTTTAGTGTCATCAACTTCTTTTGGTGTAATTGTGATTCACTTGAGATTGATAAGGTGATAAGGCAAACAATGTGAGTTAGGAGGTGCGGAGAGCACACTCACTAATGTTGCCTCTATCAACTTAGATTGCTGAAAAGTGGGGGTCAAATGGCCACGCTCCCTTCCGGGGTTAAGGGGCAGCGCCCCTGACAGTGGTCTCACTGAAAGGTTGGAAACCTTCTTGAAAGAAGAGGTTTACTTTAAGTTTCGGGACGATTTACACAAGTTTCAGATGGTTGGAAGCCTTCTTGAAAGTGTTCCTAGACTTGGTGGAAATTTGCCCAATGTTGTTTAGAGCCTTTGATCCTTCTGATCAGAGGTTCTGAGTCTTTACAGAGTTGTATTAGTGGTCCAGAGCTTCTGAACTATGGATTCTTTACTAAGGCAGGTAATCAGAGCCTCTAAAAGTTGAAGAGAAACCAAGTTAGGTGTCGTACCACTGGAGCTACAATATCTTCCTTTCTGGTTGCCATCAAAATGTGTACTGCGGATTAGAAACCGTTGGGGGAAAAATCAATTGTTAACTATGATCAGAAACAATAGGTTCACTCTGACGTGAACATGATGGGACTTGGAATCATCATCAACATAATTACAAAATAAGATGTGAAATACAACTCAATAAACCAAGCCTGAGATTATAAAAACATACCTTCTACCATCCAGTCCTGGACAACGGGTAAATACTATAACATATGCTCCAAGCCTCGTCGTTCTTGTCTTGAAGCCATTCTCATCTAAAAGAAATTGACTCTTAAAATCGATTTTATCTATAATTGAACATATTGAACGGCACATAAATGGATCTACTCACATTGACTATAGTGTTTTTCAGAGTAGCTAAGAGACATGCATGCTCGCAATTTCTCAGGAGTGATTCCACCACCATTATATGCCCTCAAATATGAAACAACAACTCCAGGTTAGAAAACAAATAAAATAAGTAAATTCTCAAACTTTTGATTATACAAGAACATAGCATGCATATTCCCCAGATATAGAAAAGGGAAGATATTTGAAATTTACAAGTTCAAAAACAACTGTTGACAGCTCGTAGCAAAGCGAAAGATATTGCACTATGACCATAAATGAGCAAGACTTATCACATGTTCGATAACTTCCAAGGAATTCTGGTCCATTTAATATAAATACAACCCATTGCTATCTCCAGGAAATTGTCATATACCCACCCCTACGATTTACCTACAATCGAAGAAAGGCTCCACGTAGGCAGATCAAGGAAGGGGACCACTAGGGAAAGGCGTGATTCGTTAGTTAGACAATCTGTTGAGTAAGGGCAGTGGGGGAATTTTACCAATAAATCTGTTACATAATAGCTATAAGTAGGGTGGTATTGGAGGTAGTAGGTATGCAGAGAATTGTAGCTTAATTTTGGAGAGACTAGCCTCTCGAACTGCTAGTACCCTTGTTCTTATCTTTCCATGTTTCCCAATTAATACCATTTTGGCCAATCAATTGCTTCCAGTCATTAGTAGTGGTATTGGGAGCATAACAAATTGGTATCAGAGCATCCTGTCTGGGCAGCTATGGTGCCTCCACGTGTGGATCCAGTGACTCAGAGAGTTGAGTCGGTGGAAGAAGAAATAGCATCGGTCAGAGCCTCCATCACAGATCTACAACAAACTATGGAGCAATCATTGCAAGCAAAGTTCATGGAACAGATGTCGCTCATTCGTGAAGAGGTGAGGGCTACGTTATCTGATTCCAATCGCAGTTTCGTAGGCCCACCCCCAATAGGAAGTTCATCCAGCGGAGGAAGTGGAGGAAACGGAGTAAATGGAGGTGGTAGTGCAGGAAATTCAACGGCAGGACCCAACTGGAGATTCCGGAAACTGGATATGCCTTTGTTTGACGGGATCAATCCCGATGGGTGGATAATTCGAGCCGAGAGGTACTTCACGTTTTACCGATTGAACGAGACAGAGAAGTTGGAGGCTGCGGTGGTGGCGTTAGAAGGGGATGCCCTTCTTTGGTATCAATGGGAGCATAGACGACGACCGATTCAAAGATGGGAAGAGATGAAAATGGTGATCCTTCGACAATTTCGATCGGCCAGCACTGGATCCCTTCATGAACAATGGTTGGCCCTCACTCAGGTCAGTTCTGTAATCGATTATCAAAGAAGTTTCATCGAACTTGCTGCCCCGTTAACAAATATTCCAGAAGAGATAGCGTTGGGCCATTTTATAAATGGGCTCAAAACTGAATTAAGGGCTGAAGTGCGGGTTCACGGGCCTCGTACCCTGGACCAGGCGATGGATTTGGCCTTGAAACTTGAAGAAAAAGTTCGTTCGACTTGGGGCCGACGATCTGAAACTCGTTCCTTTGTATCCACTCAAGGCGGGGGAACTTCCATAGCCAAGGCATCACCGTTCCAGACGGTGCCGGTAACACCTTCCTTACGAACCAGATCTGTTTCCACCCCACTGGCCCAATCGATGACCACAGGAACGTCGGAAGGATCCCTCGGGGGTCGGATGGTTGGAGAGGTGCGTCGACTCTCTGATAAGGAGTTGCAGAACAAAAGAGAGCGAGGACTTTGTTTTAGGTGTGATGAGAAATGGAGTTTGGGACACCGTTGTCGTAGAAAAGAGTTGAGTGTGCTATTAACGTACGAGGATGGTGAAATCGAAGAGGAGAACGAGCCATCAGGCGAGGAGAAAACTGAGCAAAATCCTACTGAGATATGTCTCAACTCGGTGTTAGGAATCACCAATCCGAAGACTCTAAAATTGGTGGGTAATCTGCTCGGAACAGAGGTGGTTGTTATGATCGATCCTGGCGCGACTCATAATTTTCTGTCAACAACCATCATCAGTAAATTGGGGGTTCCAGTGAGCAAGACGGGAGGTTTTGGAGTCACATTGGGAACAGGGGAGGCTGTCAGGGGGCACGGAGAGTGTCAAGGGATTCGTTTGCAGATACAAGGCGTGGAGATAATTGAGGATTTCTTACCTCTAACTTTGGGGAACTCGGACGTCATTTTGGGAGTTCAATGGCTGGAGAAACTTGGGGCGGTGACTACCAATTGGAAAACACAAATAATGAAGTTTCAATTGGGAGGCACTTCTATCACACTGAAGGGGGATCCCTCATTGGGGAGATCTCGGATAACTCTTAAAAATATGATGCGAACTATCGGTAAGGAAGGAAATGGATTTTTGGTGCAAATAAACCAAGTGGAAAGAGTGGTTCCATCAAGTACTCTTCCGACAGCTCCAGTTTATCTGCAAGAGGTGCTCCGAAACCACAGTGGGATATTCGATTGGCCGGAAGAGCTACCACCTAGGAGGGACAAGGAACACGCGATCAACTTAAAAGAAGGAGCTGGACCGGTTTCGGTGCGACCTTACCGATATCCCCATGCTCAGAAAACGGAGATTGAACGGTTGGTCCAAGAGATGTTGCAGGCAGGCATCATTAGGCCGTCGAATGGGCCGTTTTCCAGCCCAGTCTTGCTCGTTAAGAAAAAAGACGGGTCGTGGCGATTCTGCGTGGACTACCGAGCTTTGAATCGGGTAACCGTGCCAGATAAATATCCCATTCCAGTAATCGATGAGTTGCTGGACGAGTTACATGGATCAATAGTTTTTTCTAAATTGGATCTCAAATCGGGATATCATCAGATACGGGTTAAGGACGATGACGTGGCCAAGACTGCTTTTCGTACCCACGAAGGTCATTACGAATTCCTCGTAATGCCTTTCGGGTTAACTAACGCACCTGCCACATTTCAGTCAGTGATGAACGACATTTTTCGGCCATTTCTCCGTAAGTTTGTATTGGTTTTTTTTGATGATATACTGGTGTACAGTCAAAGTGAACAGCAACATATTGAGCATTTGGCAGTAGTTATGAGTAAATTGGGACAAAACAAGTTCTATGCTAACCCCAAAAAGTGTGAACTTGGTAAAACTGAAGTGTCATACTTAGGCCATGTGATTTCGGCAGCAGGGGTGGCCGTAGACCCGGACAAAGTGAAGGCAATGCTGGAATGGCCTACACCAAGAAACCTCCGGAAATTGCGGGGTTGACAGGGTATTATCGACGGTTTATATCCGGGTACGCCCGGGTGGCAGGGCCTCTTACTGATCAGCTTAAAAAAGAGGGGTTTGGTTGGTCAGCAGCGGCAACGGAAGCATTTTTGTCTCTTAAGACGGCCCTGACTTCAGCCCCAATCTTGGCAATGCCAGACTTTAGTCAACTCTTTATCGTAGAAGCCGATGCTTCAGGGCATGGCGTTGGGGCGGTGTTGCAGCAAAACAACCACCCTATTGCTTACTATAGTCAGGTGTTGGGTATGAGAAACCGGCTAAAACCTATCTACGAGAAGGAGTTGATGGCCATCGTTTTTGCAGTGTTGAAATGGCGTCATTACTTGTTGGGACGTCATTTTGTGATCCGGACAGACCAGAGAAGCTTGAAATATTTGATGGAGCAGCGGGAAGTAGGAGCAGATTACCAAAAGTGGTTAAGTAAGTTAATGGGTTTCGATTTTGAAATTCAGTATAAACCCGGAAGCTCGAATCGAGTGGCCGACGCTCTGTCAAGAGAGTTCGCTACGGAGTGCGAGCTGATTGCTCTCAGTTCGTCTTGGTCTATAGATAGGACAGAAATGGAGAAAGAAGTTAAGGCTGATCCTTTTATCCAAAGGGTGATTCAAGACATTGAGATCGAGAAGAAGAGCCACGCGGGATATTTTGTTGAGCACGGGCGATTGCTATACAAGGGAAGATTAGTGCTCCCTTATAATTCGTCTTTTATCCCGAAGCTCTTCCACGAGTATCACGACTCTGCCATTGGTGGTCACTCGGGAGAACTCAAGACGTACCAACGCATGGCTTCCGAATGGTTTTGGGTGGGAATGCGTCGTTCCGTGTCGAAATATGTGCGAGACTGTTCAGTATGTCAGCAACAAAAGGCATCCACAACCCATCCAGCAGGCCTGTTGCAGCCCCTGCCAATTCCGTCCCAGGTTTGGGAGGAACTAACTATGGATTTCATTGAAGGATTGCCCCGCTCGCAGGGGTTCGACACTGTGCTGGTCGTGGTGGATCGTCTTACTAAATATGCACATTTCTTGGCGTTAAAACACCCTTTCAACGCCAATACGGTAGCATCAACGTTTGTAAAAGAGATAGTTCGACTCCATGGGTTTCCGTCTACCATCGTATCAGATCGGGATAAGGTGTTTATGAGTAATTTTTGGCGGGAATTATTCCGATTGCAAGGAACTACTCTCCTTCGAAGCACGGCGTACCATCCCCAAACGGATGGACAGTCGGAAATCGTTAACAAGACCGTCGAGACGTATCTTCGATGTTTTATTCAAGGCCAGCCGCGTTCATGGGCCCATTGGCTGCCATGGGCAGAATTTTGGTATAACACGTCATACCACGTGTCAACCAAATGTACTCCTTTTAAGGCGCTCTATGGGAGGGATCCACCCCGTTTGGTTCGGGTGCAACCAGGTAGTACGGGAGTATCCACTTTGGAGGATCAATTGTTAGATCGTGATGCGATTTTGGATGAGTTGCGAGCTTATTTGTTGAGGGCTCAACAGCACATGAAACAATCAGCAGATAAATTGCGGCGTTTGGTCGAGTTTGAGGTTGGGGATTGGGTGTACTTAAAACTCCAGCCATATCGTCAGAAATCGGTGGCGGCTCGCCCCCTCCAGAAGTTGGCGGCTCGTTTTTATGGGCCTTTTCAGATTATCCAACGAGTGGGTGTTGTGGCTTATAAACTCCAGTTTCCGGATACTGTTCGTATCCATCCAGTGTTCCATGTGTCCCAACTCAAGAAAACTGTGGGGTCAGCCACTGTCTCGCCACTGCTGCCTCAACAGCTTTCCGAGGAGATGATCTTGGATGTTGAACCAGAGGACTTACTGGGCGTCAGACAGATAGAGAAGGGGGGGACGCAACAGTTAGAAGTGCTTCTTAAATGGAAGGGGTTACCTGAATTTGAATCCACATGGGAAGATTTCGATACTATGAGACAAGCCTTTCCTACTTTTCACCTTGAGGACAAGGTGGATCTTTGGGAGCGGGGTAATGTCATATACCCACCCCTACGATTTACCTACAATCGAAGAAAGGCTCCACGTAGGCAGATCAAGGAAGGGGACCACTAGGGAAAGGCGTGATTCGTTAGTTAGACAATCTGTTGAGTAAGGGCAGTGGGGGAATTTTACCAATAAATCTGTTACATAATAGCTATAAGTAGGGTGGTATTGGAGGTAGTAGGTATGCAGAGAATTGTAGCTTAATTTTGGAGAGACTAGCCTCTCGAACTGCTAGTACCCTTGTTCTTATCTTTCCATGTTTCCCAATTAATACCATTTTGGCCAATCAATTGCTTCCAGTCATTAGTAGTGGTATTGGGAGCATAACAGAAATCAACAAAAACATTTTAAGCTATGAAAGATGATTTGCAGGGAAAAGGTGCTAAGACAAAAGAAAAGCTTAATATATAAGCAGTGTGAAATCACCTGGAAACAAGAGTTGTGCGGTGCTCAGGAACTATATAGGTTAACAAGTAGAGGATGCAAATGAATTCTCCAAATGCAAGTCAAGTCTATATGTTTCATATTACATACATATATGGGCAAAAAGGTTTTGATAAATGTGTTTTGCTTTTCCAAATGCAAGTCAAGTCCAGTTATAATCATATGTTAAACTCCACAAGGAGGCCTAATTTGGCCTTGTGTTTAATTAATGCTAGAATCTCCTTTGGTAAGCCGGAAAGGAGGCAGTTACTTTGTAATCATCAATTGAGAAATTTCTATTGAGTTCACCACTTCTTTGGTGGGTTCTTACTCCTAGTTGTTGAACTTACATGGTTGGATCACATTGCATTGTCCTAGCCTCACAACAACAAGTTACAAGTGTGACTGTCGTACCCTTGCCCAACCCTTCACTTTCGGTCCAAATATGGCCTCCCATCAGATTCAAAAACCTGGCATTTGATCGTACTTCTAAACGAGAGAAACAACAAGTAGCACATTTTTAGAACAAGGAGCAAAAACTGCGTTGGGTTGTCTCACCTTTTGCTTATATAGACGCACTGTAAGACTCTGAAATTTTGGTAATTAAACAGGTGTGGAATGTCTTGCTGCGTGATGCCACTGCCAGATTTCTTAACCTGCTATCAATGAAACATATATGAGTTCTCGTAGGACACAAAAACATAATTTTCTTTAGGGTAGTTCCTATCTAAAGAGACACAAGCCTGAAAAAACAAGAAAACATTTTAATCCAAAAAAAAACCTTTTAGGTTTTTTTTTCGTATCTCATATATTGCAAAAAAAAATGACTAAACTCAACCTCACTAACTCCATCTCTGTGATCCTGGTTCCCATTATTACATAAACATATCATGATGAAAGGGTAATACTTGCTAAAGCAAACTAGAAGTAAAAGATAATCCTGTGAGGCTTGTGTCCAGTTGAGTTTTTGAAGGCTAAAAGATGGTCTCTCTAGAAGTAAGTCAACAGTGATAGATACAACAATATAAATACTAAATACTAAACGCACGACTATTTGATTAAGGATCAACTATTAATTAATCAGGCGTGCAGGAACTAATATCCGTTGCACAACAGCATATGTTTTGTAACGATTCTCAACGTTTTCCTGTCAGTGACGCTGTGCAGACACAAATCCACTGTATTTCGTAACATCTGGCCAATCCATTGAAGCAACTACCTGCAAAAGGGAGAATTTATAGCAATTGAACAAAAGCCTCACTGCAATTGAAACCTAAGTTGTACCTATGATAAGAGAAGTAGAAAGACTTATCAAAAGGGACATCATAGTATGTGCTCCCATGGGAGTTGTAGACCGAGCTGTGTCTTGGCCTAATACCCTCATTGAGATCAGATAGAGAGACGTTGCCATCTAAGGCTCCGACCACCTGGCTCATCTTGGGCTGGCGGCAGGCCGAGTGATGGACGCACACAGCACAGCATGACACCGTCCTAACCATCTCATCCAGGTTGTAGTTTTTTGTAAACATGATCAATTCGACGTACGAGTGAGGAGTGATACAGTTAAGTTCCCATCCTAAAGACTCTGTAGTCTTCAATTCCATTCTTTGGATCAACTGTGCTTCAAAACAGTACTCTAAGACTAAACCCTCCTGCAGTTTGTAAAGAATGTTTAGTTTTTTTAAAACCAATGATCATAGCTTTAAAAAGGGTAATTAATATGTGTTTCTTTGCAATCTTTAAAATAAATAAAAATGAAGAGCGACCTGCATTTCATGTAATGAGGGAGGCCCAGTTTCACCAAATTTGATGGCAATAGATAAAGAAGCCACAGAAAGCAATTCCATCATCCAATGATTCCACCCCTTCCTTCATCAACACAAAAATAACTTCAATAATTATGGCATTCATGATAAACCCTAATATTTAAATTCAACACAGAATAAAAATACCCTAATACATTTAAATTCAACGCAGAATAAAAATAACAAGACTTACATGGCACTGATTGATGCAGATAAAGCGATCAATATACTTCACGGCGTTATACACAGTTCCGATATAGAAATTAGTTGAGACTGCAGAACACGAAAACAGATGTCCAAAACATCAATCAAACAATCAAAGTATCAAAAGAGGGTTTTGAAGAACACACGTGAATGAACCACTAAATTACTATATTGCTGCTTCTGTGTTTGATCATCATCAAATGGATAATAAAATTTGTGGAAGGAATAAGTGGACTCTCTTCATATTGTGAAGTGGTCGGTGTGCTCTCTTCATATTTATAGCTTGACGTTCAAAAAAACAAAACCCTTTTAAAAACAAATCTTTTCTACCGTGTAAAAAGATATTGTTTAACAGTAAAATTATTCTTAAAATCTATTATTATTAATTATAAATAAATATTAAAACTAACAACTATAGATTTCTTTTTGTTTTTAAGATAACTTGGTTATAAATTTCTTTTAAGATCATTTTTATTATAGATTGAGAAATAATTAATTTATATAAAATTTTAAAATAATTTTCATAGAATTTATAAAAAGTTCATGATTCTTGCTTTAAACTATTCCAAATTTTACTTAGTTATGTTTCAACATTTTTAAATGTTGTTAATTTCATTCGTTATAACACTATAGCCCTTTTGAAACACGTAAAAAAGTTGAGAATTGGGGAGGATACTGCCCTAGAATCGAGCCAGAGTTTTTTGAGAACTTGAGGTAACAACAGTTGGTAAACTTCTATATGTTAAACTTTTCAGTTTAACAACTTATCGGGAAAAGTTGATTACGAAATAATTGATTAAAGATTTTGTTTCGAAAAATGTATGAGAAATGATTCTATCTAAATGAAATTTGTATGTAACTTTGTCATTTTAAGACAATTATGTTTTAATTTGTAAATTATTCGCTCAATCAATTTATAACAGAGCCTCCAAAAGGATTGGAACGACCCTGTACATGGTAATCCATCCGTACGTCTATCGCTTCGTCTAATCATAAAGAGTAATTATTTACATTTACATATGATAATAATGGTTTTTTATTATTTATTTTTGTTTTAAAGCAATGGATCAAAGGATTAGCGGGCCAAGGTATGTACTTTGAACTTTGAAGGCCGGGTTCAAGCCCAACAACACGTTTTATTTTTCAATGGGTCCGCACAACTAGTGATCAAGTTTTTTTTTCAATATAAAAAATAGAGTGAATTACACCGGTGTTCTCTGTGGTTTATCCAATTTTTAGATTTGGTCTTAAAATACACTATCTACTCTACGGTGGTGGCCCTTAATTTTTTAATCTATTTTCAATCATGGTTCTCCTATGTTTAATTTATTTGCGTTCATGGTCCTCCTATGTTTAACATAGAAGGACCATGAGTGACAGTAAATCAAAGTTAAGAATCACACCCGTAGATAGTGTTATTTAGGGACCAAATCTAAAGCACAAAGACCACCGGTGTAATTCACTCTAAAAAATATTCCTACGAAATGAATAAAAATATTCCCGTAAATGACGTGTAACTAATATATAGTTATGAGAGGTGTTTTATTCTTTTTGTAGATCATTTTATCAAAAAAAAGGTCCATATTATATATTATATTAAACATCTAATAAGTTAAAATGACATAAACTAACAAAATAACATATGAAATTCACATAATCATTCTCTTGACAAGTCAAAAATCTACTAATCAACAAAAAGGGTAAAAACTTTAAACATTATAACAGGACTTAAGGCCAAACATATATAATTGTGTAAAGTCTAAAACATGTTTAATTGGGCCCTAAGTTTTTTTTGGAGGCCCTGTTTTATATAACACATTGGAACACGGTACGATCCATATAGTTGTTATCTAGTCTTGCATCTAGCAAATCTTTTTCCTTTTCGTTTGTTTGCGTTTTTAATAAATTTTGCTTGCCGTTCAAAAAAAAGTCATATATAGTTTCCAAAATTTGATAGAATTTGTGATCGAATTTAATTTCAATCTTATGTTTGATTTGAAGAAATGCTTGAATTTCGAACCCCGAAAAACATGGGATTTAGAAATCCAATGAGGATAATTGATATTTTATGGAATTTCTTAAGTTTTGTTTGTAATAAACTAATAATGTCCTAAATTATGTTTTAAAAAAACTTGTTTTGTGATATTCAATTAGTAAAAATGTAATTTAATTGTTTTTATATATATATATATATATATATATATATATATATATATATATTTTTGTAATAATTTGCTCTTATAAGTTATTTATAAAGAATATAAGTATATTCATTTATCCTACAAACCAAACATATCAAATATCCCAGATCCTTCAACAAAATCCAAATCTATTAAGTATATATACCGTCAAACCAAATGGATCCTTGGTGTGTGTGTATATCGAAATCAAAATCCCTTATATATATATAGGGCTGCAAACGAACACGAACGGAGGCTTGTTCATGTTCGTTCGTTTAACTTAACCGAACGAACACAAACGGTAAACGAAAGAAAATCTTTGTGTTCGTGTTCGTTTAGAAATCTAGTGTGTTCGTGTTCGTTTATGTTCGTTTGTTAACATGTTAAACGAACATAAACGAACGCACATAAACGAACGGGCTAAACGAACATTTTTTAAACAAACACAAACAAACATTTATTAATGGACACAAGGTGAACCGACAATTTTGGGGTGCTCCAGTTAAAAATTCGCATAGATTCAAGTCACTAAGGCTCAAACCATAAGGTTCTAGCCACAAGACTCGAACTACAACAAACCCAAAGCCATAAGGCTAGGCTCAAGCCGATGGGCTTGAACCACCATGAGAGGCTCAAGGGTTGAAGTGCTAAAAAATGCAAGGGGTGAGGATCCTATTTATACTAGGGGATTGAGCAGAATATTGGTTCTTACAACCGATGTGGAATAGGAGAAACATCCACTTTCATTTTGTTGAAGCCTTGAAAACCTTAGGGTTGAGTACTCTCTCTGATATCCCACATCGATATTTTAGTACAAAAAATAGGTGCAAGTGTTGTATATAAGAAAGAGCTTGTTGTCGATTCCAATCAAAACTAATTTCTTTTATACTTTTTGTTTTAAAACTGAATACTTTTTGTTTTTATCTTCATATAAAGTTATAATATAAAATTATAATTATAATTTTACTAAATATGATTATATATAATAGTAAAAATATTAATTTCTTAAATATTTAATTGTTAAACGAACATAAATGAACGAACGTTCACGAACATAAATGAACGAACTTTCACGAATATAAATGAACGAACGAGACCTTTGTTCATGTTCGTTCGTTTAACTAAACGAACAAAAAAATTGTTCATGTTCGTTCGTTTATTAAATAAACGAACATAAACGAACTTCCCGCCGAACGGTTCGCTGAACGTTCGGTTCGTTTACAGCCCTAAATATATATAGTCAAACAAAATGTACCCTTGGTGTGTGTACCCTCAGAGGCGAACTTAGAGAAAATTTCAAATGGTGACACCGTCTGGCCATAAGAAGGAAAGTTACAATAAGATGTCATAAAAACATGGTAAATTAGTTGGTTGACCCTTTCTTTTGGAAGCGGAAGGTCATGGTTCAAACACTATAGAAACAAAGCATGTTTCGGTGACCAAGACCAACCCAACCAGATGGAACTTTTTTTTGGATAAGGTTCATCTAGGCTTTGCCTAGACTACATCCTTGGCAATTTGGAAACAAACAAACAAAGCGGCCGTCTGAAACTAAGCCTGGCCACAGAATGCTGACGCCTGGACTCGAACCCGGGGTGGATGGGATATTCCACCACATCTCCCAAGCCCTTGCCAACACACCACCACCCTTGTGGTTAACCAGATGAAACTTTGATCATGCGTAATTTTAATAAACATAAGGACACACAATTAAATAATACAGTAACACCCTTTAGAACATAAGTTTTTTTTCACTACAATGGGATGAAGAAGTTATGGCCCGTGCTACTCGTTGCACCTATGTATCCGCTGAAAATTCTTGTCGTTAGGAAAGATGGCACAATTCTTGGTTTTATATATGAAGGCCACAAATCGAGTATTATTAGATGTCCTCGAGTTCTTCTCTTTCTTCTTTATTTTCTTTCGGCATAAACACGCACCCTCAAAGTCAAGAATAAATAGAGAGAAAGGGGAAACAAATGAGAATATAAATAAAACGAATAATTGAGGAATCAACTATCGAAAATTTGAAATAGAAAACCTATGTATGGGTTCGTGATCTATACGAAGGGAGGATCACGGTGGCGATTTCGAAAGTGGGGTTCGGTTAAGTTTGAGAAATCTCAATAAGGCAGTCATATGCTTTTTAATAAAATCTGATGTCTGATCATGTATTACATTGTGACGTGAAATTTTGTTACATCCATGTCATTATATACAAAATGAGCATGTTCGGTAGGGTCTGGACCTGGTTTCATGTGATACGTTGGTAAATGGTGAAATTAATTACTACCGATGAATTGAATCCAGTGTCGGACCCAATATTTTTCCTGAGCGGGTGCATCTTTAAGATGAACCACAACCCTACAATGTCACGGTTTGACTGTTGAGAAAGTTCAACATGGTTTGACCCGGGACAAGTCAATTGTGTCGATTAGGGAAATAAAACAAAATTTTCAAATGAAACCGACCTTTTGAGCAAGACGCAAGATTGTGTCTTATGTATGCCATGTGTTTAGCCGAGTTCCACCGTTTCGTAGACTTTTTCGGTTTTTTTGGTTGAATTCGTAAATTTTCTCAATTTGGATTTGATTATCGTTACTTTTTGTAGGTTTCTAAATACTTTACTTTAGGGCAATTAAATAAAGTGAAACCGATAATATGCATGGAAAATACAAACCAAATGAAATGATTGAGGTGATAATTGAAGAACAAAAGTGGGAACAGAAACTCATTTTTGGATAAGTTTCATTAAAAATTTCATTTTAATCCCCTCAGTTTCATAATATTCTAGAACATTCTTCTATTTCTTTCTAAAAGTTCCATAACAACACCATTTAAAAGATAAAAAAAAACTTGTGAGTCTCGTACCCGTAACCTCATAGAGAGGGGATACCTTGAGAGATTTGGATCAACCATCTTGGCAACTAGCAATTCGTGTTTCTAACTTTCGGTTTCAAATATCTAAGAGCACACTTCGACGTAAGCGGGAGCACCACCTTAACGACTCATTTTTTTCGCTTGCAATAATCGATTGAGCGGGTGCACGGGACCCCAAGGTATTAGTAGGTCCGCCCCTGATTGAATCACTTTGAATTGTAACTATCTTGATCGGTGTAAATCGAGAGTCAACAGACCGAAAAACAGTAGTTTCATTATTCCGTGGGTTTTACTTATTTGATTTGTTAGCATTTGATTGGTTGTTTCTATGATCATGATCTATCCCCCATGTGAGTTTTTCTTTGGTTTCATGCACAAATAAATGAGTTGATTATATTAGAAACATCATATCTCAATTCTCAACATATCACTTGTTTATTGGAATGACATGTAGGATAAGTTTTTGAAAACGTTTAAGTGTCTCCTATGAATCTATGGGACCCAAGAAAAATCTAATTTTCATTTCTAATTTGATTAAAAAAATATATGGTTCAAATGTGTATCATATGCTTTGGTTGTGCATTTTGAGTGAAGGGTTGTTTGGCAGTGCCATACTATGAGATGGCAACGTGGCCTCTCTCTCTCTCTCTCTCTCTCTCTCTCTCTCTCTCTCTCTCTCTCTCTCTCTCTCTCTCTCTCTCTCTCTCTCTCTCTCTCTCTCTCTCTCTCTCTCTCTCTCTCTCTCTCTCTCTCTCTCTCTCTCTCTGTGTGTGTGTGTGTGTGTGTGATGGCAACATGTTATTATTTTTTTCAAATTAAGGTTGAACACCCTATCATTCCATCAAGAAACATGGGAAAAAATCAGAAAACAACCCCAATTAATTTACCCCAAATATTATCACGATTAAAATATAACCGCTGAAATCCCCAAATAAAAATTTCAGTGAAGTATTGAAGCTATCAGTGTGATTGAGTTGGATAATATAAAATTTGAGTGGCATTGACTCTGTGAAATAAAAAGGATAAGGTGAAGTGATTGATATTAAGAAACCTACGTACCAAAACAACTTGGAATATCTTATCTCATCCCAACGTATTAGTTATTATTCTTGTACTATATATATATATATATATATCCTCTCCTAAAACTTATTAGATTATATGTTTTTCAAAAGAAAATCTGAAAAATGAAACGATAACATATTGTATACTCGTCGTCGTCATATTATAATTTACGTCAACGGAAAATTGCAACCATCGGTGTTACGATCTATTTGATTTGGACATGATCGATATCTAATAAAGATGGGTATGAAATAACTCTTTTATTATAGTTACATTTGAAAAAGAAAAACGTGTGAATTACGATTGGTCATATATATAATTGGAGGATGATATGGGCCATCAATTTTAGTTTTATTTACATAAAGAAAAAGGAAAGAAATGATTAAAAGACGGAAGTATTATTTCTATCTTTTGAAATTAAATATTTAGTATTGTCCTGATATTTAGTATGGGTACACCTTGATCATCAATTCGTCATCTATGTTTGTGTGTCTGTTACATTTAGGGGTTGTTTGCCAGTTGCTGAATGGTTTAGTGCAGAATGGTTAAGTGATCAGAATGATTCAGAGACTTTTACGATATAGTGCAAAATGAAATATGGTTGTTTGGTAATTGTTTAGAATGAAATTACGGTGCTGAATGATTAAAGCATCTCCAACAACATTGCTAAAATAGAAAAAAAAATGGGTTTTTGTTTGTTATTCTTCTTCAATAACATTGTTATATTGTTTGCTAAAATAGAGATTCATGAAAAAATCTCTAAATATAGAGTACTCTTTATAATTCTCTAAATAGGAAAGAGAAATAATTATTTTATTCAACCCACCAATAACATAAATCTTTTATCATTTTATATTAAGTTTTTCTTTTAAAGTGTATTGGGAATATAAATTGGAGAATATTATTGTTAGTCCCAGATGACTTAACAAGTATTGTAGAAGGGGGGTTGAATACAATACTAAAAAATTTCACAATTTTAATTCTATTATTGAAAAACCTTCAACAAGAATTACACATAGAATCTAAAGACTGTTGCGGAAAAGAACAGATAAACTATTCTAACAATCTTTCACAAAGTATACTAAACAAAACAACTAAGAACACTTAGAACAAATCTATGAAGTTTTTAAGCAATATGGAGATTTCTTGCACTGAGAGAGATTTCCAGAAAGCGTAGTTTGCATGGGAACATCTTCTTCATTTTATAGTGTGAAAAGTGTGATAAGCATTAAATGATTGGGACACTTGTCATCACCAGATTTGCTTGAGGATGTTGACTTCTGAAAAGTTGATATGTCTTTATCACATTTTCATTGGTACTAGGAATAGAGCCCATGCTGAAAGGGACTTTAACTGATAATGGATAAAACAACAAACAGTCACTTTTATCTGGCAAAGGATATTGTCCCATAATAAATGATCTTCTTGATGTGTATTCCAAGACAATCACACCGATGGTGTTCCAGCGATATAATGGACATTGAAACCATCTGCAAAGAAAACCATTGAAACAAAGATCCCACCGATTTGAGCTCCATGATCGGTGGGATGCTTCTGCCGACGAGAGGAAGGTCGGTGGAGAGGATGTCCACCGATGTGTGGGGACACAATCGGTGGTCAATGACTTGTATGAATGTTGAGAAGAAACTTCTTATTTCCACAATAAGAAATATCTTCAAGCTTGGTTTCGGTTGATCTTCGACTTCACCGAACAGTTGATATCTTGTACAAGTCATTACAAAAGAACCATGCTAAAATATTCTAAGTAAGATATAGGGAAGAACATCGGTGAGTCAATTTCAAATCTTGGTGACCCAACAATCTCCCCCTATTTGAATTTGAGCTCTTTCCTTAGAATATTAAAGAGTGTTGAAAAGTAAAATGCATTTTGACCCTTTTTACTCTTTTCTGGTTCTTTTCACATAGACCATTCTTTTTGTTCTTTTTGATCTATTTTTCTTTTGTATGAGTATGTATACTATAGACAGTATTTACAAGTAATAAAGTATAACTATGTGCAACAAGGAAATTCAAATAGAAGAGAAGTACTTGCATTACCGAAATTTTCTTACATTTGGAAATGACGAAAATTTTACAAGTAGTGAAAATGAAAACACACAGATCATTTTCTCATTTTCTGTCGGCGCTGGATTTCAGCAAGGATGTTCTGGTAGAAAGGTTGTGCTTCGGGGATGTACGACATCAGATTGGATATGCCTTCAAGAAGAATGATGTCGGCCAAGGGGATTTGAGAAAACCTGAAGAAACGTCGGTGGCCGAGACCATCATTGAAATAGAGTCCGGGAATCGGTGAAAAACTTATCGTGGTTGAGGGATAAGTGGTTGAAGTGGGAAGAGACAAATTGAGATTGTCCACATAGGGAATCCTTCCTTTCGCGGCCAACTCTTTGAAGATGTGATCGGTGACCTTTTGGTTCTTGGTATTCGGTAGGCGGATGTCTTCCTTGAGAGATTGAAGTTTGGCTCTTTCATCGGTGGAGAGGACGATGTTATGTTTCTTTTTCACTTCTTTCATTTTATCCATCAAGCCTTCAATGTACTTGATGAATATATCTTTCTTTGGATTTATGCTCTTCACTAGAAGTTTAGAGAGTTCAAACCATTCAGAGAGGCCGAATTGTTTCAGGTGATGGTCTCTAATACTTCTAGACATGCCATCATCTCTTTCAATGATCAATCTGATGTCGGCAGGATTGGTTTTGAAAGTGGCAATTTTGATACCCGTGATTGGAGACTTGTTGGTTCGGTAGTGCATTGCCTTTTTGTACCAGGATATTTCATCATCCTTTTCTTCCTGGAGAGCACTCAGTGCTGATTTCTGAGTTTTGATGGCATCGGTAGACTTTACTTTTGTTGCTTCCTCCTTGGCAGCTTTCAGAGAAAGAGCTTTAGATTCATCCAAAGCTATTTAAGCAAGTCTGGCTTCCTCAAGCTCTTGAGGAGTCAGACCAAGGTCGGGGTTGGAATCTTGAGATGATGGATGAGTTGGTGGTTTTAGTTTCAAAGTTTGGGCACCCTCAGGTCGGGCCCCATACTTGGCTAAATCTTTCTTTTTCTTTTCTTCTTCTGCTTCTTGATCGGCAGATAGTATTTTCTTTCCTTTATCTTTGGGGGTCTCGGACACTTGCTCCCCCTCAGATTTTGCAGGGGTTTTCTCCACGGATGGAGATTTTGGTGGTGGTGAGGAATTCGGTGGTGTCTTATGTGGAGTAACATTCGGTGAAGATCTCTCCACCGATTGTTGAGGAGAAGGAGAAGAAGTAGTGCCAAAGGGTTTCGGTGAAGTACCTGAAAGATCGGTGGCTTTCTTTGAGATGCGGATGTGTGGTGGATCAGTGGAAAGTGAAGGCTGATTGCTGTTTGTTCGTTTGACCGAAGGCATTTTCGGTGGCTGATCAGATTTCTCCCCCTCAGCAACAGGCCGAACTGTCAAACCCAATAGAGTGAAGACCTGATCAAGTTTAGAGTGAAGAAGGTTGATACTGGCAGGATCAACACTAGTCAAGGTAAAGTCACCCAGATCCAAATCCCAATCCAGGCTCCTCTCAAGGAGATCAACCTTTTGATGAAGTGATTCAAGGGACTCAGAGAGACGAGTCCGAAGATTCTGATGCCGACGGGCCTCACTATTAAGACGGAAGAGCTCAGCATCTTTAACTGTCGTTGATGCTTTGAAGGCACCGAACGAAACTGCAAGGTCAGAATGAGAAGAGGTCAAGGATTCCACCCTGTTGGATAATAAGGCCAAGTTTTCAGAGACTGGCCGAAGAGCTTCTCGAAGAGCATCTGCCAAGAGCTGCGGTTGCCTAGACTCGAGCACAGATACCCGATCATTGTTTTGAGCTATAAATGGGACCGTGGCTTGTTTGAGCGATTCGAATTGAGTGCCAACCAATCTACACTGACGAGCACTTTCTTGAACCTCCGCTATTAATTCACTTGGTAGCCGAATACCTGCAATGGGAGGATCACGATCCTCGTGTAATTGGAATTGGGGATGTGTCGGTGATAATCGGGAATGAGGTAGTATTCTTTCTGTTAGACAACCTTAGGGGGGTAAAGGTTGTATTATGATCTTTTTACTTTCAAAAACTTCTTTTATAAATTATAACAACAATATAAATGCACAGCGGAAATATAAAGAGATAAGGGTAGAGAAATTGATACCGACACCGATATTTGGGAAGTGGTTCACCAACGTATTGGCTAATCCACTTTTCGAGACACTTCTCTACACGATCCACTTAAGTGTTCTTTATGGTAGAACACAAACCTTGATACAATGATATGAATATCTCTTGCTTCTGCTTGAGATTGTAGATCACTCACTCTATTCAAACACTTACAATGTTGTATATCTTCTCACAATGGGAATAACACTGTAAAAATAATTATCACTTGGATGTTTTTGAGAGTTGATATTAACCCAAAAATATATATTAAAAAGGAATGGGTTATGAGTGATGATGTTGTAAACTGCAGTTCTCTTGAGATGGAGTTTTATGATCCAGTGGTGTATTTTTCTCAACTGCAAGACACTGATATTTATAGTCAAGCCAAACACCAAATAGCCGTTGCATGCGTGTACTTTGAACAGTTTTCATCTTCTTCTTGCATGCGTGCATGGACTTAGCTGCCAAAACCCAGAAATCTCACAACAACATTTTTGAGTTCCTTTCACATAGTTATCGTCAACACAATCAGTTAGCAGAAAGACTTCTTTGCCATCCTCATTAATGCTTACAAGACTTTCCTCCACATGCTATCTTCATCAACCACCATTGAAGACTTTGAAGTTCTTCATTTCAACAAACCATAACTCCACATGCAGAGAAGATCTTGATCTTCTGTTATGATGTCAACAACAGCAGCACACAAATCCTTTCTCCATTCACACTACCATCCAGGCATTTGAGAAACAAACCAGTAGAAAAAAAATTCTCTCTTCTCCATAACAAGAAGACCCAGTTGCCATGGAAGGATATATGTATATAATATATATATATATATATATATATGTAGTAGGAAACGATTTGAAGTATATATATATAATATAAAATATAGATAAAGAATATGCTCCCTCCAATATCTTATATATATTATTATATAGGAAACTTTTGATTTTATTATTAAGAAATTAAATATTTCAAAAACAGTATTGGGTTGGGTTTTCGAAATATCCAACTGGTATATTATTTATCGTGTTATCATCATTATGATATATAAATAATATGACGCAAAACTTCAGTCTTGAAATCTTCAGATAAAATCTTTCGTGATCTTCAAGAACTGCACACTTGGATAAATTGTCAGATAAACAATAATACGATGTGTTTGGAATCATCAAAATAAATATATAAAATATATAGAGATGTGGTACACTTGCACCAACACTTTCCTCAATAAAATTAGATGAGGTTGGCTGAGCCCATGAAGGTTCGGGGTAAAGAAACCTTTGTCGGGGAGAAGGTGGTATCGGTGGGGGAGATGGTGGTCGTTGGTGAGATGAGGAAGAGCTACCCTTAGATCGGTGAGGGGTTGGAGATCGTTGAGGTGAGGTAATTGGTGTTGGAATTTTCGGTGGAAATGGTGGATCGATGATAGTGGTGTCGTCGGTGGGAATCGTGGTTCGGGGAGAACCGGTGTCTTCAAATAGAAATTCAAAAAAGTCTCTTGGGGGGGATTTTTGTGTGGGGGAACCCTCAGTGGGTTGTGCATCATCGATCTCATAAAGATCGGGTGTAAGGCTGTGTAGTGAAAAATCTGAACCTTCGAGGGGAGATACCCCGAGGTCATCTCCACCACCCAAAGAAGCGAGTGGGGAGGTAAGTTGTGGTTCCTCCAAATGTACAACTGAAGCCTGTGGAGAGGCAACAGAGGAGTCGGTCGGGGTGATAACGGATTCCCTTGGCCCGGAGGGGTGAATTTCAACAACTGGCGATTTTGGAGAATCGACTGTTGGATTAGACGGTGGGGCCGAAGGTTTCCGATACCTCTTCAAAGGAGATCTCGAAGGGGATGTTGAGTGCCTCCGCTTATGAGATGGGATTCGAACCGGGGAAGCCTCCGAGGGATCTCTCGGTGGCGTGGTTCGAGAAGCGGGTGCGGAGGTGTCGGTGGCCTTTCGTTGTTTCTTTTTAGCGCCACCCGACGTCACTCGAGGACGGGGAGAAGGGGCCACTACAACTAGGGGTTCCACGGGAACTTCCGGGTGTTGAAACCCGGGAGCTTCCGCCTCACCCCAGTGAAGATTGGGAGAAAGAGCAAAAGAGATCATACCTTGGCGCAATGGAAGATCAGTAGCGAGGCGACCAACATCGAGGGTCTTTTGGCCAACAATGGGGGATGACCAGTCGTATGTAAAATGTGGAGTTTGAGACTTGCGATCCGAATCCAAAGCCGAGCCGAGCTTGTGTTGTAGGATCATAGAGATGAAGCGAGGATATGCGACAGGACACCGTTTCGGATGCTTGATTACTTCAGTCAATTCAGTAAAGAAATACTGGGCAAAGTCGACTTTTCTTTGGAAGATAAGTGCATGGGCCAACTTTGTAATATACGAGGTGGATTGATCCTGACCACTTGTCTTTCGAGAAAGACAATGGATCACGTGTGCGAAAAAGAAGTTCCACACACTACCCATTTTGTTGCGAAGGAGAGTACCTGGGCCTTTAGAGGATTTGGAGGCGTTGTCTTCAGATTGATGGATATAGCCAAGGGTGTTGATAACTTTCTCCAGGAGGTTGTCGACATGTATGTCAACATATTCAGAGAAAGCTTCGATTCGGAGAGCACTACGAACGTCATCAACGCCGAAGGTGAGGTCGTGATCACCTTCCTCATTAGTAAGAATAGATGCATGAATGGCCTCGTTGGAAGGGTCATACACACATGTGAGCCAGAACTTTCCAATGAGCATTTTGCTCATTTTGGGGTTGCACGTGAAAGCATGAAGGAGAGGGGAGCGGGTTAAGAACTTAGTTACCGTGCTAAATTCAGGATGGGCAGGATCATGTTCAAATCTTGCAACATGATTGCAGTTATTGAATTTCAGATCTTCAAAGCAGGTGGGGGTGTCTTTGACGCTCTTGGCGGGTGCCATTGTTGCAGGTGAGAATCTTGAAAGAGAAGAGAGAAGTCTATGGATGGTTGCAGGTTTCGAATGAAGAAGATGAGTGAAGAAGGCGAAGGGTTGTATTTATAGGAGAAATAAAGAGGGTTTATGGATTCAAAATCGAGAGGGAACGGTTATGTGGGTGTGAGAGAGGTGAGTTTTAATAAAATAAACTAATTTAAAAAGGTAATGATAAGGATTTGGGGATGTGTGGTCAAAAAGAAATTACACGGAAGGGGAAGGGTCAAACATCACTGACACCTAGGGTTTTTTAGAGTGATGTAAGCATGGGGAATCGTATAGGATAAGTTTGAGAGATCGGTGAATGACATCGGTGAAACTAGGGTTAGATGCCCACCGAAGGAAAATATGGTTGAGGATGTCGAAGAGTATTTCGGTGGAAAGAGTCTACCGAATTGTGGAAGATTTCGGTGGGAAGTCCTCACTGATGAGTATGGATTGGTTGAAGATCATCGGTGGTGAGGGTGTATTATTAACACAAAAGAGCATCGGTAGAGAATGAGGCAATTGTGAGTATCGGTGGAGAAGAATCGATTATCGGTGTAGAGAGTAATTTCTGTGGAGAAGACCGAAGTGAATTTCGGTGAGAAAAGTCGGTAGAGGGATAGGAGGTAGATGAGATCAAAATGATGACATCGGTGTAGCGAGGTCGGTGAGAAGAAAGAGAATGGGTACCGATGAGATATCGGTGAAGGAAGTTACTGAAGGTTGCACATACCAAGTTCACTTATTAGAAAGTTAAACCTGGCTTCATCTAAGGGTTTGGTAAACAAATCATCAAGTTGTAGATCTGTACGAATGAAGTGTAGCTCAATGTCACCTTTTGAGATGTGATCCCTGATGAAGTGATATCTGGTGTCTATGTGTTTTGATCTGGAGTGAAGAACATGATTGTTTGCAATAGCTATTGCACTTGAATTGTCACACAGAATGGGAATTTTTAAGTGCATTTTGTGTTGCATTCATATTAGTTTATAATTGCATTTTTGCATTTAGTTTGATTGTTTGCATGTAGTTTTATTTATATTTTTAGTTAGTTTTCTTATAATTATCGTTGGGGGATATTACATTGGTATTTTTGTGTTTTCGTCGTATTTTGATAGGTATTTTGTGCCGAAACATAGAGATGGACGATGATGGATTTTTGGAGCACTTGATCAATTCTTCATGTGATGGAGCAATTCAAGAATGACTCAAAGTTGGAGCAATTTTAAAAGAAAGAAGTTTGGCAAAAGCATTTTTGAAATAAATGGAATTAGAAGGTCATTTTTGAAAAAGTTGCAAAGAGGAGGGGTTGAATTGAAAACTTACATATTTAAATATGAATTGTAGGCATTGTTGATTCCCTCTTCTTTCTCTCTCCCACTGACGATCACGTCAGTTTCTCTTTTCCTTTTCTTTTTTATTTAGTTTTTAGGTTTTAGGTTTTAGTTTTGTTCAATCTTTTAGATTAGATTTAGATTTAGGTTTATAATTTCTTGTTCCTAAAGTGTACGGAGTCGTGAAGAAGATGTGATGTTGTGACTGATCGAAGATGAAGATGGAATGTGACAGATTCTCATCCACATTCGACACCCGTTGTAACATTTCGTTTTCTCCATACTTTTATATTTATCTATTGTTAATGTTTTTCTCTTTATATTTATTATTGCACCTTTTAATTTCTTGCATCCCCTTTTAATTTAATTTTATTGCTTTCATAGGTTAGAAACGATTCTTGGAGAGTGACACTCCTTGGATCGATCTTTACAGTTTTCTTAGATTAATTTTATTGTTTGGTTTAGATTTATGTTTTCTTTAGTGATTTATCTTTCGTTTATTGGGTAATCGTCACTTTGGATTGACGTTGTGGTATTGATCAATTGTTTTTATAATAAACTTTGAGTTTTAAATTGGTTGATTTTTCATATAACGAAAGTTAATGTTTGATGAACCGGTTTTTATAAAACGTCTTTAGTTGATTTTGTAAGTTTTGATACGAACGATAGTTTGATCATAACTTAAGACTGAATTGATCAATGACAACGGTCCTAACATGAAAATAGTTAGGGGCGTTGATTGGGAAAATTATTTGTTTTAAATCATAATGTTTCTTTCCAATGTACACATATTGCGAAAGTAAATATGTATCTTGGTTAGAAAAGCTTTTTCACCTCGATAGAGGGTTAACGTATTTTTATACAACAAATACTCACCATCACTAAAATCCGAGAACGACATTACCCGATCTGCGTTAGCTTTTATTTTTTATGTCTCGTTATTTTTCATTTATTTTATCAAAAAAATCAAAATCACCAATTGATTTCCCGTAGCTAGGACATAGTTTAGAACGAGTTCGTGTTAGTCCATCGCCTCCCTGTGATCGACCCGTATGCTACACTTCCCGTACGCTTGCGGTATAAATTTAAAACACATCAGGAATCTTTGAGTAGATTTGATTGTAGTCCCTTAATTGATTTTTCATCCACAGGATCTGGGCACAGCAACTTCCAGCAGCAACATATTCAGCCTCAACAGTTGATGTTGAGACTGAGTTCTGTTTCTTGCTGGACCAACTGACTAATTTTCCACCAAGGAGTTGGCAGCTACCTGTGGTACTCTTTCTATCAATCTGGGATCCTGCATAATCTGAATCTGAATACCCAATTAGTTCAAAACCTGAGTCTTTGGGATACCAAAGACCCAGATGCAAGGTACCTTTGAGATACCGGAAAATCCGTTTTACAGCGGCCAAATGAGATTCTTTTGGATTGGCTTAATAACGGGCACAAAGACAAGTAGCAAACATAATATCTGGTCTGCTACAGTTAAATAAAGAAGAGAACCAATCATCCCTCGATAATTCGTCACATCAACAGATTGACCATTTAGGTCAGCATGAAGTTTCAGAGGTGGCGCCATGGGAGTTTTCATAGGAGAGCTATCTAAAAAATTGAATTTCTTCAGAAGGTCACGAATATATTTACTTTGATTTATAAAAATCTCTTCTGAAGATTGTTTGACCTGAAGGCCCAAAAAGAATGTAAGCTCTCTCATCATGCTCATCTCATATTCACTCATCATGAGAGAAGCAAACTCATCACATAGTGATTCATCAGTGGCACCAAAGATGATGTCATCAACATTAATTTGAACAAGAATGAGATTACCTGAGGTCTTCTTGATAAAGAGAGTGTTGTCAATTTTACCTCTGGAGTATCCATTCTTTAGAAGAAAATCAGCAAGAGTGTCATACCAAGCACGAGGAGCTTGCTTGAGACCATAGAGAGCCTTGTCTAATCTATACACATAGTCTGGATGAGCTGGGTCTTCAAAGCCAGGTGGTTGTTTCACATAGACTTCCTCTGCAAGTTCCCCATTGAGGAAGGCACTTTTGACATCCATCTGAAAGACCCTGAAATTTCGGTAGGCAGCATGAGCCAGAAAGATTCTTATGGCTTCAAGTCTTGCAACATGGGCAAATGTTTCATCATAGTCAATGCCCTCTTCCTGTCGGTATCCTTGAACAACCAGTCTGGCCTTGTTTCTGATAACTGTACCTTCTTCATCCATTTTATTTCTGAAGATCCATCTGGTTCCAATGATTGTCTTCTTTGGAGGTCTGGGAACCAATCTCCAAACTTTGTTTCTCTCAAATTGAGAAAGCTCTTCTTGCATGGAAGTGATCCAACAAGGATCTGCTAGAGCTTCATCAATTTTCTTGGGTTCAATAAGAGAGAGAAATTTCACATAAAGACAAATATTTCCAACTCCTCTGCGAGTTTGGACACCAGCTTGTTGATCACCGATGATTTGATCTATGGGGTGATCTTTGGTCCATTTTGTGGCAGGAGGTAAAGGTGGTGGAATGTTTTGTGTGGAGTAAGTTGAAGTAGTGGGATCAGAGGTTCGGTGAGAAACAGTATTGTCGGTGGTGGGTACAGGATCGGTGGAAGGCTGAGTTTCGGTGGGAGAATGTGTGTCGGTGGAAGGATGAGTTTCGGTGGGAGAATTTATGTCGGTGGGAAGATGGTCAATTTCGGTAGGAGAAGGGTCAGGAACTATAGAAGGTGACCCAACTTGGTTATTTGAAGAAAATGAATTTGAAGGGATGGAGGATGCATCAGTAGGATTGACTATAGGAGCATCACCTATGTATGAAGAGATCCATCTGTGTAATTCATCATCATCATTTGAAAGAGATGATGATCTTAGATCATCAAATTTGACATGAATGGACTCATCAATACATTTTCTCCTGAGATTGTATACACGATATGCTTTGGAGGATAGAGAGTATCCAACAAAGATTCCTTCATCAGCTTTGGGATCAAATTTCCCAAGATTGTCACGATCATTCAGGATGAAACACACACATCCAAAAACATGAAGAAAACCAATATTTGGTTTTCTGCCATGGAAAACTTCATATGGGGTCTTGTCATGTCTTTTGGAGATCACCGACCTATTTTGGGTAAAGCATGCAGTATTAACATCTTCAACCCAGAAATAGGTAGGTAGATTTGATTCACTTAGCATGGATCTAGCAGCCTCACACAGAGTTCTGTTTTTCCTTTCCACCACTCCATTTTGCTGAGGAGTCCTGACAACAGAGAAGTTTTGAGAAATTCCTTTCTTATTGAAGAAGTTTTCAAGAGCACTGTTTCTGAATTCAGTGCCTTTGTCACTTCTCACCGAACGTACAAGTTGTCCATTAAGAACTTCATTTTTCTTGACAAAGTTGATGATTTCTTCAGTTGCCTCACTTTTATACCTGAGAAAAGACACCCAAGTATATCTAGTAAATTCATCAACAATTACAAGAATGTACCTTTTACTTCCTAGACTGGGAGTGCTGACTGGTCCACATAGGTCCATGTGCAGCATCTGGAGAGGAAGAGTAATGGAAGAGCATTGCTTGGTCTTGAAGGAAGTTTTGGTGAGCTTCCCTTTTTTCACATGCATCACACAGCTTCTCTTTGACAAAGTTCAACTTTGGCATGCCAGACACCAGCTCTTTGTTTGAGATTTTATGGAGAGTTTTGAAATTTAGATGAGAAAGACGTTTATGCCACAGCCAGTTCCTTTTGGCAGTGTCATCTGACATAAAGCAAACGTTGGATGAATTATTGCTTTGTCCCATATCGATGATATAGACATTCTCCATCCTTCTTTCGGATAACACCACTTTCATGTTTTTGTCAACACCAGTACAGATACAAAGTTCGAAGATAATTTTGTATCCCAGATCACATAGTTGACTGATACTGAGGAGATTGTGCATGAGACCTTCAACAAATGCCACTTTATTGAAGGTGACATATCCGTTTGTGAGAGTTCCGTAACCTTTGGTGTAGCCTCTAGAATTGTCTCCAAACGTTACAGAAGGACCCTTTCCAGACACATAGTTAATAAGAAGATATTTGTTTCCCGTCATGTGACGTGAGCACCCACTATCCAGATACCATATTTGATGGTGCTCAAAAACCTGCATGCACATACAGATTAGTTCTTTGGTACCCATTTGGTGATGGGTCCTTTGGGGTTAGAAGATGAAGAGTCCTTAGGTTTGGTTCTGTCCATTCTTTCCTTTGGACAATCCTTTGCAAGATGGAAAGTGTCACCACAATTATAGCACTTTCTGTAGATAAAAGTTTTCTTGGGTTTTTGCAATTTCTCTTTTCCTTTTCCTTTTCCTATGACGTCTACTTGAATAGCTTTAGGACCAAAGGATGAGATGAGAGGAGGAAAACTTAAAATCCCATTTCCCGAGGTGGAAGCAAATTTGGAAAGATTTCTTGAAGTGTTTTTGGAAAGTTCTTTACCAAGATCTGTGGATTTTCTTTTTAAAGGAAGATCGGTGGAGAAATCAGTGGAGTTTGCTCTTTTGAGAAACTTAGCTTTTGAAGAGTTAGAAGATGAGGCTTCATCAATGGTTAAATCCTTTAAAAGATCATGGATGGGTTTTGAAACATCATTAGAATCTTGTTTCTCAATGGTTTGAACTGAAGAAGATTCTTTTGCTTTTATAATGTAACATCCTAAATTTTGTTATTATTATTTTAATAAGATTTAGAAGGTATTTGTATTTGGAGTAACCTTGAATTATATAGAGTATTATAATTCAATTAGGGTTAAAATACAAATGTTGAAAGTTTAAAGATTTCTTTTGAGAATATTAAACTTAAGGGTTATTATTATGAGTTTTATTTATGTATAAGGTGTGTATGTCATTTCTTTGAAAGTTAAGGGTTTATTTGGTAAAATGTCAAGTGACTCATGGTTATTAATGAGGAGGTGGCAAACAATTAGTCATTTAGACTAATTGTGTGAGTGTAAGTGTGTGTTTTGTGTGTGTCTTTCGGTTTTGAGAGAAAGAGAAGCCGAGAGAGAGGAAGGAATCGAGAAAAGAGAAGAAGAAATCAGTTTTATTTCAGTTGGGGAGCAAGAATCAAACAAAGGTAATCATCATTAATCCTACATCTTCTTAGTTAAAGCTTTCTATGGAATCTTAGTGGGTTTTGGTAAATTTTGATGATTATGAGAATCTGAGTTTTTGGGTATGTTAAGATGAGGTTATTAAACATATCTGCAAGTTTGTATAATCAAACATAGCTTAAAAGTACAAAAAAATCTGGATTTAAGAATGAACTTAGTGGACTGAGACTTGGATGAATATCATCGAAATCGCAACCTTGAGTTGCGACATTCATGATTGTCGCAAAAGGCAGTTACGACTCAGTAGTGAAGTCGCAGTAGACAGTTGCGACTTGGCATTGGAGTCGCAACAGTTGACTGCGACTTGGCATTGGAATCGCAATAGAGGGTTGCGATTTGGTACTGTAGTCGCAACAGTTGATTGCGACTTGGTGTCGAAATCGCAATAGAAGGCTGCGACTTGGGTTGGAATCGCAATGGTGAGTTGCGATTTGGAGTTGGAATCGCAACAGTTGGTTGCGACTTGGCTTAGTGCACTGCGATTTAAGATGTGGTTTTAAGGGATTAAGGATTCTTAGCTGTGAAGGGTTCTGTTTTATAAATTAATAATCAGTATATTTGTTAATTAAATATTACAGTAAACTGTGGTAGTGAAGAAAGGAGTCCCTACGACTTTTTAAGGATTAAAGGAGGTGACTACGCATCAGGTGAGTTTATTCAACTCTCTTTAAAATTCAGTAATTAATATTGAAATAGATGTTTTATATGTATGCCTTAATATGCTTATAAGGACTTGATTAAGTCAAAGATAAGTCCATGAGGACGATTAAAAGTTGTGCTATGTTGATTCCCATGCTAAAATTGCTAAGAAGGGATAACTATGAAGTTGATGAACTGGTACTTATTATTATTATTCTTATATGTTAAGTATGATTATCTGCTATATGCAATTTGTCATATGGTTATGAACTTTAAATATGATTTGAAGCCATATTGAGATAAATTATAAGGATCTATCTATGAGTCCAAAAAAATGTAGATTAACAATTGAGATATTAACTTCCATGCTAAGTTGCAAAGAGGGGATAGTTAAGAGATTGAGATGAGGAGCTAATAATATTCTTTATTTTTATATATATAGAATATGTTCGGAGAAATGATATATTGTATGCCGGACGCATATAGTAGTATCGATTATTATATTTATATATTATGTGCTATGTGCTTTTACTAAAAATAGGCGCCCGGTCACCGAGGGCACTTGGGTACGGTATAATGGGAACCGATTACTCGTCATAGACCAAAGGGATGTAATTTTTAGTAATTGGGTGTACCTTGAATCATCGTGAGTCCCGATTGAGTATCGCGATATTATAATCCCATTGGGACCATTGATTCTGAGGTGGAATGTGGAATAGGCAGATTTTGATTTGTAATTCCCATTTCGATTTGGAAGATCGGAGATTTCCATTGTTTTAGGGAAGATCGGAGATTTCCCAGTGATGAGAGGAAGATTAGAGATAGGCATAAAGTAATTTGTAATCTCTACTTCCTGATTAAGAAATAGGCAGGTTTTGACTTGTAATTTCTTGTGTGTGAATATTGACTGTGAATCTGGGATGATTCATAGTAAACTCTTAAATTGTTGTTACGATTAGATGAGTTAGTCGTAAGTATGGGAGTGGGGCAGATTCCCCAATTTGGAAAGGAGTTGTCGTACGGTAAGATGGGTGAGAACAGGTTTGAGTTATCTGTTCATGTTTTAATTATTAAATTTTATTTTGATTTGAGTATTCTCACTAGGCGAAAGCCTAATGTTTCAAGTTGAATCTTCTTACCAGGTACAAGCTCCGGGAAGTAAGTGGGAATGAGAGAAGAGAACTTTTGAGAAGATTCAGACTTAGAAATAACGGAGGATCTAGTTATTCTGTGAAGCTTTTGGGACGGTTGTTTGGATAACTTGATTAATCTGATTGTCATGATATGATTAGATTAATAAGTTATTTAAGTATTGTTGTATGTACATAGAAATCTTACATTTGATCCTCAGGTTATATAAGTTTGAAGTTTTTGATCATAACTTGTAGTAAATTTTAAGGTTTAAATTGACCCTGTTTTTAGGGTGTTACATATAAACATCCCAAACTTTAAAGCTTCACCTAGATCAACTGAGTTTAAAGAAATATAGTCACAAGAGCTTGACTCTGAGACATCATCCCATACACTAGAGGAAGGAACAAGTGCATGGGAAGAAGTTTCAGAAAGAGTTTTTTTTCAAATCCTAAACCAAATTTATTATTGCCACCGATTTGGTCTTGAAAGATTTGCTCAAGATTTTTTGAAGAACTTGTCCATTTTCTGACAACCTCTTGTTCTCTTTTGAGTTTCTTGAAAAGCTTGTTTTTCTCTTTTGAAATCAAGTGATTTATGGTTTTGAGATCCTCAAGCTCAGCTTTGATTTCTTCAAACTTTTCAAGTTTAGACAAACAAATTTCAAGTTGAGAGGTGAGGTTTTTAACTTGAACATATTTTCTTTTCTTGCTATCCTTGACAGAATAAAAGTCTTTAGTTAAATATTCATAAGCATCAATCTTTTCACTATCAGTCATATCATTAAAGGGATGTACCCGAGAGTATGATGTCGAGCACCCAGTCGACACTAGAGCCATTGGAGAGGTAGACTTTTCAGAATCTTCCATCTCTTCGGATATGGCCATGAAACACATGTTAGGAGAATCACTGTCCGAGGTTTCTTCTTCGTCCCAATCATGAGTTTATGCCATGAGACCTTTTCCTTTTCTTAGAAGACCCTCACTCCTTTCTTTCTCTTTCTTGTATTTTGCTTTATACTTCTCTCGTTCTTGATGGTCTAGGGAAGAGGATTGGGAATCTTTCTTGGAAAAGGTTGATTTGAAAGAATTATTTATGGGTTTCTCATTTTTGGAAGAATATTTGTCAGAGGATGGATTCCTAGATTTAGTAACACGTTTGCTCCTACACTCAGAAGCAAAGTGTCCTTTCTTGCCACAGTTAAAACACTCTTTATTGGACTTATCAGATGAAGTCTTGGAAGATGAAGGTTTTCTAAAATTTCTGGATTTGTTGAAAGGACGAGACTTGTTCTTGAACCCATCCATCATAGCCATTTCATCAGACAACTGTTCAATCGAAATTTCCTCACCTTCATCATCAACATCACTTAGATATGCCCCCGTTTGGTGGGTAGAGTTGTTTTGGCTGTCATTGTCAGAGTCTGATGAAGGATAGGTGATTCTAGGAACATTTTGAGATTTCTTGGAACTTTCACTAACAAGAGCTATAGAAGAGCTCTTTATCTATTTGATGACAGATTTCCTTTGTAACTTGGTTTGTTCAAAGTTGTAGAGAGTTCCATACAAGACAATTAAGGGCATGAACTCAAGGTCCTTGGTAGTCTTGATGCAAGTGCATTATTCTCCCAAAATTCCGGGAGACAATCCATAAACTTGCATAAGACTTCCTCATTATCATAGGTTCTGCCCAATAACTTAAGATCATTTAACAGAGAGTTGAAACGATTATAGTAGCTAGGAAGAGATTCATTTTTTTTCATAAGCAAAGAATTCATACTTTCTAATGAGACCTATCTTTTTGTTTTTCTTCACTTCCTCTGTACCTTCGTACAGAACACACAGTGTAGTCCACATCTCTTTAGCAGTTTCAAAGTTAACCAGAGAGTGATAGACCTCATCAGGAAGTGAGAGTGCAATGATTGCTCTTAGCTTAGAATCAAGAGAAACTAAACGTTTTTCCTCATCAGTATATTTCTTAGGATTTTTTAGGATATAACGACCAGTAGCTTTAGATTTCTCTTTGTCAGAAGGCTCAGAGTCATCGGAGTCACTAGAGTCCTCCTTATCAGCGGTTTCGTTACCAGGCCTTTGCGTTTCATAGCGAGCCCAGACTATAGGGATGATAGGTCCCTCTTTGAGAATGGTTGGATATCTAGTATCCACTCCTTCCATGAATAGCATCATACGACTTTTTCAAAGAGAAAAGTTGTTAGCATTGAACTTAGGAGGTTTTGTTATGGAGCCATTTTCTGAAAAGTTGTTTTGAAGAGAGTTTTCATTTGTTGAAGATGAAGAGGCAGCCATCGCAGATCAAGTTTATGAGTTAAACTTTCTGCTCTGATACCACTTGTTAGTCCCAAATGGCTTAACAAGTATTGTAGACGGGGGGGGGGGGGGGGGGGGGGTTGAATACAATACTCAAAAATTTCACAATTTTAATTCTATTATTGAAAAACCTTCAACAAGAATTACACATAGAATCTAAAGACTGTTGCGGAAAAGAACAGATAAACTATTCTAACAATCTTTCACAAAGTATACTAAACAAAACAACTAAGAACACTTAGAACAAATCTATGAAGTTTTTAAGCAATATGGAGATTTCTTGCACTGAGAGAGATTTCCAGAAAGCGTAGTTTGCATGGGAACATCTTCTTCCTTTTATAGTGTGAAAAGTGTGATAAGCATTAAATGATTGGGACACTTGTCATCACCAGATTTGCTTGAGGATGTTGACTTCTGAAAAGTTGATATGTCTTTATCACCTTTTCATTGGTACTAGGAATAGAGCCCATGCTGAAAGGGACTTTAACTGATAATGGATAAAACAACAAACAGTCACTTTTATCTGGCAAAGGATATTGTCCCATAATAAATGATTTTCTTGATGTGTATTCCAAGACAATAACACCGATGGTGTTCCAGCGATATAATGGACATTGAAACCATCTGCAAAGAAAACCATTAACACAAAGATCCCACCGATTTGAGCTCCATGATCGGTGGGATGCTTCTGCCGACGAGAGGAAGGTCGGTGAAGAGGATGTCCACCGATGTGTGGGGACACAATCGGTGGTCAATGACTTGTATGAATGTTGAGAAGAAACTTCTTATTTCCACAGTAAGAAATATCTTCAAGCTTGGTTTCGGTTGATCTTCGACTTCACCGAACAGTTGATATCTTGTACAAGTCATTACAAAAGAACCATGCTAAAATATTCTAAGTAAGATATAGGGAAGAACATCGGTGAGTCAATTTTAAATCTTGGTGACCCAACAATTATATTAATATAATTTGTGTTAAAATCTCTAAAATAACAAAGCTGTTGAAGATGAATGCACCTCTTTTAGAGATTTTAACATTTGATTCTCTATTTTAGAAAAATTATAGAAAACTTGTTGGAGATGCTCTTAAGGGAGGCACAGGATGCTAAATCAGTCAGAGAGTTTTAGAACCATTAAGAGACAGACATTTTTTTTTGTCAAACAAGATTTAACTCTTAGGTGGCGTTTGGTTCGCAGAATGTTTTTGGATGAAATGGAATCTGTCAAAGGAATTTGACTTTGAAGGAATTGGAATGAAATGTTGTCAGGTTTGACCACCTGTTTGGTTGACAGAATTGGAATAGAATCTGTTAAAGAAATTGGAATTTGTCTGTTTGGTTCACAGAATGTAGCTTTGGAATTGGAATGAATTTATTATAAATGACCAAAATACCCTCTTTGATAAGTTTTAATTTTTTAAAACAAATAATTCTTTAATAAAATAATCATTAAATATATTTTTTGCATTAAAATACTTTAATAAAATAATTTTTAAATACTTTAATGCGCAAAAAAATATAATATACACAACCCAGATAAAATATATTGTCAAACAAACAAATATATATTTTGAAAAAATAAAATATATTTCGTGAAAATAAAAAAATGTATTAAATTATATTATATAAAATTAAATAAAAATAAAAATTAAATATATAAAAATTAAATATGAATATAAATATAAATATAAAAATAAAATCAAAATATAAAATATAAAATAAAAACAATTATGTTATATTTAAGTTAAATGGTATATTTGAAATTATGAAAATACAACATTCCATCAATTCCAATTCCATCAAAATCCTTTAAGATTGCTAAAGAATGTCAAATTCACTTATTTATGGAATCTGATGGAATTGGACATTCCTTTCCGTCGAAAAGAATGAACCAAACGAAAGAATAAAATTCGGTCAATGGAATTCGACATTCCAATTCAATCAGATTCCATCAGAATCCGTGAACCAAACGCCCCCTTAGCGATTCAGAGTTTGCCTATTGATGGAACCATTAAGAGGTAACGAATGGAATGATGGTATTTGTATACAAGTATATTTTTATTAATTGTTATATTAAATTATATATATATATATATATATTAAAATATTTATTTTAAGAGCTTATTATAGTTTAATAAATATATACTTATAAACCAATAATTTGAAAAGTAAAATATATTCAAATTTTGTTTTGATGTGGATTTAAAAGTATGTTCATTTTAATATATATTAATAATTTTTAAGCCCAATTTAAACAATAAAAATATTCGTTATAAATTAAAAAACTATTTCTTTCTCTCATCTTTACTTTTTCCTCTCGCTATAAGGCCATCAGTACCCCATCCCTCCTATCTTTCAAAGATTCCTCTCCACGTCAGCGCTACATCAGTTTTTCTTCCATCCCTCACTCCATCCCTCACGATCCCTAAACATCCGTACCCCATTCCCTCAAACCCCTTTGCCACCTCATTTATTTTAATTCTTTTATTTATACATTTAATTATTTAACAAAATAAAAATATTTATATATATTTTTAATAAATAAAAATAAGATAAATAATAAAAATAAAAATTCATATCATTTGTAGATTCAACAACTCGTCGGTGTCTACGGATGATGATGATGCGGTTGGTGAACCGGGTTGTGGCGAATCCATATTGTTTAATATATAGAGGTTGAGAAAATTTGAGAGAGTTTGAGAGGTGTGAGAAATAAGAGGTTGAGAGAATAAGAGGTTGAGAGGTGTGAGAAATAAGAGGTTGAGGGTTAAATATATAGTGAGATTAAATTGAGAAATTTTTTTTTTTTAGGAAAGAGCCGTTCAACGGTTATTTTTTAAAAAATTTAATTAAATTTTTTTTTTTTTTAAAAAACCCTCGGGATGGATCGGGAACCCAACCCCGAAAACCATCCCTTCCCGCATGACCACCCCGGGCCGTAGCCCAACCCCGCCCTCACCCCGCTGCCACCTCCCCATCCCGAGCCCCTTCCCCGCTTGGGGTACGGAAGGCCTAATATACATATACAAACACTTTCAAAAAAAAAACCTAAGAAACTTTCCTATTTTGAATGAAAAGTTTTTGAGCTATTTTTTTGAATGTAGGAAGTCAAAAACCATTAAAATTTTACATTTTAAATGGTTCAGTCATTAAACTATTTTTTTTAAATGAAAAAACTATTGAATTTTCTCATTTTCAATAGTCAAAACTCCTTGATTTTTTTGAATGAATAAACCGCTAAAGTTTTAAAATTTGGTTGTCTACCATTTTTAACAAAAAAACTACAAGCTATGAAGGTTTTAAAGTTAAAAGAAAACTTAAATCATTTGTACTATTCGCATGTGCGCGTCATACAATACCTATGCAAACAACATTGCTCTCCCTCGCCACTCATTGCCGGCAGATCATTGTCTGTTCACCATAATTTACATATATAAACACAAAAAAGAACGATAAAAAGGAGGGAGATCGGCAACAGGGGCCACCAACGGTGATAGAGAGCAGACGACGATGGGTTTGAATGACATAAGATTTGGACACAGTAAAACTGATTTACAACTTTTTTTACTTTAAAACATTCCTAGTTGATTTAGGTAACTCTGTTTGTGTTAAAAAAAAACGTAAGTAATCATTTTTTAAAAGTCTTAGGTGGCGTTTGGTTCGCAGAATGTTTTTGGATGGAATGGAATCTGTCAAATGAATTTGACTTTGAAGGAATTGGAATGGAATGTTGTCAGGTTTGACCAGCTGTTTGGTTGACAGAATTGGAATGGAATGTTGTCAGATTCCAAGAATCTGTCTGTTTGGTTCACAGAATGTAGCTTTGGAATTGGAATGAAATTTTGGTAAATGACCAAAATACCCTTTTGATAATTTTAATTGTTTTTTTCAAAAAAAAAAAATTAAGCAATATTTAGTTCAGCAAGGGGTACTTATCATGGACAAAAAGCCAAAAGAACATAGACAAACAGTCTGATTTCAGGCTTGCTTTTCTTAGCAGACATGTATGATAATCTAAACACAAAAGATAATAATTGTCTATATGTATTTAGGGTTCTCCAGAATAAACACAAAAGATAGCATCATAGAAAAGCAGAAATCGAAGTAGATAAAATCGCAGCATAGAATAGCAGCATAGAACCTAAAATCGAACAAATCAGAAATCGAAGTAGATAAAATCGAAGATGGAGAAATCGATGAAATCAGAAATCGATGATGGAGAAATCGAACAAATCAGAAATCGCAGATGGAGAAATCGAAGAAACGAGTGTGCTTACCGGGGATTACCTTGTGCGACGATGGAGAGAGATCGACAGAGTGATGCGTGCGACGATGGAGAACGATGGAGAGAGATCGACAGCGATGAAGAGAAATCGATAAAAAGAGGATGGCAGCTGATAAAATGAAATTAGGGTGAGGGTACTATAGGAAATAAGAAAATATTGAGATTCCATTCCATTGAAATACCACGGTTCTCTGAAGGAATTGAAAATGGGTTGCTAATGGAATTTAATGGAATTTTTAAGATTCCATTTCCTCAAAAGATTGAAACAAACGTCGGAATGGAATCTGGTCAACGGAATTGACCATTCCAATTCCACCAATTCCACCCGAATCCGTCCAACCAAACAGCCCCTTATGGTTTGTTGGACAAGGGCCAACGGATTTAATTAGTTCTACGTCAACCCTAACCGATACTTAGTTTTCTTTTTTCTTGTCTCTTGATTTAAGTAATGGGAAATTTACATAAAAAATTACGAACTTCGCATTTGTTCGTATTATGTGTAATGGTGAATCAAATTTTGTCAATGTAGCAACCTTTCTAAAATTGTCAATTACTGTAACAAAATTTATATAAATTTAATTTGAGAACCAAATTGCCTAGTTTTGTCAATTATTGTAACCAAGATGCTGAACTTACAAATTAATAAATAATGTAATAAACTTTAATGAATTATCATTATTTTATATTAATTCCTTTTTTAAGTATATTAAGATGATATATTTATATAATATTTCTTTAATATGATGAATATTGATATCTCTAAAATAATAAATTTGTTAAAGTTAAATGTAGTTTTTTTAAATATTTTATATTAATTTTTTATTTTAGAAAAATTCTCAATAAGTTAAAATGATTTTAAAAATTCATAATTATTAACATAGTTTTCTCATCATATAAAGCCATCTGTAATAAAATTCAGGAAGACGTTATCAAGTTACCAACCTTGTTGTTTATTAAGAATCATCTAGAAGTCAACTCGCGCAATGCAGCGCAATATATCTCGATTTTAATGCTTTTAGTTTATTTTTTTTCGTTATCGATTTTGTAAAACAGTTTTGTATGGTTTTGAGAAAACAGTCATGTTTTTTTATAAATTTGTTTAAAGAATGATGCTTTTTGAGAAGTTTATAATTTGAGGAATTGAAAGTGATTAGAGATAAGAATTATTTAATAATAGTCCACGATTTAAAAATTTGAAGGTTGTTAGAGATAAATATTAATCAAGTAATTAGCATTAAAAGCGGTACATAAAACTCCATTAGTTATTTTTAAAAGATTTTAAGTAATTAACATTAAAATGCGATACATAAAGCTTTAGTGGTTGTTTTTAAGAGTTTTTCTATATATATATATATATGGGAGGTATCCGTTGCAAACCAGTCAGTTTGTGCAAACTATACAAACCACTATATTAGGAAACAATAGATGTATTTATGGATAATCATTATGATTCATTAATTAAGACTGTGATATATATGAAAGATGATAAGATTAAATCATTATGATCATGACTTTAGATTAGGAAACATAATAAAATCAGATATTTATTAGACTTGATCAACGACTAAGATTTGTTTGTATAGTTTGCACAAACTGACTGGTTTGCAACGGATACCTCCCCTATATATATATATATATATATATATATATATATATATATATATATATATATATATATATATATATATAGATTACACGTGTTTTTTTTCGTTTCTTTTTGGGGTTGTTGAGTGCAATCATGCAAGCACGAAATAATTGATTAAATTTCTATACATATCAATAAATATAGATATATTATTAATAAAATTGTAAAAATATAGATAGATATTAATTAATAAATTTTCTTACACAGGTTTATGATTTTATCATATAAATATTCTTTATTGTTGTAGGATAAATGTGTCATCGTCAAAGTATAAGACGATAATGATAAAGTTAGAGATAGAGACAGAGATATACACATTAGAGTTAGATTAGAACTTGGTATCTCATGATTATCTCTTTGTAAACCATCCCTATATAAAGGGCTTATGATTAATGAGAATTACGATTCATTATGTTCATTCTATTGTGTTGTATTTCTCTTTTCCTTTAACACGTTATCAGCACGTAAGCTCAGTCGGTTAATTCATCGATTGATTTTCGGCTTCCAACCTCATCAATCAATTCATGATTGATCTATTACTATCGCAATCCAAGTAAGAATTTCTACACTTTATGTTCTTAATATTGTCAATAGATCTACCTTTACTGTATATAGATATATATACACCTTGTCAAATCATATAAATTCAGTTTGTTTTGAAATTATTTGAGATAATTCATTAGCTATCTAGTGGGAATTGGAGTTAATCGTAGATTCAAATCCGTCGTAAGACTTAGGCATCGATCAATTTTCTTTTGTGGGTTAAAAGTAAAGCCCTTTGAGAAGTAAAGTCAGGATTTGATTCGAACCACAACTTCTCGTTTTCTCGTTAAGGTTGATCATGGTGTATGAAGAAAAAGAAAAAAAAGCATGATTTAGGGTTCTTAGGCTAATTGAGGGCAACCCCTTTTCTTGATAAAATACTTTGTTTGTTGGTTGATTTTTTTTTTGTTTATTAAATAACCTTGAACTCTTTTAATTATTTATTTATATATTAAATATAGGGAAATTAATTAAAATACCCTAAGTCCAACTTCGTGTTACCAAAATACCCAAAATCTCTCCCAGTTTACAAAAATACCCAAAAAGCCCGCGATGGGCCCCGCGATCGCGGCCCAGGCCCACGTGGCAAACTGTTTCGGCCAAAAGCCCCGCGAAGCCCCCCAACTTTGCCCGCGTTGGCAAGTTTCGTCCCTTCCCGCGATCGCAGCCCGCGATAGGGCAAAAAAAATTACATTTTTGGTCCCTGTTTTTTGTGTCTTTGTTCAGTATACAAACTGTTCAAAAGAAATTTTAGCAAAACCGAGCTGCGTGAGCACAAGATTTTGGAGCTGCATTTGTGTCCGCAGGTCGCGCTCGCACACAAGTTCGACGATTTTAGCTTACGAAATCGTCAATCGGCACCCCCCCTACGCGCGGGTAGGTGTTGGAGTAAAACCATGCAAGGAGCTTGTCAACTCCTCACACTTCTTTCCTTATAAACCAAATAAAGTTCCTTCCTCCTTCCTATGTGGGACAACTTCCCACACCCAAATTGGTTTTTGCTAATTTCATGGTTTTTACTCAACTTTGAGCATCGATATCTCATTCACACATACTCCGTTTTCGACGCATTATATATCGTTTTGAAGCTCTCATATAGGAGAACATAAACCCACTAAAAGGTAATTATATATACCACATATATATATATTTAAATGTGTCCAAAGTTTTCTAAAAACCATATATATACCATATATATATATGTGTGCATCACATGTATGTGTGTGCTTACTTAAGGAATTAGGATCACATGCTCCTTGCATGGTTTTACTCCAACACCTACCTGCGCGCAAGGACGAAAATGTAATTTTTTTTGCCCTATCGCGGGCAAGGACGAAACTTGCCAACGCGGGCAAAGTTGGGGGGCTTCGCGGGGCTTTTGGCCGAAACAGTTTGCCACGTGGGCCTGGGCCCGCGATCGCAGGGCCCATCGCGGGCTTTTTGGGTATTTTTGTAAACTGGGAGAGATTTTGAGTATTTTGGGGTATTTTAATTAATTTCCCTTAAATATATACACTTTCACTTTGGTATTGACGTCGTAAATTTATGCCATATGTTTATTAGTTAATTTTGTTAATATTATATTTAGACCAATCATATTGTTATATTTAATCTATTTTGAATTAATTAATATTTATCTTGATACATGATTATTTTATATTTCGATTCATGTTTAATTTAAATTCATAGTTTTAAGATTGATTATTTTATTCAAGTAACTATCAATTTATGAATTACAAATTGCAATTAAGATAAGAATTTAAAAGTTATATTTGTGATTAGGAACCATATGATCATTAAAATGTTGTATATTTATCCAATTTATTTATTACATATATATCATGTTGATATAAATTAATTTAGAAATTAATTCAATCGATTAAAGTCTAACTGCCTATATATCTCTGCTTTATTAAATATTTTTAAATTATGTGATTACCATTATTTTATATATCCTTTATTGTAACTCTGCGATTATTACCGTAACATAATGTCACATAGATATTTTTATTAAATATTTATAAATTATTTTTGAATCATATATTCGTATATTTATTTGTACACGACCTCAATAGTCGCCCATAATTTTTTTTACCATGCCTAACGATACCAATGAAAATATCAATGAAATATGTAGTGTTATGATAGTTTTATGTATTGTTCAGATTTAGTGTCTTCTTTCATGTTTGTATGCTCTTATTATTATGCATGTATATTACTCGTTTCCACAAATAAGTTGTGAGCACTTAGTTTTTTTTTAATTGATTTCTTTATATAATTTTATGATGTTTATCTTGCTTATGAGTTCCTACTCATTATCTTCAATTCTTATAATTAGTTTTGAAAGTTACACTTTCAACCCCCATAACTTTTAGTATTTTACCAAAAGCTCTAAAAATAACATGAAAATGTTAAAATATTAATCAAATGTTTATCTTGATCATGAGTTCCTACTCATTAATTCCAATCTTATAAATAACTTTTGGATGTTACACTTCCAACCCCCCTAATATTTGGTCTTTTACCAAAAGATCCATAAATACCAATAAGATGTTATAAGTTTGAATTTGACTTTATGTCAAAACTAATATTGATTTGTCTAATGGCAAAATCTCTAAAAATACTATTAAGATATTAAAACATTGAAATTGGCTTCATATGCCAAACCCTTATTCTTTTCGGCCTCCTACCAAAAGCTTTATAATTAACAATGTTATATTCAAATTAATTAAATCGCAAGATATCGATTTGGATTTTGTCGAACGGGTGTAAATAGCCCTAAGGTTTATAGGGACTTAAGAAATCCATGTGATTCCCCTACTATCTGGAGATCCAATAGATTGAGTGATTTTTATTCGCAAATTAAAATATTGATGAAGTATTATCAACAAAATGTAAGAATACAAAAATCCAATATTATTATGATAATGAAATTTCATGCATAACATAATAAGTATAAACCATAATTCACTATTTTAGAAAATAATATGTTATCCGTTCTCTACGACATCTTTGAATCAAAAGTACTTGATTACCATAAAATAGGTTCGGAAAAACACAAGAAAATACGCAAAAGTCATCGAACCATTTTGACCCTAAAGAAAAAAACACTAGATGTTAAGATACAAATAAATATTTTAAAACTTTTGAGACGATAGATCAGTCACGACCTTCAGAGAGAATAACTAGAAACCCCCAAGAACCGTGGGTAGTCCCAAAAAGGAAATTCGGGAATATTCAGTACCATATACTTCTCAAACTAATCATACAGTGGAAAGAAACCTACTTACTTGATTACAAGAAGGTAACTGATTTTGACAAAGAAATGTCATGTCTCAAAATGCATCTCAATCTTTGTGGCAAGGAACTCACAAAAGATTATGCGAATCATAACATCTTTTCATCTTTCCTATATCACCAATCATACTAATGAAACAGTATAAGCTGCAATATAACCTTTAACAAACTCATTAACTTAATGCAAGTGGTTAAGAGTTGTAGCAATGTTTTTTTAACAAACGTTAGACATACCCGGATAAAGAAAATTCTTGGGGTTAATAAGGCAAGCGTTGGAGGTGGAAAGAACTCCAAAGGATAGTGAGTTGAACATATTAATCCACACACATATGTTAAATATGTACCATATGGACAATGTTGTGGAAAGGGTCAAATCCATGGAAAAATTCGGGAACGAACTCCCAATAGAAAATAGAACAAGTTATAAATGAACTATGTCATATCTAAGATTGGTTAAGTATAAGTTTATTTAAATATAATTTAACTATCAAATTAATTGCATTTGTGTATATATACACCTGAGTTTATAACCATTAGATATGTAAATGATCAAATCAAAAAATAAATGCAAAACTCTCAACGTTCTTCGTTCCATGTAGGAATGTATCGAGGAGAACTTGATTGTTTTTGTGGCATATCATACAATCATAAGAAATAGATTGTTATTCATTGAATTAATAATTTTTAATTCCTCCAAATACTTAGACGATGGACTGTCACTTGTTGTTTAATGACACAAGATCAAACACTATATTAATAGGAACCTTGTTAAGATATTCGTATCAATGAGAAATCATATTATAAGAATGGAAATGGGTATATGTACATCAACTCTAATGATATGAAAGCAACATACGTTAGAGAAATTAATGTATCAAATTAATGGATTATCTATGTCATTAAATCATATTTTGTTACCAATAAAGAACTTTGGGACAATGACACATATATGTTTCGGCATGACCACGTGGGACACCATGGTCATGACATAGTAATCCATGTATCGCAAAATACACTTAGATACATTTTCTTTCGAATGAAAGATAAAACGAGGGAATTAACCAAATTGTAATTGTTGACTTCTACTGCACAAGAAGCAACACCATCATCATGCCCTATCTAATACCTAAAACTTGTATATACCCTGATCCTTAGCCAAATCAGGAATGAGACCATCCTAAAGCTAAGAACAAAATATAAAAAAAATTCATTCTTACAACGAATACAAGGTGATATTTATGAACATAAACATCCAGAATGCGGGCCATTAAAGTACTTTATGGTTCTGGTTTTGACACGATGAACACGTGTCGTATTATAGTCCACATGAAATGTTGCACTCATACATTAAGGACTCGCCACCCTGATTTTTTTTCTCATCAAGTCTACATGACTTAGAATGCTGGAGAATTTACATCATAAGGATTTGATGATTATTGCATTTGTACCGCATGTGTATATATAAAATGGTCTCGTAAAATGATAAAAGTTGTCATCAAAAGAATATAGATGGTAGCTAGGGCATTGGTTATGCGCACCAATTTATCCACATCTACATGGGGTAATGCAATATTACATGCAACTTTACTTATTCGTGTTTAGACCCACAACCAACCAACCAATCTTGTGCGTACCAGTTGGTAACTGGATATAAGCCTGATGTTTTACATTTACGTATGTTTGGTTGTGTTGTATATGTGCCAATTACGCCCCCACAGCGTACCTAAATGGGTCTTAAAGACGAGTCATCAAATGTTGGATATGAACCCCCAACAATTATCCGCTAATTAGAACCCTTGACAAGTGATCCATTTACCGCTAGATTTGCGGGTTGTCACTTTGATGAGACAACCTTCCTGTCGTTAGGGGGAGATAGGAAAAAGGATTTTCCATGGGAACGACAGGAAGTGTCATTGAATATTTCAATTGTGTCTCATTTTTTATCCCCAAAAACTTCACAACGTAAAGTTGAAGTCAAACGAATCAGACTCGATACCTGATACGTTTAATATTATCTAGAAGTGACAAGATCACATATACGGGCTGCAAATATATTCGCAAGGTCAAAAGTCCCCAAACAAGGGCACAACGTCGCTGGAAGTACGTTGCAATCACACATGGTGGATGTGTGGTTGAGGTCGTAGCTCCCAAAAGGAAATGGGGGAAGCTACTTGGTTCGATATATACTCATCTAAAGGAAGAGAAGAGTAAGGCACAACCATATATCATCAATACATGAGATTATCTCTGATTAAATCTATGTCTATGAATCATTACTGGAGGACGCTCCGAAGTTATACTGATTCCAGAGATCAAAGAAATCTCAAATGAATATGAGTCGATGGACAGATCATAAATACTAAATGATGATATATTTGCATATATCGTTGCTTATGAGATAATAGAGCACGATGTCATCGAACCATGCTCAGTTGAAGAAGGTCAACAAAGAGCAAATTGGCCTAAATGAAAAGAAGCAATCCAGGATAATTATTTGACAAATGAACAGGTATTTGGTTCGGTAGTGCTAACCGACCAAGTGTAAAGCCTGTAGGACATAGATAAACCATTTGTCAGGAAAGCGTAATGAGAATAATTAAGTCATAATATATAAGGCTCTCCTTTGGCGCAAGGTTTCTCACACCGCACTGGATTGACCACAATAAGACGTACTCTCTCGTGATGGACAAACATTCTGCTAATTAAATTAGCCAAGTAGTTTCCGAAGGACTGGAAATTGCAGCTCAACGATGTACTTACTACATATCTCTATGGGGATCTAAAATTCAGAGATATAAAAGTGCTTGATGGCATTATACCAATATCAAGTAACTTTAAACTATGAAATGCGATTACAATAAATATGAAACACTCACTTTATAGATTAAAGCAATCTATGCGGATGTGGTATACCCGCCTGAGTGAATACTTGATTGGGAAACGATAAATAAGAACGATGAACTGTGCCCTTGCGTATTTATATAAGAAAACAAGTCCCAGATTTTCATAGTAGCTCTATATGTCGATGTTATGAACATAATAGACACTCTTGATGAAATAAGAGAAAACACAAGCTACTTGAAATCTGAATTTGAGATAAAAGATCTTGGGAAAACTTGGTTTTGTCTAGATACTTGAGCTACGCCACCAAGTTTGTGGAATATTGATCCACCGATCCGCATATGTCTAGAATATGATCAGGCGACCTAATATGGACAAAGCGCATCCGATTAGCACTCCCATGATCGGTCAAAGTGTTGGATATAAGGAAAGATCCATTACGTCTAAAGTATGAGGACGAAAAGGTATTAGGAGTTGGAATTCCATACCTAAGTACAATAGGCGCATTATTGTACTCAACATAATACACTTGACCGTATATTGTACTTCTCACTGAACTTGTCAGCTAGATTTAGCTCAGCGCCAACGCAACGTCATTGGAATGATTTCAAATTAATCTTTTGGCACCATTGACGTGGGCTTATAATTTCCCTACGGAGATAAATGGATTGATAATGAAACTTCAATACCTACTTAGATTATGAGCGGCAAAAGTACTGGCTCTTATAGAAAAACACCAAACAATGCCTTGGTATATATTTGCTGATATTAGGTATATGTTTGACTGATATAAAGGTTGTTCCCAAACTGGATAAGGAATTATCATATGGAACATGTCGATTGCTTGGAAGTAAACTAAGCAAACCCTTAATAGTTATCTTCTTATATTATCAATAATCTTACTCTCCATGAGACTATTCAAGAGTGTATATGGTTAAGGACTATCATTACACATATAAGAGGAACTAGTAATTTTGATTTTGATCACTATACAACTTGCATGTATGAAAATAATGCATCATGCATCGAAGAAATGAAAGTAAGATATATCAAGGGTTATAACACAACGCATACTTTGCTTAAGTTTTTATATAATCAATTATCCTCAAGATTCAAGTGAACTGAATAAGATGTGAGGAAAATGTGACATGTTTGCTTACCAAATCAATACTTAAAACCATATTTTGGAAACATGTAGAAAGTATTAAAACAGAAATGTTTTAAACCTCCTTTGATTAATGCACGAATCAGGGGGAGTGGTAGACAAAAGGGGGAGTCTACTATATATATAATATTGGTATGTTGTGCTCTTTCCTTCAACCAAGGTTTTATTTTTCCCATTGGGTTTTGTTCCTTGGTGTAAGGTTTTAGTGAGGCAACATTTTATATATCATCATGCTTTCTTAACTCTCACGGTTAATGTACGTATCTAAGAGAAAACTAGACTAAAGGAAAAGTCTATGTATTGGAAATAAGCTAGTGCGTTGTACTCTTTCCTTCGTCATATTTTTATTTTTCCCACTGCGTTTTTATTTTGGCGTAAGGTTTTAACGAGGCAACAATTGTGCACCTTCACTCCTTTGACTCGGCACAAGGGGGAGTGTTGTAGGATAAATGTGCCATCGTCAAAGTATAAGACGATAATGATAAAGTTAGAGATAGAGATAGAGATAGAGATATACACATTAGAGTTAGATTAGAACTTGGTATCTCATGATTATCTCTTTGTAAACCATCCCTATATAAAGGGCTTATGATTAATGAGAATTACGATTCATTCTGTTCATTCTATTGTGCTGTATTTCTCTTTTCCTTTAACACTTATCTTATTTTTGTTAACAATCTTCTTTGAAGACGTGGATATGTAAAACTCGTATATTATTTTCAAAAGATTTTAAAAAAAAAGAGAAGAGAAAAGAAAAGAAGTAAAGAGGAATATGAGATTATAATAACAGAAAAAAATAAAGATGAAGAAACTGTAATCATGATAGAAGAAATCAAAGACGAAGAAAAGATCAACCCCCGTAAATATCGGTAATAAAAAACAATTAATAAAAAAGAAGGGACAAGAAAACAAAACCCAATCTCAATTTGAGTGGGAAATAACTTTCAAAACTTGTTATTTTAGAAAAACAAAATTCAACAAATTTTGCTTTTGTTTATATTTTGGGAACATAAATTTGGTCACTTCAATTTGAACCTTTAATCACTTTTAGTTAGGCATGAGAATGGGCCTCGATCCGTCGGGGAACCCGGTCTACCCGTCCCGATTGGGGATGGGGATTCCCCGCTAAACCAGGGATGGGAATGGGGACGGGGACGGGGATCCTCGTTTGTCTCAAATCGGGGATGGGGACGGGGACGGGGACGGGTATGACACTCTCCGCCTCGTTCCGTTCCCGTTATATTTTAAATTAATAAATTAAATATATATTATTTATTTAAGCTAAATCGGTAATTCATAATTTCTTATTTTCTAACTAGGTTTAAAATTTAAAATTGTTATTTTTCGGATATTAGTATGTATTTTGGACGTCAAATCAATATATAATTACTCGATATGTTTTGGTACGTGTGACGTTGACTTTTTTTTGGATTCGGTTGAATTTCTTTTGTTTTAGGTTATTAATTACTATATGATGTTGTAATTTTGTATTAAAATAACTTTTTTGGTATTAAAATAATTATTTTTGTATTAAAATAATTTATTCCGATTGGAGAAAAAATCCCCGTTCCCCGGTGGGGATGGGGATGGGATATGATCATATTCCCCGACGGGGACGGGGACGGGGACGGGGATGAATATAATGACCGGGGACGGGGATTGCGGTCCTCGCCCCATACCCGCCCCATTCCAATGCCTACTTTTAGTCTCAAACTCACTTTATGAATCACAATTGATAATAGAATTGATCCGGTACATCTAATCCTAATGTCTATCTAAAGGTGGAGATCACTTAGAGCATCCACAACAAGGATTTCATAACAATTTCATATGGATTGCAAATGTGACACGTAGGATTACAAAATTAGAAATTGTAGTGGTTGTGACTTGTGAGTATAATTGCAAAATTAGAAATTGGTTTTGGTAATTTGCAAATGTCAAATCAGTACTTTTTGATGATGTGGCAATGAATAGTATATGAAATTGTAGGGAATAATTTCTAAATTAGAAATTGCTTTATGTCAAATCATGTTTTGTGATGTTTTGTAGAGAATGTTTATGAAAAAATGTATGAATAATTTTATTTGTTGATAAATTTTTTTTGAAAGACAAATATTAAAAAATGCAAAATATAATTTATATTAAAGTACAATAAAATAAATTACATATTAAAAAAAATACAAACTTAACACATAAAAATACATCATTGTTCTTTTAGAAGTTCTTCAAGTTGATGTTCATACAATCTCCATTGTGGTTCGCTCATTGTTGTGGGATCCATTTCCATCAACTTCATGATCATTTTTTGATTTTTCCGTTTATTCTTACGTTTTTCTGTTTCCACAAATGATGTGTAGAATTCTCTCATCACCTGAATTTTTTCTTTTTCAATATTCAGGCGTTCTAACATTGTCACTTGTTCGTTTTCGGTAAAACTTGATGAAAAATGCACAACATGATCGTCGAAGATGAACGTCATATTTATATTCGTCAATTTGATGATATAAACGATGATGTTAATTTTACGATAACTACGCCTCAAATCTCTCGTAGCATACTTCCAGAATACGGAAACTATCTCCAAAATCACATACAAGTATATAATCGGTCAACGAATCATTGTTTACAATCAAATTTGATTTAAGAGATTTGACAAAGATTTAGAGAAGAAGAAAATGACGATTAATGTAATATTTTTACTTTGTATTTTAATTTAATATTTTATAAATAAAATATTTTAATTAATTAATTAATTAATTTTATTTTATTTAATTATAGTTATTTAATTAATAAAATATTTCATATTAAATTATAGTAAAGAGTATTTAATTGTAGTGTTGTTGTTATTTGATTAAAATATAGTTTTTTATGATGAGGTGTCACATTTGCAATTGAGTGAAATTTCATTGTTGTGGGGTATAATTTCAAGATAATTGCAAAGCTGATGTGACGCTGATGTAACCCATTTGCAATTGGGATGAAATTTCATTGTTGTGGATGCTCTTATCACAATAACTTTCTCTCTTACCTGAACTCAACCCTAGTATATATATATAGGGGAGGGATCTTTTACAAACCATATTTATCTTATAAACTTTACAAACTAAAATCAACCAATCAAATTTTTTCATTTAATTTTAATTTAAAGGGTATAATTGACAATCCATAGTAAATTGGTATATTTATGGAATTTTTTTAGTTTTTGATTTATTTGTAATTATAGACGGTAATCATGATTATCTTAAATTTGTAAATATCTTTAATGGTTTCGTTTTTTATATATATATATATATATTTAACGGATGTATTAAATCAAATGCATAAAAATTAAATTTTGGTTTTTTTTAATTATTTTTTATTCTTAACTATGGTTTCTATATAAAAAAAATTATCTACGATAGTATTTTTAACTATTTCTATACATTATTTTTAATGTTTTTCCCTAATTATCGTTTTACTTTGATTTCACTAAAATTTTATTATGTTTCATCATAATTTCAATAAAGTTTCATTGTAGTTGCAATAAGGTTTAATCTGGATGATGAAATATATTTTAGAGCTTTGTTTAGAGGTGAAACCGTTTCACTATATTATGTTTCATTATGGTTTCAATAAAGTTTCGTTACGGTTTTACTATGATTTCCTACTATTTCACCATGTCAATGATGAAATAAAGTTTCATTACGGCTTCACTATGATTTCCTACTATTTCATCATGTCAGTGATGAAATAAGGTTTCATTATGTTTATTTATAACTTTAATAAATTTCATTATGTTACACTATTATTTTAATAATATATTATTGGTTTATAATATATCAAAAAAATATCTCATTGTCATCAAATATTCTTAAGAGTTTGATCACGTCCCCAAAATGGCATGATTTGATATTCTTTCCAATATTAAGCTTTCTTGATTTATTTTACCCTTTTACCATCCTAATACAATTTCATGAATTTAATAAAATAAATTTAAATTTTTAGTACCTAAAATAATACAATTTAGATCTTGATCGTTGATTGATAAAATCTATGGTATGTAGGTGGGTTGCAAAGTTTGTAAAATAAACATGGTTTGCAAATGAAACCACACACACACACACACACACACACACACATATATATATATATATATATATATATATATATATATATATATATATATATATATATAGTGTTAGGTTCATTTGAGAAGTCTAAATATTTTGAGAAATAGAGAAGTGATCGTGACTCTTCGATTAAATGCGATGATTTTGAACACGGAAGGGTATTTTGGTAATTAGTCATCCCGTTTACAAAAAACATAGTTCATATATGAATCTGTGTGATTCACATATGAACTATACGTTCATATATGAACCTTTATAACTAATTCATGAACCTTTGTGTTTCATATATGAAACTAATTAATTGTAGGTTCATATATGAATCAGTTGAACCAATTAACTGATTCATATATGAATCTTTGTGTTCATATATGAACCTTTGTAATTTACATATAAACTTTTTTTAACTAATTCATATATGAACCTTTGTGTTCATATATGAACCTTAATGATTTATATATGAATTTTTTTAACTAATTCTCATATGAACAAATTAACTGATTCATATATGAATCACAAATGTTCATATATGAATCACAAAGGTTCATATATGAATTAGTTAAAAATATTTTATATGTGAATTACAAAGGTTCATATATGAACACAAAGGTTCATATATGAATCACACAAATTCATATATGAATCTGTCCCGCGTATTTTTTACGAAACTACCCTAAATACCCCTGAGCGTCGTTTATTAATTAATGTGGACGCGCGCATTAATCAGGTGTAACGCGAATTTCTTGACCGTGGATTATTTAATCCAATGGATATGATCACTTCTCTATTTCTCAAAATATCTAGACTTCTCAATTGAACCTTTCCCTATATATATATATATATATATAGGACGATAATCAAGTGAGAACCTAAAATAGGTTGAGAACCGTGAAAACCAATCTAAACCGTTAATTGATTTTAATCTATGGGCATTATTATAGGAAAAATAGGTTGAGAACCATGAGAAACTATGAATGAATTTTTATGTTTTTAAAACCATAGGATCAAAACCAAATGACGGCTTAGATTGGTTCCCACGATTCTCAACCTATTTTTGGTTCTCACATGATTTAACCCTTATATATATATATATATATATATATATATATATATATATATATAGGGTCAGGTTCAGGGGAAAACCCTAAATAACTGGAAAACCAGAAAACCACAAAAATATGGAGAAAAAAGTATATCAATATGGATGTCAAATTAACGAGAAAAATATGATCGTTTATTTGGTGCAATTTATTTCATTCGAATTTTGTTCATTTTTCGTATTTTTTCGAATAAAAAACAAGGGGGTGAGGTTTTTTTAATTTAGATAATATTGTTGTAACCGTCCGTCTAATCACATCCATCAAATCATCTAATCTAACGGTTAATAAAGTGTTTTTTAGTTTTCCATTTATTTGAGGTTTTCCCCTGAACCTCCCTCTCTCTCTCTCTCTCTCTCTCTCTCTCTATATATATATATATATAAGTTGAGATTAACGTGAGAATCGTGAGGAGTGGTTATCAATCGTTGATGAGAAATGGACGTATTAGGATGAGATGCCCCAAGATAAGATGCGTCAAGATGCACCAGATCAATTCTCTTCTAATTCGCAATTCATGGGAGGACATTTGATTAAAAGTGATCTACGGTTCAAATCCGCTTATCGCATTTCTGACCTTGATCTCAATTTCTCACACGATCCCCTTCACCTATATAATATTATGTCATTGCTCAACGAAATAGGTAGAACTAGAGATGCACAAGATCTGAACCTTGCAAGTTCGTTTTTGGTAAACAATAGAGAGTTAACACATTTTTTGAAGGTCGGGCTTTGAGTGTAAAAATAGAGATGTTTTAGATCGGGATTTTCTGGCCTTTTTATAAGTCGGCTTTAACCGGGTCTTAAAAAAAGTTGGCATGTTCAGAATTTAAGGTATATCTTGGCCCTAGGCTTGCTAGGTCCTGCGTTTTTCAACGGAGGCTGGGGCCAAGTTTTATGCTCAAGTTTTTTTGTGCATCTCATGCGGACTTATACAATATCCATGTTCAACTTTTGAATAAAGTTGTTTATAGTGTAAACGATAGTAAATATTAATTTATTAATTTATGAAGTATGCTTCTTAAAAACCTATTGTAATTAGGGGAGGATGTATGAAATGTCCGAGGACGGTCTTGTACATGCACTCAATCGATTTTCGTTAGTAGTTTTTCTTTTGGGTTATGTAAGGTGCACAAAACTTTAAAAATTGTGCTTTGGAACGACACAAATTACAAAGAAAATTAACTAGAAAATCCAAAAAGTCCATCGAAATCAGACAAATAAACGAAAAAGTTCAGCAAAATAAACAAAAAAAAACTTAAAAATCTCTCGAAATGGTGGATTATGATAAAAACACATTATTTTTTACTGACCTTTGATCTGTCTTAAAAGCGTGTCCCCGATCAACAAAAATCTTGAATTCCTTGTAGGTTATATTGGTACATGTTCTATCATAAACTTGATAAAATTCAAAGTAGAAATACAACCAAGAATCAACCAAGCCAAATGAAACCAGTTAAAAAGACCGGTCCGACTTCCGAACCCTAAGAGTGCGTTTGATACACTGGACATGACATAACAGAACATAACAGGGATCACTGTCCCATGTCTGGCAGGACTTTTATGTGGAACAGGCCTGTTCCACCCCCACCCCCACCCCATGAAATAAGCTGGAACAAGGTGAAACAGACTTATGTTTTACCAATATAACCTTAAAATAAAATCTAATTTTCTTCTAAAACATCAAATACATGTTCTATTTTATATTTTATTCATACTTTAAATTTCATTTCTTGTATTTTACTTAATGTTATCTGTTCTGTTCTATCCAGTTCTGTCTACCAAACGTTGAACAACTGTCTTGTCCTGTTCTATTCTGTCATGTTCCATCCTGTCATGTTCTATTCTGTTTGCATACCAAACGCACCCTGAAGGATTCATGTGTTATAAATTTTGATAAAAATCTAAGAAATAAGTTAACACGATGATGAAACATGATCAGAAAATATTTAAAATCATTTTATTTGGTTTTGAATTGACCAAAATAATTTAAACTCGTATTTCAATTATAATTTAATCGTAATTTAAACCATTTACATGATTTTGCCGGGTGGTGCCAATGCCTATTAATGATGACATACAACCAACTCAATTTATCTCTTATTATTTAACATTAAAAATTTAATTTAAAAAAGCAAAATAATATTTATGACAACAAATTAAAGAAATAACCATTAATTTAGTTAATCAAAGATTAACAGATGGCTGAATCCATAATTCTTTTCACACGATGACACTATATAACATAGATATAAAATAATTACAAAAAACACATTATCGAATATCGTCCGATATGTTTTTTAGCCGAATTTCATCGTTTGAAAGAATTTTTTGTGAAAACTCATAACATCATCTTATTTGCCAAACTAATGTAAAGAACTACAAAACCTTCAAGAGATCTGAAGGATGTGAATACAAACCCTAACTAGAAATAAGAACCCTAATTCTAGAGAGATGTACAAAATGAGAGTAAAGAAATAAACTCTAAACTGAGAATCTGAGAAAATGACTTGTGTTGTTTTAAAATGAACGGTCAACTACACTTTATATATCCAACTCTCAAACTTTCACTTTAGTCCCTCTACTTCTTTGATACTTGCTCCGCTAACCTCATAGATCACGAGAAGTGAAGCGCCACCCACAACTTTAGTAGTTTCCTAACTTTAGCCCCTACACATACAACAAGTAACAAACCAAATACTTAAGTTAGTTATTATGTCAAGATTGGTACAAAAGGAACAAACACTTTACCTTTTAACACCCGCCCTCAATCTTGACGCCTGAATAAATCCAATAACTTTAATTTTCCACAAAGATAGTTATGTTGATTTATTCCAAGAGATTTAGTAAAAATATCCGCTGGATTTTCTGCTGAAGCAACCTTAACAGTTCTCAACATTCCAGAAGATATTTTGTTCCTTACTTGGTGAATATCGATCTCAATATGCTTAGTTCTTTCATGGAAAACAGGGTTATTTGCAATTTGAATAGCAGACTTGTTATCACAATGTAAATCTATTGGAAGTAAATTTTTAATTTTCAAATCTGTTAATACTTCAAAAACCCAAATAATTTCACAGAGTGCAGAGGCCATTGCCCTGTACTCTGATTCTGCAGAAGAACGCGAAACAGTGGTCTGTTTCTTACTCTTCCACGAAATCATGATATTTCCCAGAAACAAACAATATCCAGTAACTGACCGACGTGTCGTAAGACACTTTCCCCAGTCAGCATCAACATAAACATTTAATTTAAAATCTGTAGATGGAGAGAAGTTAACTCCTTTTCCAGGAGACAGTTTCAAATATCTCAAAACCCTAAGAGCTAACTTCAAATGAGATAATCTAGGAGAATGCATAAACTGACTTAGGCAATGTACAGCAAATGCAATATCTGGTCTAGTATTCAAAAGATATATTAACCTTCCTACTAATCTTTGAAAAGAAGTAAAATCTTTTAAGGGAGGATCTTTAGAGTCTGAACCCAAAGAACCAGTCACCACTAAATTCATGTCCATTGGTGTACCTATAGGTTTAACCCCTAGATAACCAAAGTCGCTTAATAATTCTAAGCATTACTTTCTTTGGGACATGCAAACTCCTTGTTCGGTTCTTAAAATTTCAATTCCCAGAAAAATTTTTAACTCACCCAAATCTTTTATTTTGAAACTAGATTGTAAGTGTTCTTTAACTTTGTTAATTTCAGTCAAATCATTTCCAGTAAGTACAATGTCATCAACATAGACTAAAAGAATTAAAAACACAGATTTAACACTTTTAGTAAACAACGAATAATCACTGGAACATTGTACAAAACCAGTTTCAACAAGACAGGAAGACAGTTTCTCATACCACTGTCTTGGAGCCTGTTTTAAACCATAAAGAGACTTTACTAACTTACAAACTCTTCGATCATTGGATGTAAAATATCCTGGAGGTAATGACATATACACTTCTTCATTTAAATCACCATATAAGAAAGCATTATTTATGTCAAGTTGACACAAAGGCCATTTGTTCTGAACGGCTAAGGCAATAACACACCGAACAGTTACCATTTTAACTACTGGAGAGAAAGTCTCTTCATAGTCAAGACCTTCTCTTTGTAAAAAACCCTTGGCCACTAACCTGGCCTTATATCTTTCTATTTCTTCACTTGACTTATATTTGATTTTGTAAACCCATTTACATCCAATTGGTTTACGACCTGGAGGCAAATCTGTTAAAACCCAAGTATTGTTTCTATACAGGGCCTCCATTTCGTCATTCATAGCGACAATCCAATTTTGATTCTTACTAGCCTCATAAAAGTTTTCAGGTTCAACAGCCTTATTTAAGGTTGACACGAAACAAAAATTTTCCTGACTAAGACTAGCATAGTTGACAACTTTCTCAAGCCCATACTTCACCTTACCCTCAACTATATAATCACTAAATCTACGAGGCAAGTTTGAAGTGCGACTGGATTTTCTAATAAGACTTGTGCTTGGTTCAGAAGTGTTTCCCTCAGAAGGGGAGCTCAAGATTTCATCATGTTGTTGAACACGTAAGGGACTAAATTCAGCCTCCCCATGATCATTGGCAACTGTCCTAGTACCGCCAGAATCATTAAATCCAGTGGCTCTAGTACTGCCAGGATCGTTAGATCCGGTAGCCCTATTCATAAAATTGCCAGGATTATTTGATTCGGTAGCTCTATCTTGACTGTCCAAACAATCATGGTTGCTATTATTATTTTCAGAACCATTATCATTTGAATTTTCTTGAGCACTCTCCCTATTATCGTCATTGGGTGGATCCAGATTAAACTCATTAGTTTGAACAAAAATGGAATCAAAAAAATTTAAAGTATTCAAATCACTAGAATCATACTCATTTGAAACAGAATTTTGTTTGGTTTTGCTCATTTTGAACGGAAAAATAGTTTCATAGAATTTTACATCTCTAGAAATAACAATTTGTTTTGAATCAAGACTATATAATCTATACCCTTTCTTGGAATTAGAATAGCCAAGTAAAACACATTTTTCACTTCTAGCAGAAAATTTATCAGTGTTATTATGCTTAATTGCAAAACAAAGACATCCAAAATTTCTTAAATGATCCAAAACTGGTGCAAAACCATAAACAAGTTCGTAAGGAGATTTCCCATTTAAAACAGAAGATGGAGTTCTATTTATGAGATATGTGGCAGTGAGGATACACTCACTCCACATATTCAATGGAAATTCTCCTTGAAACATGAGAGCCCTAGCAACATTAAGTAAATGACGATGGTTGCGTTCTACAACCCCATTTTGTTGGGGTGTGTAGATGCAAGATGTTTGATGCACAATTCCATTTTTCCTAAAAAACTCACCTTACATATTATTTACGAACTCAGATCCATTATCACTTCTGAACACTTTTACACGCTTTCCAAATTGGGTATTTAGTAAGCTGTGAAAATTCACAATATTGTCATAAACTTCATTTTTATGCCTTAATAAGTAAATCCACACAGATCTAGTGAAATCATCAACTATGGTGAGAAAATATCTGTACCCTTCTCTACTTGCCACTCGATAAGGACCCCACAAATCAATATGAATCAAGTCCCCAAGATTCTTAGTGGTATGGTCACTAAGACAAAATTTATCTCTAGCCTGTTTAGCCTTATGGCAAATTTCACAAGGGCCAAAATCTAAACTATTTCCCAAATTCAAAGAATGTTTTAGAACATTTAAGACTTGATCAGCTGGGTGTCCTAATCGACTATGCCATAGTTGATATGAAACATTGCAAAGAATAGACATATGTGATGAATTTACATTGTGATTAGTGCATGAAACAAGAGAATTACTTTTGGTAATATGATCAAAGAAGTAAAGACCTCCTCGTTCACTACCAGTCCCCACAACTTTCATTGCAGGTAAACCCTGAATTAAAAAACACTTGACTTCATTAAATCCCACAAAAATCTTACTGTCCCTAGCCACCTTATGGACTGAGAGTAAATTTACATGAAAATCTGGGACAACTAACACATCAAACAGCGTGACCTTGTCATTTAGTTTAAGATTCCCAATTTTATTAATTATGGCTTCATTACCATTAGGTTGTGTTACTCTTAGTTTTAAACCAGAAATATCCACAACATTGTCCAAACAAGACACAGAAGAAGTCATATGCTTATTAGCACCGGAATCTATAATCCAACCAGATTTATCTAATTTGGAAAATAAAGCAGAGATATTAGATGTGTTAGCAAAAAACATACCAACCATGTTTCTAGAAATTTTCTCAGATTGTTTTGGATCAATGAGAGACAGTAACTTGGTAATTTGCTCTTCAGTGAGCGAGGATGAAGAGTTCTGACCCTGGGCAGAATTCTCAGTGGTAGAAGCATTATTTGATGAGGACTTAGGAAATTGATTAGATTTGGTTTTTGTAAACTGAAAATCCTTGGGAAAACCAACCAACTTAAAACACTTTTCAATAGTATGACCATTTAGACCACAATGTTTACATATAAGGGGACTTTTCCCTGACTGTTTCCTTGTATTAGAAGTTTTTCCAAAAAAAACAGAGGTTTGACCTTTGGTATCAGAAGAGGACCTAGACATTCCACGATGGGATTCCTCTCTTGATACTAAAGAGAATGCAGTTTTTACTGAGGGTAGAGGTTCACTTGTTAAAATGTTACTTCTTATGTGAGTGTACATATCATCTAGCCCCATTAGAAACTGCATCAGTTTTATTAGTTGATTGTGGTTTGAAAAATCATGAGAGGCATTGCAAGTACAAGCAGGATGTTTTATTAAGGCATCAAATTGCTTCCATAGGGAATTTAGCTTGTGATAATACTCAGAAACAGGAACACCATTTTGATTTAGGCAGTTAATTTTCTGGTACAGATTAAAAGTAACAGAACCATCAATTTTGTCATATGTCTCCTTTAGTTCTTCCCAAACTTGGGAAGCAACCTTAGAAAACACCTGACTAACGAACAAGTCCTCAGATATAGAGCCAAGAATCCATGACAGAACAACAGAGTTACATCTATCCCACTGTTTACCCAATATTTCATTATCAGTAGGGCGAGTCACAGATTTATCCACAAAGCCAAGTTTATTTTTGGTTTCAAGAGCAAGAACCATAGCACAGGACCATACTCTATAGTTTTCAGTACCTGTTAGTTTTAGACTTAAAATAGGAGCTCCAGTGGTATCACTAGCATGGAGATATAAAGGATCCCCAAAGTCCAGCTTCGCTATACGAGATAGCGCGTCTGTATTTTTGGGAGCTTATTCTCCAGGCATGATATCAATAGGGAAGAAAAAAACCCCGCACACAAGGTGAGAAACTAAGAAGCGTAAGCAGGATTCCTTGCCACTCAGTGATGGTAGGTCAAGCGAACTTCTTAGCCACCAGAACAAAAGGTCACACAAAAGATGAAGGATAAAAGAAGACTTACAGTGATGAAGGAAGAAACTGGAACAAAGAACACCAGTAACTGATACTTACAAGAATATCAATGAACATTTGACAGGTAGCACAGCGGAAACACAGACAAACAGATCTCTAACGAATCAAAGATCTGGAATCAAAAAACCTGAACAAATATAACAAGTAACCTAGATAAGATCGAGATCTGAGTTCTGAAGTGGAAAACAATGTCCATATGATTTATCAGAGACTGGATCCAATCGAATCTAGCGAGTGTGGCCTCAACTGAGTCTCACAGGCACACATGAACAAGAGTTAAACACAAGAACAGAGGACAACCAAAAGGAATCAACACCGAGCTTAGTAAGTCATAACCTCATCCGCCTGAGATTCAAGCAGGAGGGGAGGTTCTAACCACAAGGCAAGAATGTTGAGTGCTCTTAGTTTTAAAAAATTGAACACAGCAGATATACAGTGAAATAAAGTCTCATAGAATATTTGTTAAAAAAAATTGAAGACGAGAAGTTCGTGTAAAACGAAGGCCAGATCTGGTTAACCAACCAAAGGACAAATAACAGATCCGAGTTGGAATCAAATAACAGATCTGAGTTGAACAATCCTCATGAAGCACTGAGATCTAGAAAGAAATCAGAGAGAGATGAGGTGATAATATGAAGACAACAGATCTATTCAAACATCGTCAGAAAAATACTGAGATCTTAAAGAAAAAAAGGAGGAAAACACAAACAAAGATCTGGTTCAAATAACAACTAAGGCTAACATAACAGATCTGATTTAAGCATTCCTCGAAAACCACTGAGATCTAGATAGAAATCAGAGAGAGTGAGGAAATGATAACAGATAAACAGGTCTAGTTAAGTAACCACGAATAAAAGAACACAGAGATCTAAGTATTGAAAGCAAGAACCAAACTATTTCGATATATTTAAAAAAATCAGAAACAGATTTTGAGAAGATCGATTGAACACAGAATCAAAGAAAGAAAACACTAGCTTACCAACGGATGATGTTTAGAACGAACGGGATCGGAGATTTGGCTCTGATACCATGTGAAAACTCATAACATCATCTTATTTGCCAAACTAATGTAAAGAACTACAAAACCTTCAAGAGATCTGAAGGATGTGAATACAAACCCTAACTAGAAATAAGAACCCTAATTCTAGAGAGATGTACAAAATGAGAGTAAAGAAATAAACTCTAAACTGAGAATCTGAGAAAATGACTTGTGTTGTTTTAAAATGAACGATCAGATACACTTTATATATCCAGCTCTCAAACTTTCACTTTAGTCCCTCTACTTCTTTGATACTTGCTCCGCTAACCTCATAGATTCACGAGAAGTGAAGCGCCACCCACAACTTTAGTAGTTTCCTAACTTTAGCCCCTACACATACAACAAGTAACAAACCAAATACTTAAGTTAGTTATTATGTCAAGATTGGTACAAAAGGAACAAACACTTTACCTTTTAACAATTTTTAAGTTTTTTGCTTGATTTCGAAGAATTTTTAAGTTTTTTTTATCGATTTCGAGGGACTCTTTCGGTTTTTTTGGTTGATTTTGAAAGTTTTTTTGGCTGTCTTCAAGAGTTTTTTTTGTTGATTACGAGGTACAGCTGCATCTTCTTGAACTTTTGAATATCACACGGTGACACCTTTTAAAACGATACGGTTGTACCTTTCATAAACGTAAATTTTTTAACTTTTTGACGGAAAGATAATATGATGGCACGTGCCATCAGTGACCCTTCTTTGGGTCGTCGGCACGTTAAAACGGAGAGTTAAAAATATCGGAATTTTTTTGTTGTTGAAATTTTGCGGAATCCACATGTCAACGTCTTATTGACAAACCTTATAGTTGCGAACATCATCCAACATAAAGCGGATGTAATGGAATTCCCATCTATTTTTATAAACACTTGGGAAAATGACTATTTTGACGTCTTTTCCTCTAAAAAAATATTTATAAACATGCAAATGCAACATTTTGTCAAAACATATTTAAAAGTTAAAACAAAAATACTTACACTGTGACCATTTGTTAAGGGCTAGGCTAAATAACTCCCGAAAAAGGTTAAATTCATTCTTATATGTTAATTTTCTCCATACACACATTAATATTAAGATTTAATGGTCTTTTTCTAAATGCTTACCAATAAAATTTAACACTATCACTTACTTATCGGGTAAATTTTAGTCCAACAAAATGGTATAGTATGTAACAAATTTTCAGTAAACGCTAGCTTTGGTAAGAGTCACCGCTATCACTTACTTGGTAAGACTCTCGGTCATTTTCGTAGCCCTTATCAGGTAATATCTTGATCTTTGTCATATTCATTTGGTAAGATAATGTAACTTGATAAACACTTACCTGAACACGCATTTGATAAACGTCCACTTGCTTTTTACATTTTTATATGATCTCATCTGATTTTAATATTAATTGAAGTGCATCTAGCAATCTACATACTGCAATTAGCCTCACTTAAATCTAATTTTACACAAAAAAGAAAAGAAAAAAGAAACATTTTTGTTTTGGAAAAATCAATATCCCATGATGATATAAAGACAAACATTGCAAATTCAAAGGTGAAGTAAATTACCATATTACCCTTCCCCTTTGAAAGATTTACACTTTTGTCTTTAGATTACTTGGCCAAGAACAGTGAAATCCAAAACACACACACACACACATCAAGAGGAGAGAAGCATTCATTCAGGTCCCATTCTTCAATCAAACCCTTGTTTCTTCTTTTAATACAATAATTAACATCTATCCAACACCCAAGACAGTTTTCATGGATCCCAAAGCCTCAGACCACCATCATCATCATCAACAATCACACCAAATTTCAAGCTTCTTGACCCTCCCACAACCCACAACCACCATGACCGATAACAACAATAAGTCATCATCATCGGAGATCAAGGATTTTCAGATTGTAATCGCCGATAAACAAGACGCCGCCGCCGCCGGAACAAAAAAGCAGCAACAACAACAGTTAGCAGTCAAACGAAGCTCCAATAAAGACCGGCACACCAAAGTTGAAGGTCGTGGTCGTCGGATAAGGATGCCTGCACTTTGTGCGGCTAGAATTTTTCAACTCACCAGAGAATTAGGTCACAAATCTGATGGCGAAACGATTCAGTGGCTGTTACAGCAGGCGGAACCCTCCATCATTGCCGCCACCGGAACCGGAACCATCCCTGCCTCCGCCATGGGAGCAGCCGGCGCTGCTTCACATGGTGTTTCAATTTCAGCAGGATTACAACATAAAATGGACGAAAGTAGGACCAATTGGCCATTAGTTGGTGGGAATTTGGGGGTAGGTAGACCCACAAACCACATGGCTACACCTACAGGTGTATGGCCCGCCGTACACACAACCGGGTTCGGGTTTCAATCGCCATCGCCGTCATCTGGTCCTTCTGCTAACAATTTGGGCTCTGAAAGCTCCAATTACTTGCAGAAAATTGCGTTTTCAGGGTTTGACTTACCAGGTTCCAATTTGGGGCCGATGTATTTTTCTTCGATTTTGGGGAATCATAATCAAAATCAAAACCATAATCATCAACAGCAGCAGCAGCAGCAGCAGCTTCCCGGGTTAGAACTCGGACTTTCGCAAGATAACCATATTGGGGGTCTGAATCAGCAAGCCCTGAATCAGATTTACCAGCTGGGTCAGGCTAGAATGCACCAGCAGCAGCAACAACAACAGCAGCAGCAGCAGCAGCAGTCTTCAAAGGATGATGATTCTCAGGGTTCAGATGGTCAGTAGAACTTTTAGATGAATCTTTTTTTAAAACAAACATGATATGATCAAAGGAGAATGAAACCCATGGGGTTTATTTGTGTTGTATAATTTGCCTAAAAAGAATGGAGAGTTAAAAGGAGATTGATGAAGATGTTTCATCAGAGCTTTCATCAGTATCTAAGGAAAAAGAAAAAAACAGTTGTATATTTACAGGTGCTTTTGTTTTGGGGTTTGTGATCTCTGACACCATTTTTCTTTTTTCTATCTTTCTGTAAATGATACATGTATAATTCTTGATGCCATATTTGGTTTCTTGCACTCTGATTTTGCAGGGCCAAAGGATTAAGACCTTTGTTGTTTGAGTTGAGATGTGTGTTTTATTGAACCCCTTGATAATATTATGTGTGTGTTTTGAGGTAACTTCTGAAAGCAGCCAATGCCAACAATTGCACCCATCTTTTGGTACCTTGCTTGGTAAGTGTATATATATATATATATACACACACATAAAAATGTGTGTGTGTGTGTGTTTTGAAAAGAGAAGCCAAGCACTACTGTTCTTTCTTTCTTTCTTTTGTTGGATGATGGAGCCTGTTTGTGAAAACAATTATTGGAGTTATCAATGGCCATTCATTCGGGCCTTGATTTAGATGGTGTCGAAATCCGTGTACGATACAGCTAGCAGCATTTGCAGTCCCTCAATACCTTGGTTTCTGGTTACCAGTTTTGATACATGAGTAGGGATTTGATTCTTGGAAACCTAGCAATTAGTATTCTTCCATGTTTCCCTAATGCAAGTAGCTTTTACTTATTATGTGTTATGTTTTTTTTCTAAAGATTACTTACCTAACCCTTTTAGATTACTTTACTCTTAATTGAAAAAAAGGTTCTATATAACACATAGATACACAAAAGACCACTATTTTGTAAACTTTTTTTTCCGTGTAAACTTTCGAGATATGTTTTCTTGATGAAATTGTTTATTTTGTTGAAATTGTTTCATATATTTGTGTTTTTTATGTAGTTTCATATATTTTTTTCATTCCTATGAAACTGTTTCATATATGTTCTCAGTTTTGATGAAACCTTTTCATTTTTACATAAAAAACACAAATATATGAAACTATTTCATCAAGAAATGAATGATATGAAACACTTTCATCAAAATAAACAATTTCATCAAGAACACTTATGAAATCCAATGTTTACACGAAAAAAAAGTTTACAAATTACGCCATTACATATATATATATATAGTCAGAGTCTAGTCGATGTTGGAATCTAAAACGTTCCCTCCAATAGATGCTACGATAGACACAAATTATCCCCGAGTGCTGAGAGGGGTTAGACGGGTAAGGGGGTTAGATGAGTACATATTGCCCACATATGGTTGAGTCTCTAGAGTTGTAGACTTTGGGTTTGATACCATATGAAAATTTGTGGACCCCCAAGTTATTTTCTAAAAGTTCCCTTAGAGCCTGGACTCGGGGGCGGACTCATGATTTTTTTTTCAAACGGTGACGCCGTTAGATTATAAAAAAACAAATATAGAGATATTTCACAAAATCAATATTAGTCTATTGTTAGTTCATTGTTTTTCAAATGCGAGAATGTTCGAGTCATCTTATTACACGTTTTTTAGAAACATAATATAGCTTGTATTAAAAGCTAAAAACTAGGAAAATGACTTGAACCCACCTGGGTATGAAGTTGAATAAAAGTCTTGCAAACCAACTCTACCAAGAAAAATGTATATCATCATTGTAGTTTCAAAATATATGTAGTGACACACAACAAATTGACATGATTGCATCTTTCACAAAACTAATTTTTTTTATCCATTGACGGGAAAAATAATATCATGGCACAAAATAATGTTGTTATTTTTAGCCCTTGTGGAAAATATTCAAAATTTGAACCCTTAGGGGTCCGTTTGGTTTGCAGGGATAAAATGAATTTGGGAGGATTTGGATTTCAAATCCATTCCGATCTTATGTCTAATTTGCAGGATTATCCAGATTTGAAATTCTAAGATTTTTTTTAAAATCCCTTTTTAATAAGCAATTAAATAAAAGGTAATGTAATTGTTTTTATGTTTTTTATAATTTTTAATGATCTTTTTATAAATAATGAAATTCAAATCCATTCCACACCCAACAAACCAAACACACAAATGATTCCAAATTCTCTCCAATCCAAATTCATACATGAAATCCAATCCATTACATTCCTACAAACCAAACGGACCCTAAGATGGTACATGTAATGGAAGAAACTTTTGATTTCGCGTGATTTGATCGAAGACAAAAGTATCGTATATCTTAGCTAATCTAAAATTTATGCCATAAGCGTCAGAATTGGGCTAAAACAACAAATTCTTTTGTTTTAGGCATGTGTCGGGAAGACCTTCCAATGACTGATTATAAGTTCCGTAACTTCACCGATTCAAAATTTTATTTAAAGTTGACGTGTTTATCCACACGTTGAAACACTACTATCACTCTATAAATGTTTCTTAGGCTTCTACCAGTCATACATACAATGATACAATGGCGAAAGATTGTAAGGTAATAAAAGATTTGGACCATTGGTTACTTTTAATCTCGCTTCCACCTATGAATTATGCTTCTCATGGTAGTTGATTTGGTGCATCTTAAATCTTTTGATTTTCAATTAGCAATGATTCAAAGGTGAAGATCTGTTCTTAATTTTCTCACTATAACTTCTCTTTCCACCAAGACCCAACCCAACATACAGGCTATGTTTGGCAAACTAGTTGATAAGCTAACTGGTAGCTGATAAGCTAGTTGTTAACTCATAAGCTAGCTGATGAAGAAATCACGTTTGACAAAACTAGCTTATGAACATGTAAAATGACAAAAAAAGACATCTTTAAAAATTATCAATTATAATATTTAATAATACAATTAAACAAATTTATAGCAATATAATATGTTAATTAATACAACCAATGTAGTAAAGAAATATTAAATAATATAACACGTTAATTAAAAGAATTTAAAATTTATTATTACATATATACTATAAATTTTGAATTTGTTAAAACAAGTTTTAGGAAAAAAAAATATATATTAACTTATGATTTTAAATATCCGTTACATGTAATGTGAAAAAAATAATTAAATAATAATTAAAAAAGATAATAATAATTGATAATTAAAATATATTGATTAATAATAAAAAAAATATAAAAATAATTTATATGATCAACAAGAACTCTAAATAATTAAAATTAATATCAATGTATAATTAAAAGTTAATTTAATAATTTTTGGTTGATATTAATTATTATTAATTAATAAATAATAATTAAATTTGAAAATTTAATATTTATTTATAATAATAGTTAATTAATAATAATGAGAGCAATATTGAAATATATTTATAAAAAGCTACTCAACAATTACTTCAAGGCATTGTTTGGTAAAAAATAAGCTAGTTTAAAAGCTAGCTTTTTTTTTGTGTACATGTTTGGATGACCATAAGCTAACTTTTTGAAAACGCTACTTGGAGTAGCGTTTCAGTAGCTTTTTGTGAATATTCCAATATTGCCCCTTATTATTATTTACTAACTATTATTATTATAAATATTAATTTTTAAATTTAATTATTATTAATTAATAAAAATTAATTAATATTAACTGAAAATTATTAAATTAAATTTTAATTATATATTGCTATTAATTTTTAATTATTTAGAGTTATTGTTAATCATATAAATTATTTTTATATATTTTATAATATTCATTAGGGAATTTAATTAAAATACCCATTTGTTGACTTTGACTTGTCAAAATACCAATTTTATCGCCGATTTTGCCAAAATACCCAAAAATCCTGCGGTGGGGCCCGCGATCGCGGGACGTGGCACCGGCTTTGGCCCCTCAAGAAACCCCATGGCTGCAACTTTTACCCCCCAAGTATGCCCGCGGTTACAAAAATGGTCCCTGTCCCGCCATAGGGTCCCGCGATCGCGGGATCTACTGGACACGTGTACGGCTGGGGTTGAAACCCTAATTTTTTAATAAATGTTTTCAACCCCCACCCTCCAATGTCGTCTATAAGAGGAGAGGTGGGGGACCATAATCCGGCCACCATACCCCATTTTAAAATTCTCTCACAACTCTCTCAACATTCTCGTGTCGATTACGCGCTCGGTTCGAAGATGTCACGTGTTAGGAATGTGGTAAGTCACTTTTCTTAACTTTTTGTAGTTTCTTGTTGTTATCTATAATTTTCAAAATATATGATATGTAAACTTTGTTGTTTAAACTTTGTTGTTTGAATGTTGTTGTTTAAACTTTTATGTTTGAATGTTGTTTAAACTTTGTTGTTATCTTAAAATTTTGAAATATATGATATGTAAACTTTGTTGTTATAAAAAAATATGTTAGTGTTAAAGTGTTTTTATAAAAAAAATAAGTTACTGTTTTTTTGTTATAAAAAGATGAGTGTTTTTTATAAAATTAGAGCGTTTTTTATAAAAAAAATTAGGTTAGATCCCTTAAATTTGCTAATTTACAACTTAGGTCCGTAAACTTTAGTGAATGACAACTTAGGTCCGTAAACTTTGGTGAATAACAACTTAGGTCCGTAAACTTTAGTGAATGACAACTTAGGTCCCTTAACTTTGGTGAATGACAACTTAGGTCCCTAAAAAGAAAGCCATGCCAAAATCTACCACACCGCCCCCTGAAAAGAAAGCCATGCCAAAGGTGACAGCAAAGGGAGCAGGGAAGGGAGGGGGAAAGAAGGCGGGAAAGAAAGCGGGAAAGGGAAAGATGGCTTCACCGGAGCGTCTTCTGGCCTTGGAGATAGCGAACATGTGCCAGACTGGTGACCTCCCCCGCCTGATATTCATCCCTTACATCAACCTGGACATCACCCCCTGGTTTTTCAAAGTATTGCTGACAATTGACCCTTTGGAGTCTGAATTAGAGGATGTGGTTAGTATTGAAGTTTAACTATAGAAATATAATAAAATATATTTATATTACATGTCTAACCATCTATTTTTTGTGTATAGCATATCGATTGTTGGGTCGCCATGCTCCTACATTTGCGTCAACCAGACGTGAGGTGGACGATCATGCACACTACTTTCTTTGAGTTCATGGTCAATGAGAATCAAGGTGCCGACTCTGTGGTTAACTCTTGCAATGGTGTGGAAGGGGTTTCTTGGCGGGACGTCGATACTGTATGTAAATCGTTTTACTCTTATTTTATTTAAGTTGTTTGGTTGCTAACTATTTGTCTAATATTGTAATATTTCAGGTGTACATCCCTATCTGCATTGATCCCAAACATTGGGTGCTCGGAGTGTTTCAGCTTGGTCGTATGTTGATGACCATATATGACAGCGACCCTGCCAGTCTCTACACAGAGGCTTTGCATCAGCGTTTTGCCACATTTAAAGACGAGTTGTCGAAGTTCTTTAGACTGCTCGGGGAGGTGGACTGTCGCGACAACTCAGAGCACTTCCGTCACAGGTTTTATAGGCATGCACCACGCCAGCATGAGATGAATGCGGATTGCGGTGTCTGGGTATGCCGTAATGTCAGCATGTTGATTGAGGGCGATGTGGTAGATTTAGCCCCTACCCGCACTGAACAAGAGGCCATGAACTTTCGCATACATATGTCGGAGACCATTTATGCGCATTGTGTGCCACGGGTAGATGATTAGGTTGATTATGTAACATTAAATGATTGTTATTTTTAGTGTTAACTTATTTTGTTAAAGTATTTAACTTGAAGTTATAAGTTTGTTTATTGTTTTGTTAAAGTATTGCACATATGAATACTTGAAGCAAAACAAAAGCATTGTAGGACAACACAACTCACTTTCCACGTTTTCATACTTTACACGTTTTTCATACTTTTCAGCGCAAACCGGCATCCACATTTGCCTATAAATAACCCGCGCTAGATTAGTCGTAAAACACATATACAGGAACATATTATTCGTTAACGTATTCTTACATGGCATCCCCAAACCTTCATGTTTAGTGCTTTAGGCGTTCATTTGAATCGCTTTCAGACACTGGCAAAGAGTTATATGGTTAGTGTGCATGTTTCATTGAGTTTTGCTTGTTACTATCGTTGTTCTACGACCTAACTATATTAATTAATGTTCATCAACAGCTGCATATCCACAGTTGTTCACCATGAAAGTCCACCATGGTGGGTACTTCACGGAACCACCCAAAATTATGTTTTAATTTTAACAAATTACACCATTATAATCGTCTCTTCGATACGTTCGAAATGAGCTCAATATTGAATCTTTTTTGATTTAATTATATATCATATATACTACATAACAATATTTTTTATATTTAAAATTCATACTCTTATAGTTAATTATTTAATTTATGGTATATCTCTAACTTTTTCAATTTTCGTTTTACACTCTTATTACATTAAACATAATAATCATATATTAACTAAAATATGTTAAAAAAATACGTTTTAACATATCACATTAAAGGGTATTTGGGATTGCTTATTTAAAACAACTTATGCTTATTTTTAAAAGTGTTTATCAACTTATGTCGTGCTAATAACGAGTTGGACGTAAAAATGTAATTTGAACAAATAAATATCAAGAGATCTTGTTAATCATAATCCGCTAACGTTTTAGGACGAAATCTTAATATTTTTAGCATGAAAATAAAAGTGTTATATTGTTTTATAAGTAAAATATTTATCTGGGTGGTCATGAAGACGAATGGGACAATATCCGCAGAGAGTTAATGGTTGAACTAACTGAGTATCAACAGTATTACTCTTATGTGATTGGCAGCGAGTGTGAAAGAATTTACGAAGCGTTGATTTTTTTCCAGAAGGGCGCCTTTGCACCACCTACGCATTGGATCGCTATGCCTGAAATGGGAATTCTAGCTGCTTCAAGGTTCAATGTCGTACTAGATGTTCTTATGGCAAGTAGTGTGACATACTTACCATTCAAGACACAACCGCCGTCATCATCCCAACACGTGTCAATTGCAATAGTGCATGTTAATGGTAATCATTACATAAAAGTGGTATTAAACGGATAATATCCAATGCCCACACTCATACACCATTGGACACGTTATCGACTTCAAGATGCAAGTACATGGATTGTCCCATACAAACGTAGATTAGATTTGTATGAAGAATTGTAAAGCCCGTGTCCCGTTATGGAATTTTTCTTGGGTTTATTTATTGTTCAATAAATTTTTCTCTTAACAAATGTTTTAACGGGAGTTAACGAGAATGACCTTAAATGTAATTTATCGCAAAACCGTAATTAGTTTGCAAGGGCTTAGTAGTGCGAGGGCTAAAGTTGCTATTTAGGTGAAGTAATGCATAGGGGTCGGCCCATGCAATTTCAAATAAAAAAAAAGACCCACTTTTGTTTTGTTTTGTTGGGTTTTCGTAAAGAGCAACCGAGAGGAAAAAAAAAACGAAACCCTACGGCCGTGAGTGAAAGAGAAAGAGGGTGAGAGAGAAAGAGAGTCGCCGGAGAGAGAGAGAGAGAGAGTTCGTCGGGAAGAGGAGAGAGACGCCGTCGCCTTGCTGCCGGAAAAGAGGAGGAACAAGGGTTGTCGAGGTAAGTTCGTTCCTCTTTTCGTTGTGTCGACGTTTTCTATTATTGCCGTAAACCGCCACCACCACCGCCGCAGCCACGGCTGCCGGCGGTGGGGCCGCCACTGCACGCCGCTGTGATGGCGGCAGGGGGGTGCGGGTGTGTGCGGGTGCGTTTTGCGAGTGTGTCGGAAGTGGGTGACGTTGGGAGGTCTCGCCGGAAGGGTTACCGTAACCATCGTCGCCGCCGCCAACCACCACCGCTGCCGGAGACGGATGTGGGTGGTGCTCGGTGGTTGTCCAGCCTAGTATGACCTTTCTCCAGTAAGCTTGTAGGCTGTTCGGGTTCGTTTGGATTAAGCCATGTCTTAATGAGTTATTTAGTTATAGTTGTCATTTCATGTGAATTCACAGTTTCTGTCACTGTTTTGCGACGGCCATAACTTTTCCGTCATAGCTCGGATTGAGGCGAATCCGGTGCCCACGGTTCACATTCTGTGCCGGGTACACTTTTCGTGTTTTAGAGGAAGTCCGGTTCGGCCTCTAGCTAGGCGTAAATTGGCTGTTTATACAACAGGTCCGGATTTGTCAGTTCGCGTTCCGTTTTAAAAGTCACAGTTTCTGTCACTGTTTTGGGAAAGCCATAACTTTTTATAGGAACGTCGTATTGGGGTGAAACCAGTGCCAAAAGTTCCGTTTATGAGTCTAGTAAGTTTCTTATGTTTTGCGGAAAAACCAGTTCGGACCGTAGCTAGTGTCAAACTGCTGTTTTGTAACGAAAGGTGCTGTTTTTTCGCTGTGCAGTTAACCAATTTTGTAAAATCCATAATAAATTATAGAAAAATCGTTAGGACGCGTGTAATACGTCCCTGGAAAGCTAAGACCCGGACCTAGCGGGTAGTTAATTTTAATTGAGGATTTTCTGGGTTTAAGGAGGTCGAAACAGGTCCCGAACAGACCTGGTTTTCTAAGCCAAAAAGTCGTTTTAGCGACAGTTTAATCGTGCGTCATGTTTTAGGGTCCGGGCCTCGTGTTGATACGTTTTAACATTCGTTTAGGTGTCGGGAAGTGATCTCGGATTTGTGGAGCTTGAATTATTGTTTGTGAGCTAGGCGCGCTTACGAGGTGAGTTCTCTCACTATTTTTAATATCGGTTACTTTTACATTACGGTAGCACGTGTGTGGTAGCTTTATTTAATTGTGATGTGGGACTAGATAAGTGGGGTGTCTAGTGGGACTTTTATTGTCATGTATACGCGGGTGGCGTAGGAACTCGGTGGGGCCGAAGTTTGTATACGCGGGTGGCGTAGGAACTCGGTGGGGCCAAAGTTTGTATACGCGGGTGGCGTAGGAATTCGGTGGGGCCGAAATTGTATACGCGGGTGGCGTAGGAACTCGGTGGGACCGGGTAATGCTTGCACGGTTATCGTGTGGTCTGTGGGACCGACGTATGCCTTTTGGGTGGGATAGTGTAGGTATGCATGTTTATGATTTGTTCGTAGACTTGTATGCTTGTTTATATGCAACTATCTGTTTTAGGGGTAGTGTGGAATAACTGTGTTAATTATGGTGGTTGAATTCACTAAACTTCGTGCTTACCCCTTCCCAAATACTTATGATTTCAGGTGCGAGTAGCAGTCGGGCGTGACGGTACACACGGGCGCAAGGCGAAGATAGTTTGGTTTAATTTTTTTATAAATGGGGTTGATTTATATACTTTTCCGCTACTTAAACTTGGTTGACGATTTTAATTAACGATGTTATTCCTTATTGTAACGTGATTCGTTAACTCTTGGTTTGATTGTAATGAAATGAATGGTTTTAAAAATTTTAAATTCCTTGTAATTTTTGGGACGTTACAACTTGGTATCAGAGCACAGCTTGAGTGAATCAAACACATCTCGGTGTGTTTGGTCTCAAGTTGCGGCTATGAAGTTTTAAACTCTTTTACTAAAATCTTTGAGAATAAAGGAAAAAGGAAAACCCGTTTGGGAAACGGTGATAGGGGGCGCAGTGTGTACAGTCAGCCGACGCTATGTGGGAAGGTACAGTACTTAGTGTATTTATTGCTTTCTAGGCATAGGGTATGCATGCTAGATTGCCTATGTTGTTTACACTGTATTGTATGATGCTTGCTTGCTAGTAGGAATCAATGCTAGTTATAGTAGGTTGTTAAGTGAAGGCCCTATAGGTTGTATGCAGTAAGAATCATATAGCCTTAGAATATTTGATTTAGTTCTATTGCGCAGCTCTTGTTTGAGTCCAACCGTTCTAGGATGGAATCTTGTATTCGAATGTCTATTTGATTCACGCTGCATGCGACTGGGCATTCGCGAGGCAACTCGTTATGGCTAATAGGGATTCCGTTGTAGCAAGGGTAGTGGGATGAAATGAAATTCCTAGTGAGCTGGGAGGAGTGTTTACATATGAGTATGTATGCTAGATTGCTTTCTAGAACATAGGAGTATGTGTGCTAGATTGCTTGGTGCTTATTACAGTGTACTGCATGTTTGTTGCTTGCTAATAGTAGTTTATGCTAGCCTTGATAGGTTGTTAAGTGAATGCACTATAGGTTGTATGCGGTAGGAACCGAATAGCCCTAGAATGTCGGATTTAGTTCTATTGCGCAGCTCTTGTTTGAGTCCAACCGTTGTAGGATAAAATCTTATATTCGAATGTCTATCTGGTTTTATGCTGTGTGCGATTGTGCATTCGCAAGGCGACTCGTCATGACTAGTGAGGATTTCGTCATAGCAAGGGTAGTGGAGTTGGGTGGAATTCCTAGGGAGCTAGGAAGAGTGCGTACCTATGCCGGTGCGGGCATATGTGTATAGTTTTCGGCAAGGGACTACTTGGGCACTTCGGGACGGGACTCGAAACGAGTGAGGATAGGTGTGGAAGGTAGTAGTAGAGCTCATACTATCTGAAGCACAGGATCCGTACTCGAGTCGGAGAAAGTCACGAGGAATCCAAGGAGTTGAGCGTGAGCGTTGTTAGTGCGAGTTATTATGTGCTAATAACCCGTTGTAATATCTACCCAGAATAGCCATCACAAGGAGGAACGACTATAGTAAACCTACTAGTACAGGTGTGTACTTGATTTGCTTTGATGGGATGACCGTTGGGGTAGTGTCGAAGGTTATAAATTAGTAGTCGTTGGAATAAAAGGACGATTCTAGTATTAGTCACTTGGAGTGACGATGAGGATGATGTTTGTTTCGGGCCAAGATGGATGATTGTGCTAGAATCATAGGCTTATAGAGCCAACTTTGATTTGAGGAAAAATCGTAGGGATTATTTGACGTAATTTCCCAACTTGCCTAAGAGGTTTAAATGTCCGGATGACGTTAGTGGATCGGAGAGATTTGGAGGAGTAGGAGTCGAGGCGTAGAATGCCGACTGAGTCATGCACAAAGTTTGATTTTGAAATAGATTGCATTAACAAATTCTTGTGTTTCAAATTATTTTATGGATGATGTTTTGGAATTTTGGGAAATGTTCAGCACACACACAAGATTTTGAAATATGGTTTTGAAAGTGTATGAAATCGTTTTATCACGGGAATGCAAACTTTGTTAGAATTTGTCTCATTTCGTTATTTTTCCAATGGTTCTTTCGGGTAAGATGATATCCGTGTTTTGTGGTGTTTAAAATGTTGGGCAAGTGACTACGGCTTGTGACTTTAACATTGGAACTCCTCCACATATGTTAGAGTTGAGACGGAAAGTTACATTCCACGCTGTCTGTATAAAGCTATTTGAGTGAGTTGGTTAAAATAAGTTTTGTTTTACGGCATGTTGAGTCGTGTGGGTTTAATTTCACGAGGTGCATATCTTATTTGTTTATGTGACCATTTGGGGAAATCTTGGAAATCAATTTAAAGAACCCCACCTTTTGAGATTTTATGAGATTTTAGTCGATATTTTCAAATGATGGAAACGGATTGGTTTTTTTTTACTTTAAATTGAAACTTACACGAGACAGTTGTGTTTTAACAAAAATATATTTATAAACCGTTTTATCGTTCTGTATGACTAGCCGACGCGCGTAAGATTTGTTAGTGAACCCTGTGCCACGACATTTTATGTTGAAAAAGAGGAATTTTGGGGTCAAATGTCGTGGAACTGATTTTGAAATTATGTGCACACTTTTGTCGCACCCGGTGTAAGGTCGAGCGGTTACTTTAAATACATGTCATGAGTCAATTCATACTAGAACCGTGACGGTTCATTTTCAAAGAAATTATTTATTTCGCTTACGTTTTGTGAGTAAACTAAGCTGCAATGAAATGATTTTCAACATGATTTTCATATGTGGGACGAGCGTGTCCATTTTTGCGTAACTACCGACCTGGTAATAGTAGTTTTATTGCTTACGGTCTTTTTGAAATGAAAAAATCTTGACGTTGAAAATATTTTGTAAATGATTTTGTAAACCATTTGGGAAGTGCGCTTATAAGTGTTATGTGTCATTTTGAGAATTTTTAAGGGTGTGAGTCCTTTTGGAAAACTCTTTTGTTTAACTCGTGTCGAGTTTGGGACTAATGTTATTTAAGAGTATTGCTTGCTTAAACTTTATTTAAATGCGTTTTTGACCGACTTATGGGTCTAGCAAGCGTGGAGCATTTTGCTCGGTTTTGACTTTGAGATAGTCATGGGTCAATTCCACGGTTTTTTTTAATGGCTCGATGTGGAGTTTTGTTGATGGGTTGTTTTGTTGCACAGTTTTGCACTTATTGCACGTTGCGTATTTACAAGTTGGGTGAGTGAGTCATTCTGGGATAGGCATGTTGTTGGTAGACTGTTTTTGCATTGGATCCTTGGTCATGTTAGTCAGTCGTTGGTAATGGTCGGTTGAGTATTTCGGGGTGGGACCCCGGTATTCATGTGTTATGACCTTGACTTTCCAGTAGGCACTGGGAGGTTATAGTCTTGGGCACTTACCTGAGAGGTAGTTCCAATGTGTCGGGCCTTGAGACGTACCTGGGAGGTAGGCGTTAAGGCGTATCTTGATACGGTGTACCTAGGTTTCCTAGAGCGAGCGTGGAGGATAAGTAGACGGTGGAAGATTGGGTGTTCCACACGTGATGTTAGTGTAGACCGAATAGTGTCGGTTAAGGGATTGATGCTTTTGTAATTAAGAGAATAAATGCGCAGTAACCTTTTGAAGTAAGTAGTATATTTAGGTGTCGACTTTTGGGCTGGAGGCCAAACACCTTTAGTGTAATCGGAGATTTGTAGCCGATTTTTAAAATAATTATGGTGATGGTGGTAGTAACCCTGAGATGCTTAATTGTGATGAATGGTTATGGTGGAATGACCTTCGTGAGTGATTATGAGTTTACTGGTTTGATGATCCGTGGGAAATAAATTTTTGGAGTCTATTAGAATTCGTGGAAGTTAATCGGCAATAATGGTAGGAATGATCGGGTTCGAGTATCCTGTAGGGTATATTGGAGAGCACCTTTAGAATGGTTAGAGCTTGAAATGGAATCGGGAGGTATAGAACATCTAAGGTTGGGAGACAACCGAAGTCGTTTGGCTAGGAATGAATCCAGTTGTTGGAGTGTTCTTCCGATCTTATTCGCGGTGTACTTGAAGGAGTTTTGTGGTAAGAAAAAAGTATTCGAGAATTTTTTTTAGGCGGTGTGAGAAATTTTAGATTCTAGTTGAGGAAAGTCCAGTGGCAGCACCGAAGGGGTTTGAGTGGATGTGGAAACTCGAAATGGAGATGCGCGAGGCTATTTCGAGTTAATTGTCGGTTGAGACTTCGAGGACGAAGTCTAATCCAAGTGGGGGAGAGTTGTAAAGCCCGTGTCCCGTTATGGAATTTTTCTTAGGTTTATTTATTGTTCAATAAATTTTTCTCTTAACGAATGTTTTAACGGGAGTTAACGAGAATGACCTTAAATGTAATTTATCGCAAAACCGTAATTAGTTTGCAAGGGCTTAGTAGTGCGAGGGCTAAAGTTGCTATTTAGGTGAAGTAATGCATAGGGGTCGGCCCATGCAATTTCAAATAAAAAAAAAAGACCCACTTTTGTTTTGTTTTGTTGGGTTTTCGTAAAGAGCAACCGAGAGGAAAAAAAAGAAAACGAAACCCTACGACCGTGAGTGAAAGAGAAAGAGGGCGAGAGAGAAAGAGAGTCGCCGGAGAGAGAGAGAGAGTTCGTCGGGAAGAGGAGAGAGACGCCGTCGTCTTGCTGCCGGAAAAGAGGAGGAAGAAGGGTTGTCGAGGTAAGTTCGTTCCTCTTTTCGTTGTGTCGACGTTTGCTATTATTGCCGTAAACCGCCACCACCACCGCCGCAGCCACGGCTGCCGGCGGTGGGGCCGCCACTGCACGCCGCTGTGATGGCGGCAGGGGGGTGCGGGTGTGTGCGGGTGCGTTTTGCGAGTGTGTCGGAAGTGGGTGACGTTGGGAGGTCTCGCCGGAAGGGTTACCGTAACCATCGTCGCCGCCGCCAACCACCACCGCTGCCGGAGACAGATGTGGGTGGTGCTCGGTGGTTGTCCAGCCTAGTATGACCTTTCTCCAGTAAGCTTGTAGGCTGTTCGGGTTCGTTTGGATTAAGCCATGTCTTAATGAGTTATTTAGTTATAGTTGTCATTTCATGTGAATTCACAGTTTCTGTCACTGTTTTGCGACGGCCATAACTTTTCCGTCATAGCTCGGATTGAGGCGAATCCGGTGCCCACGGTTCACATTCTGTGCCGGGTACACTTTTCGTGTTTTAGAGGAAGTCCGGTTCGGCCTCTAGCTAGGCGTAAATTGGCTGTTTATACAACAGGTCCGGATTTGTCAGTTCGCGTTCCGTTTTAAAAGTCACAGTTTCTGTCACTGTTTTGGGAAAGCCATAACTTTTTATAGGAACGTCGTATTGGGGTGAAACCAGTGCCAAAAGTTCCGTTTATGAGTCTAGTAAGTTTCTTATGTTTTGCGGAAAAACCAGTTCGGACCGTAGCTAGTGTCAAACTGCTGTTTTGTAACGAAAGGTGCTGTTTTTTCGCTGTGCAGTTAACCAGTTTTGTAAAATCCATAATAAATTATAGAAAAATCGTTAGGACGCGTGTAATACGTCCCTGGAAAGCTAAGACCCGGACCTAGCGGGTAGTTAATTTTAATTGAGGATTTTCTGGGTTTAAGGAGGTCGAAACAGGTCCCGAACAGACCTGGTTTTCTAAGCCAAAAAGTCGTTTTAGCGACAGTTTAATCGTGCGTCATGTTTTAGGGTCCGGGCCTCGTGTTGATACGTTTTAACGTTCGTTTAGTTGTCGGGAAGTGATCTCGGATTTGTGGAGGTTGAATTATTGTTTGTGAGCTAGGCGCGCTTACGAGGTGAGTTCTCTCACTATTTTTAATATCGGTTACTTTTACATTACGGTAGCACGTGTGTGGTAGCTTTATTTAATTGTGATGTGGGACTAGATAGTGGGGTGTCTAGTGGGACTTTTATTGTCATGTATACGCGGGTGGCGTAGGAACTCGGTGGGGCCGAAGTTTGTATACGCGGGTGGCGTAGGAACTCGGTGGGGCCGAAGTTTGTATACGCGGGTGGCGTAGGAATTCGGTGGGGCCGAAATTGTATACGCGGGTGGCGTAGGAACTCGGTGGGACCGGGTAATGCTTGCACGGTTATCGTGTGGTCGGTGGGACCGCGTATGCCTTTTGGGTGGGATAGTGTAGGTATGCATGTTTATGATTTGTTCGTAGACTTGTATGCTTGTTTATATGCAACTATCTGTTTTAGGGGTAGTGTGGAATAACTGTGTTAATTATGGTGGTTGAATTCACTAAGCTTCGTGCTTACCCCTTCCCAAATACTTATGATTTCAGGTGCGAGTAGCAGTCGGGCGTGACAGTACACACGGGCGCAAGGCGAAGATAGTTTGGTTTAATTTTTTTATAAATGGGGTTGATTTATATACTTTTCCGCTGCTTAAACTTGGTTGACGATTTTAATTAACGATGTTATTCCTTATAGGTGGGGGGATGGGACCCCATTAAAAAATAAAAAAAAGTAATTTTCTTAGTATAAGAACTATATTTTTAAAAAAATTATCATTGTTCCCCCAAGTATCAATCAAAAAAAGTACTTCGAAATCAACCAAAAAAACACTTGAAATCAACAAAAAAAACTTTAAAAATCTCTTGAAATAGTGGGATTAGGTTAAAAACACATCGGACAATTTTACGGGTCTTTAATCTACCTTAAATGTGCCCTCACTAAGCCAAAATCTTGGATCCGCCGCTACATACAAGATAACATAACTATGGAAAAAAATTTACAAAAATTCATTTTTCTTTATTTTAACATAGTTGTTGGAAATGCTTTAAAAAATATAATAATTATTTAAAACTGTCTTGTGCTTTTTCGGTAAAAAAAAAAAGTAGTTGGAGTGAAGTGGTCGACCCGGTCAAGGAGTTGGGCGGGTTTTCGTTCCACCAAACCCTCTTCTCTTTCCTCACAGCCTCAGTTTATACGCGAACCAAAGCAAATTAGCAACAAACACAAATGATGATTTAACTCGATCGCTGTTGAAGGTTTTCATGCTTGCATCGTCATCGTCGTCGTCGTCGTCGTCGTCGTCGTCGTCGTCATCGTCGTAATTCCTAATCCTGATTGAAGAAGTAGATCCGTCGTTGTTGCCGTTGGTGCTCTCAGTTTAGGCGCTGAAAAATGGACAGCAAGAAGGTCATCGTTTGCGACAATGGCACTGGTGTAAGCGAGTTGTCTCTTTAATTAATCATTTTTTTTGTTGATCTCGATCTATTTGTCGGAATCCACTGTAATCACGTTATTTACGAAGTCAATTGTTGAAAATTTGCTCTGTTGGTTCTTTTGTTCAGACGGGATCATTTTAAGCTTCAAAATCGATCAGTTTTTAATGATTGAGTTAATAAGCATTGAAATGAATCGAAAAAGTAAATCACTATTTTTTTAAGACGTGTATTGTGTCGGAGGAATTAAAGATGGATGGATATATCAGTTTTTATGATTTTAAAATTGCTGAATTTCAATGCAGTATGTGAAGTGTGGTTTTGCTGGAGAGAATTTTCCGACATCAGTATTTCCTTGTGTGGTGGGTAGGCCGATGTTGAGATACGAAGAAACTCTCCTGGAACAAGAATTGAAGGTGAACATACTTATTTTCTCAACCAGAACTTCTGACCTGATTAATGTTATCATGCTACTTCTTTATTATTTGGATAAATTCAGAGTAGAAAAGCATTTGGGGAATGTTCGTTGAGGTGTTAAGCTTTCCCCATAATACATATAAGTGTCTGATGAATAATACAAGTTATAGCTATTCATCAGTCAATGATACCCCTTGTTTTACTGGCATAGCTATTTATCAATTGATCTTTAATCATGGACATGTTTCTTTTGGCCCCAATTCATACAGGACATTGTTGTTGGTGAAACCTGTTTGAACTTGAGGCATCAACTAGATGTATCTTATCCCGTTAACAACGGCATTGTGCAAAAGTGGGATGACATGGGTCATGTCTGGGATCATGCCTTCTATAATGAACTCAAGGTGAGTGCCTGCTGCGTTTTGCTATGTTATCCGAGAACTTGAAGTTTTAGCACCTGCTGCCTATTGTCATAGGAAGGTCATCCATATTTTCTTTTGGCAGGTCGATCCATCAGAATGTAACATTTTGCTCACAGATCCGCCTCTCAATCCTTCAAAAAACAGGGAAAAAATGGTTTGTACTGACAATCTGCTTATCAAATGGCTTTCAATTTACGGTTCTCAAGGAATACTACTGCTCTTAAATGTAGTATACGAACTTAATTTGGGATTAACCTTGATTTTTAGGTTGAGACTATGTTTGAGAAGTACAATTTTGCTGGTGTCTTCATCCAGATACAAGCTGTTTTAACATTGTATGCTCAAGGTGCTTATAGGGTAAAGGTTATAAGACTTGAATTTCGCTTCCTCTAATTGATATGGCATGGATTTTACTTGAACTACAACCTTCAGTGACAGCTAGTGAATCCATGTCTTGTCTTTCATGGAGACTCATGTTTAAAGTAACCCCTATTTCTAAAGTTTATATTTGATGCCTTTTGAGATACCTTCTTGAAGAAATTGAGAATTAAATGTATATTATTCATCTAATCTTAGTATGATGGTGAAACAGGTTTGCTTACTGGACTAGTCATTGACGCTGGCGATGGTGTCACTCATGTGGTAAGCAGTGCAGTAATCATTAACTGTTCAGTGCTTCCAACATAACATGCAGTCAAGTGTCAACATATGCTATATGAAAGCTTACAGAAACCTAACACATCTGTGAATCCTGTTTAACAGATAGAAAAGACACATATAACGATCATCTCTTAACTTTTAGAGTGATTTGATCTTCTGCTATCTTAGAATTTTCTGCCCTTGCCAAATATTCAATGTTGCTTTGCTTAATACGGTAAAGATATCATGTGAATCATGGAGAAGAAACAAGTATATGTATACAGTGTGAGCAGGGACCAGAACATTAGAGCATCTCCAACAGCTATGCTAAGATAAAGATTTTGGAGATTTAAGAATTTTTTTTCTCCAATAGTTATGCTAAAATGTATACTAAAATAAAGAAAAGAAGAGAGAGAAGGTGGAAATCTCTAAATTTGGAGAAATTTCTAAACTCTATATAAGAGAGAAATAATATTTTAATTATTTCCCACCAATAAGAGGTATTGAAATTAAATGTTAGGAGAGAGAAATAATATTTTATTAAATGTATTGAATATTCTAATAATGTAGTTAATGCTAAAATTGTTAGAATAGAGCAGCTATTGGAGTTGGATATAATTTTCTTTAGAGATTTTACCTTTTGATACTCTTTTTTAGAAAAATTATAGCATAACAGTTGGAGATGCTCTTAGATGTGACAAATTTCATTCTAGCGATGGTTTACTATACCGCAAACGTGCTACCTTCATAACATTGCTGCATCTGACATGTCTTAACTGGAATATGTTTGTTGCCCTCATACATGTTTACACATTGATTTGCCAAATTTTAACCTATAAAACATCACATCTACTCGTAATGAAACCTAAAGTAGCAACTTACATTGTTTGACGTCTTTAGTCCTAAAGTAAAAGATTTCAATTGAAATCTTCAACATGCTTTTCTGGTCTATATATAACGATATTCATATAGCTCAATATTTTGACTGACTTCAATAGTCGAGACTTTTTTTTTTGAAATGCAATCAATAGTTGGGACTTGAGACTACTTATATTATAAGAGATACATGACATGCAGTGCGGATATTTTTTTACTACTTGATGTGTTTCTCCAGGTTCCTGTTGTAGATGGCTACTCATTCCCTCATCTTACAAAGCGAATGAATGTTGCTGGACGCCACATAACATCATATCTTGTTGATTTACTGCTTAGGAGAGGGTGAGTCCCGATATGACCCTCCAGAAGGTGTTATATTCATAATAATTATGCTTGTATCTGTATCGAGACTCAAGTACTATTTTATCACATATGAAGTTATGCAATGAATAAGAGTGCTGATTTCGAGACTGTTAGAGATATCAAAGAGAAGCTGTGCTACATTAGGTACATATGTGAACTCACATGTTTTTATGACTCTTATTTGAACTTGCTATGTGAAACATCGATCATTCTGTGTTTTGCAGTTATGATTATAAACGGGAATATCAATTAGGACTTGAGACCACCATCCTAATGAAAAATTATACTGTAAGTTATCTCTAAATTGTGCATTTCTGGACAGTCTTTTGATGTAGGTCCATTGTTAAACATGAAACATATAAGTTCTGATGGAAACATTTATATACAAGTGTTTGATCCTAAAAACATTTATATACAAGTGTCGGATTCTTTTACTTTTTTGTTTTTGTTTTCCCTGATGGGAGGTTAGCGTAGTTCATATCAAGGAATTACATTTTTATCAAGAATGTTAAAATGCATCAGCTGCCAGATGGAAGGGTTATCAAAGTTGGTACTGAACGCTTTCAGGCCCCAGAAGCTCTTTTTACTCCGGTGAGTTGCATATTTTGACTTTAATTTCTGAATTTACTCCATTTGGTTTTCGCCATCTTTCTCTTAAATAATGCAACATTCATACTTAAACTTTAAGAGATTGTTTATATTATTAGCAATGTTATTGTCATTATCTCCATCACAACCACCACCACCACCACCACCAAAATGGCAATCATCAGCATGAGTATCACATCCTCCATTTCCACTACCAGCAATTAGGTATAATGATGTGGAAAGCAAAAAAGTTAAAGTAAAGCTTCCTCTTGCAGGAACTCATAGATGTTGAAGGTGATGGAATTGCTGACATGGTATTCCACTGTATTCAGGAAATGGATATTGACAACCGTATGATGGTAACATTTTTAAAGCATATTCAAATCACCTATGATTATTATATAGAAGGTTACTTTATAGTTTGATGCGTGGCCAAAATGTATGATCACCCTTCCTAAAAAGGCATATTAGCATATTGGACCAAGGTGATATTCCCGCGATAAGGTTTTCTCTCTTGAGCAAGGTCACATGTTTGACTTTGGGAGTCCTATTTTTCTTGTTGCCACACCAACACATGAAAATGAAGAGAAGAAAAAACAGCTCATGATTTTGGATTTGCAACTTCAGTCCACATATTAAGATCTTGATTCTTGCCAGATAGGAAGGGTGTTGGGGGAGGGTCGGAGGGAGTAAGAGAGCCTCAGTAGGGTCATACCTTCTTTTAATAGACACGAGTACCACGTATATGTATATACACACAACATATATATATATATATATATATATATATATATATGTGAGTGTGTGTGTGTGTGTAGGCATGGGATCATGTGAGGAGTGTCATTTTTGGTGAGAAGTGTGAGAAGTACTTTTAAAGCGTTGGATCACTTTTAATCAAATACCCTCCCATGAATTGCGGCTTAAAAGGGAATTGATCCGTTGCATCTTATCTCGGTGCATCTCATCCTAATGTTCGTCCATTTCTCATCCAACCGTTGATAATCACTTCTCACGCTTCTCACCGGAACCCAACCCTATGTATGTATATACATATCGTATCTCTGTGTGCGCTAGCTGAACAACAGGGCTGTTTGATGAGACATGTGGTACATGGAAAATAGAATAAAATACCCACCTATCAATATATATATATATATATACATATATAAAGATCTGCAACAATGTGATACATTTGCGATAAGCTGCTGGTGCACCCGTCCCTAAGATTCTACTTTGCTCATGCCAATTTCATGTCACAAAGTGAAATACTGAAATTGCTTGATTTTTTACTCTGATTATTTTTTATGTTTTGCAGCTCTACCAGCATATAGTTTTGAGTGGAGGGAGCACAATGTATCCAGGATTACCCAGTCGGTAGTACATCAACATCCACTTTGCTTTATAGCTTAGATTATTTTAGATGATTCCTTTCTTCTTATGCTTTTACCAGTCCAATATTATCATGTCTGGTCAACTTCTTAGAATCTTTTATGGGAAATCAGGATATTCTCCGAACACTTTAAGAAACCACCCCACGGGGATGTAACATCGCAATCCAGAACCTTTACTCCAAATTGGACCAAGTGCATCCTATTATATACCATTACAACAGCTTTTGCTTCTTAATTAGAATTCATGATTAGTTAGTTGTTTCATTCAAGGAAGACCTTACTGGAGTGTTATTTTTGTACAGGCTAGAGAGAGAAATCTTAGATCGTTATCTTGAAGTTGTTTTGAAAGGCAACAAAGTTGGATTGAAGGTAATACCTGAAATATAATTACATAAACACTTTCACATTTCATCTACTGATCCTTGACTGGGATCAGCATCCAACCTCTTCTTTTTCTTGCTTTTATTTTTGGATATCCATGCATACATCTTCTTCATTCTTCTCGCACTTGAATTTGAATCAAGTCTCTTCTTTTCTAATTTATTCACAATACAGAAATTGCGGCTGCGCATTGAAGATCCACCACGAAGGAAGCATATGGTTTACCTTGGGGGTGCGGTACTTGCAGGAATCATGAAGGTCTTTCTATCTATTTCTATTAATCCCATGTTTGTAGGAACAATAGGGACTCTTAAGATTTCAACGTTTAGATCCTCTCCACGGCCTTGCTTTCATCTCTACACTTGGTTTGGTTAATAACTTCAGTAATCTGTACTAGTTTTAGAATTCACTTCATTAATAATCCCCATACACATTAAGATTTCAACACCCAATAGATGCTAGTGTTGGAAACTTGATTAGTTCATTCTTTTGGTGGGAATTTAGGTGATTAAATACTGAATTGCAAAATGAATTGTTGCAGGATGCACCTGAATTTTGGATTAGCAGACAAGATTATATGGAGGAAGGAGTTGGTTGCCTAAGCAAGTGTGGTTAGGGCAAAGGACTGCCAAGTTATTACTCCTCGGCTTATCCATAGAGTATGAGGCAGCAACATTTGAAGCAGATATTGCAAGTATTGACCGACTGATTTCCACTAGTTATCATGTTTATGAAGTTGTAAGGAGGGGAACATTGGAAGTCAAGTGGCAACAAATGCTTGTAGGAATTATGAGCCAAAATGTTGTGCCTTCATTCAACTTGATAGTAGTTGGATTGAAATTAACAACATTAGTGTTTCAGAAAATTAAGTGAATCAGTTATATTTTACAAGTTTTGAGTGAAACCGATATATACAAGTGTTTGTTTGTGTTGTTTTTTCTTCTAGGTGGCTGGAGTTCCAAATAACTACAATATTTGAAGGTTGGTTGGCTAGTGTGCCTAGGGTCTCAACAATTGTTTGATAGCAATCCTTATCATAACCATCCAAAAAGTGTTGCATGAGGGTTTAGGGTGTGACAGGTGCAGGTAGAGGCGGTGGTGGTGGCGGCCGACAGTGGTAGCAATGGAGTGTTAACAAATTTAATTCTTGAGCGGTATACTTGCAATAATATGGGAATTACAATTCCTTTGGGGATTCACTGAGCTCACCTAATTACATATATATGTAATTGTGTTGTACCTAATCTTGTCTTGCACTGCAGAAACCCAAATTCACGCCCTATGAGAGCGGGTGACACAAGTACAAGCCCGTATTCGAAACCTCATGCAAGTAGTAATTGGAAAAGAAAGAAAGAAAGAAAGTAGCATGTGAAATCTGGTTATTCAGATATCGGATGTTGCAAGAGCATGTCCAACTTTGATAGATAAATGGTAAAAACATAGAAGCATTCTTTTGAGGGAGGAGTTGGAGTTGTACTTTCACTGAAGCCAAAGCTACAAATTTACACCTTGAAGCAACAAATTTTACATATAAAAACACACACTACATATAATAACAAGAAGAATGTGATGACGTACGTACGTCCCCTGGCCTAAACAATGCAATAATGTGGTATGGCACTGTTTACACATTATTTTCCCCACTGGGCTTCCGACGACGCCCACCAGATGATGAATCTGAACCAACAAACAAACTCAATAACTTCTTACAATATGCTACATGCACACATGTTTTTCTTTGGAGCCTCGTCCATCTTCTTTTCTGTTTGGATGATACAAATCAAAAACAAACTTGCTTTCAGAAACTACACCATCAAAAGTTTGATTGCTTAAATGCATCAGTTATCAAATAACTTTGGTCGCAACAGACTCATTACTTCAGTAGATGTCCATAAGAAATCAGCCAATTACGAGTGGTGGCAGTTAGGAAGCAGCATTAAAAGTTTTACCATTATAAAGATCAAAGGGACTCAACTTGCTGGCTGCTGATGAGGTCAGGTTCACATCACTATTCAATATTTATGTGTTAATGTGTTATTGTTACCGAACAACTTATAATAGATGCAGCCTTCACAAGAGTTATAAACAGTTCAATGTACACTAACCTGCTGAGGGGTGTGTGTGTGTGTGTGTGTTTTTTTTTTTTGGGGGGGGGGGGGGTGTTGTGGGGTAAGGAATGACGATGAATAATGTGGTTTGGTTTGATAAAATATAATGGGCCCATTCCCATTCTCTTACATTCCTTAAAATGAACCAAGCACCTCCTCATTTCATCAATAACTAATGGCCGCAAGAATTTTGTCTACAACAGAACGTAAGCACGTCAAAGAAGAAAATTCATAAATTGTACTAAAACACTACAACTACATAAGCATGAAATGACACCGGAAACCCAGAGCAGCAGTACCTAAACAACAGCAACTCTCAGAGAGGTCTTAAAAGATATCATTGACTAGAAAAGGAATCGCTCAACACCAAAAGAAAATAAATCTACATTCCCTCGATCCCAAAACAGGGTCCACAAATGGTCAGACGGACTATGTTTCAACGTCAACAAAACATTGGCATGACTTCTTTGTCATTTTTACACCAGTTATTTCTTCTAGTATTTGATATTATAGTTTACTAAACACATTCAAGAACAGGGATCTTCCTACTGGAACACTGAATGATTCAGATAAAAACTAATCCAGGAAGTAAACACCTTTGACTCTCCAATATCAAAATTAGTTTCTTTTCCTTTAAGCGTGATGGAGTATAAAGTTAACACCACCTAGCCCATGAGATAAAATTCCTAAATTACATGTCTTCCTTGAATCATCATCTAAGGATTCAATGAGGCCCCAGAAACCAAGTCATCAAATTGCTTGGCAGCAAATGCATAAAAGAGCATAAATAGGAGTGTATAGCAGCAAATGGCACAATAATGAGGAAAGACTAGATGAAATTACCTGTTTTTGCTTTGGTTAATGACATCTGTACAACAGCATGCATAGTAATTACCCCTTTCGGAAGCTCCCCAAAAGGTGTTCTGCACTGACCAACAGTTTTGTTGTTTTCCAAAATTTTCCCGGCATTTATTAACTTGATGTCATTTGCTGATTTGGGTCCGCCTTTTTTATCTGATGGAATGAAACATTTGCGTTCAGAGATGATTGAAAATAAACCAAACCAAACCAAACAAGCCCAATATATGCCACTCCCTACCCGGAGGTATGATCAGATATGATTTTACACATTAGACATAGCCTAGCATTAACCTTGAAAAAAGATGCAATTAATCATCAACCGTCAATCTTATAAACTGAAAAAGACAACGTAAGATGTAACATCCAACTCCAAACAAGCTAGACAACCCTAACTTTGCCTCTCCAAAACACAAAATTATGTAAAGACACACCCCATGACCATTAAGAGATGTAACTTCGTCCCTCAAGCAACAGGAGGGGATCGAATAGGGACACACCAAGATCACCCTGGCTAGATCAAGGGTGGCTTTGCAAGGGCAGTTGAGTTGTCTTTGTAAGCAACCTTTTTCCTTGCATTCTGCATACATGGTTGTTACTCCAACTCATTACCTGACCCATCATAAAGAAGCAACCGTAATATTTGCTTCTGGGCTCAGCCCATAACCAAGACTAACATGAGGATAAAAAGTTGAGGGAGATTTGAATTGCCACAGTACACCAAATTAGGAGAACTCTTTTGACAGGAAAGCATGAGGGAATGCTACAGACAAGGTAACCCTATAAATTCTTATGAGTTCATCCTTATCGTACTTCAACTAGATTGGGATAAATGGTTTGTTGTTCATAGTCGAAGGATTTAGGTTTTTAACCAAAAAATCTGAAATAAAAATGCCAGAATATTTGCTCTTTAAGACTGCAGGACCTCAAACAGGCACCAAGATAGTGGTTAAAGGTTCATTATCCTTATACAATATGTTGAAGATGTATTCTGAAGTTAGAAGAGTTGAAAGGCCAGCATACTTAATAAATTCTTACAAGCAAGCAAAGAAAAGCTTGTTGCAAGAACGGTACATGTCACACATGCTTAAAAAATTCAAATGAAATATACTAGCCCTAGTTAGGGGTTGTTTGGCGGTTGCTGAATGGTTTAGTGCAGAATGATTAAGTGGTCAGAATGATTAAGAGGCTTTTATGAAATAGTGCAAAATGAAATATAGTTGTTTGGTAATTGTTTAGAATGAAATCAAGGTGCTGGATGGTTAAGGGAGACCCAGGATGCTAAATCATTCAGAGGGTTTTAGAACCATTAAGAGGCAGACATTTTTTTGCCAAACAGGATTTACCTCTTAGCGATTCAGATGTTGCCTCTTAATGGAACCATTAAGAGTTAAACAAACAGCCCCTTAGGCAACCACTTTACACACTTTTCGAGCTCAACAAGGTTTTGAGCCCCCCTCCCCCCAGTTTTAATAAAATCAGAGATGAATGATCCCTACCCTGAGGTCCCTGACATGCACAGGTGCTGCTCATGAATTCGGCCTCGTGTAAGCAGATTTCTTGGTTACTCGACATTAGAAATCATTGGTAAGCATTAATAGTGGCAAAACAGTCATGGGTTCATCCCATAAATACCCATTCACATTCACAAAGTTTGTCGTTACAATGGTTCAAATTCCAAGAATGTATTGGCTCCCTAGGTTGGTAGCAAGCACATCATTGTTTGACTGGTAGAAAAAGAGATGGCAGGCTCAATGTCCGGATCAAGGTGAGCATGCGCTATTACCCTCAGCTAAGCATTAGTTACTAATTACTACTACTTCTGGTTCTCGGCTTTCCACACTCGAAAATAACCACTGGTTCGTATTGCCGAAAAATTGGTATGGTATTACACGTAGGCATGTAGCTTTTTCCACCAGGCAAAATGCATGATATTTATAACGCTCTGGTAGGTAAGGGTTGAGAAATTGTGGGTCAACCAAATAATGTGACTTGTGAGGTACAACAATTATTAGGAAACGATCGAGTTAGGATGTAGCTATGAGTGCTACAGATGGTCTAACGACAGGAATTGACATAATTAATACGGGCTCTCCTAAGTGTTCCAATAGGTGGATAGACTCTCGACGAATAATTATCGTGCTTGGTGAGCCTCTTGATAATTTAGGTCCTGTAGATACTAGCATAACATTGCCTATTCATAGGTATGAGCATGCCTTTAAAAGTTTAGATATAAAATCATCAATAACGAAACCAGAATAAAAGCATTTGATCTTTTATCCCCTTGACGTTGTGGAGGAAAAATCTGGCTATCCGAGGGAGCTGGTGTGGGTAAAACTATACTCAATATGAAATTGATTAACAATATTGCCAAACCTCACAGGGCATATCCCGTATTTGGCAGAGCCGGTGAACGAACTAGTGAAGGAAATGATCTTTACATGAAAATGAAAGAATCCGGAGTTATTAATGAACAAAATATTGCAGAATAAAGAACGGCTCTTGAATGAACCGCCTGGGCACAAGTTTTGAGACATAGCAAATAGGCAACCTCCTGGCATGGCCTATTCTGCATACATGTCTTTATTTTATTTCAGGTCTATCACTGCAGCTCTGTTATCCAGGAATCAATTTTTTTTTTTGGCACAAGTGGTGCGTGATCTTTATCTGGCATGATCCGATTCTACCGTAAGATAGATACGCTCAAACCCCTCTGGGATTTAACTGGCAGAAATTGCATCGCAAATTTTTGACACCAATCCATACTTGAAAATGCGCCACGTAAAATTAGCAAAATATAACAAAAATCAGAAACTCAAAATTCCAAAACAATTATGTAGGACTGTAAGGTACTCTGTCCCCCAACACATTAGCTTCTACGAGGATCGTTTAACTTAAAACATAAAGACCAAAGGACAGCTTTCAACATGAATATTCAAGCGCAATTAACAGCCTGGCAGCGTTACTAACTAATCCAAAATCGCATGAATTTTGAAAACGAAAAAGTCGTCATCTATACAGTAGCAAAAAAAATATCAGATAGAAGCATGTGTGAGACGAAAATCCGCCTAACCTTTGGGCCATTCAGCAACAATTCTCTCCTTGAGCATGGCGACGGTGGAAGCAGGAGAGTATCGAAACGGACCAATGTCGGATCCATCAAGCAATCGAAACTTGAGCTCTAAAAGATCTTCCTCCGGCATTTGAAATAACCTAATATATTCTCTTATAGGATCACACCTTCCGTCAAGTTAGTAACAACACCTGAATACACTCAAACTACAAACGATTAACATCAACAACCGAAATCAACAAAAGAGGAAGAAATTAGTTTTATAGAAAGTTATAGCGTGAATCATCCGTTTACCTTTGAATTGAACTGAAAGATACGAACTGGTAGCAGGTGTGTGCGGACTTTGAATTATGGAAGGTGAGTTAATGGTTTGAAAATTTGAGAAAGGAGGTGGATGTTTAATAAGTTGAAGATGAGGAACCCTAGAGCCGATCTCAAGGCGCACTGTCAATGAATGTGCATTTTAACCCCCATTTTCTTTTGCTTTCAACTTTCGTCGCTGTTCTTTTTGTTGTATTATATTTCCAACACCTTCGCTTCAATCAATTCAAATTCAACTTCGTTTTCTAATAATTTCGTTTTACTAAAAAAATAAATTAAAACACCTGGTTGTATTTTCTCTATCTTCTGTCGGTTACTAGATGAAAAATATATATATATATATATATCTGGGGATGTTTGGTTCATTTTAAGGTATGAAAATGAAAATGGAAATGCAGGAGAATGGGAATAGGAATATGCATTCCATTGATGTTGTTTGGTTAAACCAATATAATTAATAAAAAAATATTTTATATAAAAATTTTAATACAAATACGTGACGTCCAACGTGAAAATAAAAAATATTTTTCATTCAACATCGAGAAATAAAGGGACGCATGAGAAAAAAAGACTGGGCGGGAATAAAATTTCCATTCCCCCCAATTTGGTCAGGAATGAAAATTAATGTGTTTGAGGTAATGGACCCATTATATTATATCAAACCAAACAGCAGTTTTCATTATCATTTTCATTTCAATTTGGTCAGGAATGGAAATTAATGGGTTTAAAGTCATCTTATATCAATTATGATTAATAAGAGGTGGTTCTTTAAGAGGTTATAAGACATTAGGTTATCTCTTTTAATTTCATACCTATTTCAGACTTTAGAGCCTCTGAAATCTAGAAAAATAAACGATCTGAACGTATTAAAAGTTAAAACAAACAGCCTCTTATACTTATATTTATGATATTATATTATTTTTATTTTTATTTAATTTAATTAATCAAAAATTTCAATTTAACACGAATAAAAATAATAAAGAAAAATTGAGAATTGGGCGGTGGGCTGTATTGAGAGGGATTGGTGTAGTGGTGACTGGTGAATGGTGATGGTAAACAAGTCGACCGTTGAATACCTTTGAGTCTTTGACTGCTTTGTTATTGCTATCGTATTTTTAGGTTGTTCTAAAAAAGGAAAATTATATTAGAATTAATACTGATTTTTATTTTAGTAAATTAAATTTTAAAATCATCAGGTTTAAATCAGACTTTCTATTAGGTGGCGTTTGTTTTTTAAGAGTCTGAAGTCTGAAAAGGTTATAAGACATTAGGTTACCTCTTCTAATTTCAGACGTATTTTAGACTTAAGAGCCTCTGAAGTCTAAAAAAACGGTCTAAACGTAAAAACGTCTGACCGATTCAGACTTCAGAGGTATTAAGAGGTTTTATAAAAAAAACAGTCCCTTAGTTTTATCTATTGATCTCTTAATAATAACATGACTCAAGTGTTTTATCAAATAAGATTTCACATTATTATTATTATTATTGTAAATATAAATTTAAATATTGATATGACACATAAATTTTTTTATTTGTAAACTAAATTTCCACGTCAAAAATAAAAATTAATTGAAAAGTATATATATTAGGCTAATCAATCGAAATATTAAAGCATCTTCAACATTTATGCTATACTTTTCTAAAATAAAGTATTAGAAATTAAAATCTTTAAGAAAAATTACTTTCAACTCCAACGGTCATTCTATTTTAGAGTGTAGCCTTGAAGATATTATTAAAATAATTAATAAATTAATAAAATATTATTTCTCTTTTAAAACTTGTGTTTTAGAGATTTTTTTAAATTTAGAGATTTTATATCTCTTATCTTTTTTTTTTTAGCATACAAGATAGCATAATTATTAGAGCAAAAAAATTACTAAATCTCATTTTTCTCACAACAAGGTAACAGAGGGTAATAACTCTTGTTGATAAGCGTTTACCCGATAAGTATTTGGTAAACGACCCCTAAAAAACTTTTCGTTTGAAATCCATATGCCTTAGGAGCAAGAGGGATGAAACAGAAATGCAAAAAAGTTTATAATGCAGCTTATACTATTATTGTCAAAAGTATCATGTAAAAAGCAAATCAGACAGACAATCTTAGCCTCATGGATCTAACAAAACAGTGCAGTTGGTAGCATGAATGAATATTATCTTCCCAAAAGAGCATGATTGCAAACAAAAACTCCATCCACACAAACAACATAATTAACTACCCATTAAAATAATTTAAACTATCATCTACTTTACCTGTATAATAACACTTTACCACATCTAAATTAATGTGCAAGAATTTTCAATTGCTTCTACAAACTTGGTGGTTCTACTGCCTAGACATAGGTGCCATTGGCATGGCTGATTGTTGGCTATAGAAACCACCTTCTATTTGATAATTCTGGGGCGGAAATGAAACACCGTTGACTGGCGGGCCCACGGTGGGAAATCCAGGCAGCGGCATAGGTGGTGGTGGTTGTTGGTTTGTACTATGGCCATATGATACTGTCCCAGCAGACTGCATGAATGGGGGCACTGGATACGGCTGCATGGGCGGCATTGGTGGCAGAGGTGGCGGAGATGATGGTGGAGGTGGTGGTTGGTCATGATTATTACCTTGCTGTAAAGAATCTGGGTGGGGGAAAGGCGGCACTGGTGGTTGAGCATTCTGAGACGATGGTATATAAGGTGGAGGTTGGTCGTTCTTGATCTTGGTTCTTTTCTGCAAAGGATAATCATTTGAGGGTGACTCTTTCCGTGAATTACCAATTACGCCCTCTGACGCCAGGGACGAGAGGACGTAAGTCAGCATCTCCGCCGAGGATGTTGATGCCGTAAGCTTTGCCGCCACTGCAGCTGCAGCGGATTTAGTATCCTCCTCGGATTGCTCTCCAAAAGGTATCTGTCGTGTGTACATCACGGGGGCAGATTGTTCTCCGGTCCCTGGAACGTAATTTTGCACTTTGGATGGGTGAGTCTCCTTCCTACCCTGTTCAGATGGCGATTGGATGCCATTAGGATTATTAAGCAATTGCCTGCAGAAATTATCGGCCTTTTCTGATTGAGTATGTGCCGCCTAAAAACACAGTAAAACAGTAACAGTTATTTTCATAACAAAAATTACTGAGAGGGAAATCTGGCAGCTGAACTCACTAGGGGCCGTTTACCCAATCGCTTAAGCAGTAAGCGCTTACGTGTAAGATTCTAACACTCTAACTTACTTTAACAGGTAAGAGTCATCACCCTCACTTACCAGGCAAGATTCTCCATCCTTATCATCGCTCTTACCGGGTAAGATTCTTGCCACTTGCCATATTCATCCAGTAAGATAAATGACCAGGTAAACTCTTACCGGGTAAACGACCCCTAAGATGCCGTTTACCAAACGCTTACCGGGTTAGCGTTTACAAGCAAGAGTCACCGGCCTCACTTACCTTATCGGGTAACATCCTCGGCAATTAAAATGGATTGTTGGTAAGCATCTTTTACCCCGTAAGCGCTTACCGGGTAAGAGTCTTGTCCCTCTCTCCGACCTTGCTATGCCTCTTATCGATAAGCATTTGGTAAACAACTCCTAAGTCCTAATTAGTACGACATATTCCGGGCAAGTAAAAGAAGTGAAAGTAACCAACCTGAAGTTGACTACGGAGTTGGCCCAGTTTCATTTCCTGACAACAAAACCATGGAAGCTCTCGTTTAACGGAAGACAAAAAATGTGAATATATGACGTAAAAGTACACTAGTCTTGAGGCTGCCAACCAACCTGCTCTTGAAGAGCCTCCCTCAGATAAGACACAAGATTTGTTCTTGATGATTCAACGGCTGTAAGTTGCTCAATGCAATCCCTCAATGTAGTGTGTTGCCCCTTGAGCTCATCCGCGACACCTGACCCATTTACTTTTGCTGATTATGGGAAAAAGAAAAAGGACACCCATTATTACTTCGGATTTCAAAGAAAACGAAGCAAATATCATCAAGTTGGACAAAGATGAAAATTCATTAAGGCAAAAGAAAGGGTACATATTTCAGAAACAAAAAGATTTATGTCTTCATGGGTATAATACTCGGCATGCCCCAAATAGTCCTTGTGTAAGAGAAGATACCTCAGGAACCACTATCCCATGAACAAAAGATATTCATACACAAATACATACATACATACATACATACATACATACATACATACATATGATACATGAAAAGAGTTTAGGTAAGACACGTCTCAGAGAAACAGTAGAAGTACCCAAGTTCATTGCTTCATCGAGTCAATGAGAGAGTCATTGATTGTTTCGTTCAATCATCTGACTTGATATATATATATATATATATATATGTGTGTGTGTGTGTGTGTGGTCAATCAGGTTGTAGCGCAGTGGTTGATCGCCCTAGGTGATGTGGTGGAATATCCCATCTACCCAGGGTTCGATTCCAGGCGTCCTCAACATTGATAAGACATCTTTAAGTTTCAAAATTGTCAGGGATTAGTCCGGGCTGTGCCTGGGATTCCCTTTCCAAAAAAAAATGTGTGTGTGTGTGTGTGTGTGTGTGTGCATGCAGGAGCTAAGAAAAGAAAATACAAAGGCTAAACCACGGAAATGGTTGATGTGCCATTTAATCGGCCTTGCTTCTGATTTTGTTGGTAAAAAAGTAAGCAATAATTAAGGTTTAAAAGTAATCTATGTGTTCATCTAACTGATCTAAGAAGGATGTATCAAACAGATGATAGTCATTATTTTTTAACTCTCATATCAGATTTAATTTTGTGATTTCAAGAGACAACCAAAAATTATTATATAAATTACACATGATGAGTTTAACCCTGATTTGAAACATGATAAAATGAAGTAAAAGAATCAAAAATTATAACTGAGCCTATTAAATCACTACCCCCAACAGATTCCTAGTTCTGTCTTCCTCACGCTCCCTCAATTTCTTGCCCTAACTTGTCCAATATCATTTACAGTGTGAGTGTGTGACCATTGTCCGTTTTCCCTTGCGGGCCAACTTTTGGGTGCATAGCAAGTGCATTACTTTCTTCATCTGCTAGGCTATTTCAGTGATATAAAAACATTGAAATTTTCTTTTATTGTGCTTCCTTTTCACATGCCTTCATCTGATTCTTCTTTTCTTACTGCTCCCTTACTTCTAGGGATTCTAAAAGGACGCACAATATAATAAAAAAAATATGTAATTTGATAATTTGCAAGACATCATCAACCTCCTATTTTCTTTCTGATGGAGAGACATAGACAAACTACCTTTTGTTTGAAATGCATACACAAGGCAATTGGTATGGTACCCAAAGGGGTCTTCAACCCCAAAGGCTTGCCCAACCTGAAAGATACCAAATGGCTCACCAACTCTAAGAGGCTGTTTGGTTCGCGGAATTCAAAGGAATTCGATTGAATTGGAATGCCAAATTCCTTTGACCAAATTCCTTAAGTCATGTTTGGTTCGCGGAATGAATTGATTGGATTCCACCTTATTCCATCGAATTCCACGGTTGAGGGATATTATTCCTTAGCATATGTGAAGGATTTGAATTCCATTTCATAGCAAATGTAACATAATTTATAATTTTGTTTTATAAAGACAAAAATAACCTTTGCGTCCAATTTAACCACCACCCCTCCCCGCACCGCCCTCACCACTCCTGCTGGCAACATATCTCCGCCACCACCATTGCCACCACCACCATCAATTAATATTATCATTCCACCACCGCCACCCCACTCACCGCCACGCACCCACCATCCCCACCATGCCACTATTTTTTGCCGTCATAGTCGCCACCCACCCCACCCCACCCACCCCCAACACCACCACACCACTATTGTCGTCACAACCGTCACCCCCACCCCCATCCCCACCCCTGACATATGCATATTTCTATTCTTTTGCGAGATTCCATTCCAATTCCCATCAACCAAACGCATAGTCAAATTTTCCAATTCCTTCAAAGTCAAATTCCTTCTATGGATTGTAATTCACCAAATTCCATTCCGTGAACCAAACACCCCCTAAGGTTTCTTAAGCCCAGATACGTCTAAGAGAAGCATCTTTGGAGGAACTTGCATTATACATCTTGACCACTCTTACTCATACAGAGAGAGAGAGGGAGTTTCATATACAAACTATGTAAAAGTTACCATACAAACCTTATATTATGAAACAATCGAGATATTTATAGAACATTATCAATGTTCATTCATTATGATCGAGATATTTATAGAAAATGATAGAGTTCATTTATTATGATCATTGCTTTAGATTAGAAAACAATCAAGATATTTATAAAACTAAATATTCGTTAGGCTAGATGGACGGTTAACATTGGCTTGTATGGTTTGTAACATTTACATGGTTTGTATTTGAAATTCCATATATATATATATATATACATGCTTGCAAACCTCTCTTTGGTGCACTCTTGTTTCTTTCACATGTTCTCAGGAGGTGCATCCAAGAGACAAAACCCCACATATGGTCACAATTTTCACATCTGTAACATGGTTTCAAGATTCTAAATTTGGGACTTGACAGGAAGCTATGAAAGACAGAGACGTTTACCAAACAAACAGTGACAACTAACATACGAAAATGGCCCATTGATGATGCTGATAATCTTAAGACATAATTTTCAACATAGCTAATGATGCTACTTATTATCTTAGATATAATTAAAAGAAATTGATAATCACGGATGCGAAATATACCAGATCTAATATCCCCACCAATTTCCTTGTCCACTTTTTCAACAGAGCTAATGGCATTCTTGCATCTGCTCATAACAGCATCTTCATTAACTTGACCACCATATATAACTTGATACCCTGAAACTATCTTGTCCAAGGCATCTCCAGCAGGTTGTTTCTGATTAAGATAGAATAAGAAGAAACTTTAACCCACACACATACAGGATCACATTTCCATACATAAAATGCAGAAAGAGAACAAAATCCGCTACCAATTTTAGCCCTGAATGCTTCCCGTTTCTATTACTAGTTTCCAAGTGCCTTCCAACAAGCTCTTCCTTAAGAACCTGACCTCGGGAACCAAAAACTTTTCTTTCATCCAAAATGTTGACCTGCATGTGACAAAATGAAAGGCATAAGCAATGGTTTACTCCAATTCCACTGTTTGGAATGTTATAGCACAATAATTCAGATATTAATAGCTCAACACTAATCAATGAGAAAATAACTCAAAAAGAAAATGAAGCAACAGATGCAAGAACAGCGAAAGGCTTTCTTCAAGATAGCATGCTAGATATGTTTTATTGTCAAATGCATGTTCAAGATACGTGTCACGAGTAATGGGTAGCGATTTCAATCCATTTTATACGTAAACAGAACAATTCGGGTGGTATTTCATTAATAACAGGTAAAATAGAAAAAATCAACTAAAAAAGAAACAGATCAAACAGGTTAGAGGACCAAAAGATGCCTAAAGTGTATACCAAATGTGGACAACCTCCTAAATTGTTTTATTTAAGGAAAACTATATTATTATCTTTTTAATATTAATTTTCTAATCATATTTAATACATTCATTATTATAAAATTACAAAAACATATAAATAACGTTGGCAGGTCAACCCAACCCAATTGGAACCACAATTTAAAATTTGCTCTTTTGACCCTAACCCATTTTAACATATTACCCAACCTGCCTGACCCGCTCGTTTTGCCACATTTAAGATAATCATACTAACCAAAGGGCCTTTGGCCTAACGGTATCGGAGCCTTCGGCCTCCTGGGGGTTAGAGGTTCAAACCTCAACAAAGGTGAGGAGGGTGTGTGAGTTTATTTGTTGCATAGGCGTATATAAATATAATTCACTTCCAGAAAAAGATAATTATACTACAAGCTAGATAAACAGACAACAAAGCTTCTTCATTAGAATTTAAAGTACGTATATGAACATCTAAATGCTATAGGCTTACTCAGGGGAGTTCATCCTTTCAAGATAGGATTGGATAAGCAAGAAAATAAGCATGTTAGGACCTAGAAATAGCTTGTTCATAATTTCAGTGACACTCCAACATGATTTTAAGTTATTCCTTTTGTTTTACAGGACAGAAATGAAATCCTAAATCGATAACTAGAATTAGAAGTGATAGCATACATACATATTGACATACATACATACATACATACAAAGACAATGAGGCAAAAAGTAAGGAATTTGACATGCTCATGTGATCATGGATATGTTTGGACATTAGTTTGACGATAATAGAGGCTTTAGAGAATGTTGTAATACTACACCAAGGATCCAGATTAAACTTTCAGTTTTGCCTACTTACTTAGATGGTTGTCAACATTTATATGCAGAAGATTATGGTATGCTTCCTGCAACAATACTTGCACACTTGCAATAATTAACAGTGTTTCCGTCCAACATGGCTATATTGACAATGAATACCATTTAATATCCGCTTTTCATAATACATTCTCATTTAGTGCTCTGCGATCACTTTACCGCCACTAGCATCGCTCCGGATGTAAATAAATTTATTTCAATAATGCAGAACAGCTGATTAATTATGGACTTGAGGTGAGGGGCAGAAAGTGAAAATTTGTGAAGGGAGGCAATATAAACAAACAGATTCTAAGGTTTTTCTTTTGGACATTGGCACTGTACTATATCCAATCTAGAGTGTAACCTAACAACAGTAACCTAACTGCATATAATCAGGCTGCTATAGACCCTTCATCAGGAACATGGATCCTTGCTATTCCCAACTCTTCACAAAAGATTAACCCTTTTTCAAATACATCCATCATCATTGTACAATTCAACATAGAAAATCCTAAAACATCATCACAAGTTCTAAATCATTACCATAAATTGTTATTTGTTTCAATAATCAATAATCAGGTCACTGTTCACCTTTTCACATTCATAAATTCATAGAACCCTACAAATTTATTTACAAAAGAGCTTTGATTGTAAGATAGTTGCTTGCTTTGGTAAAACAAAAAATACCATTAATGGTACAATCATAGCAACACATAAAACTTATCTATATATTATTCTCTCGATCATAAGCATGGAGAGTAAACCACCATACCAGGCGTAGTGCCGAATTTCTTCCAAATTCATCCCCATTGTCAATCACATCACGCAGTGCATCTGGAAGAACCTTCCAGAATTCACCAACAAACTCTGAGCCCTTTCGCCTACTATTCTGCAGAATATCATTTGCAAGATAGAGAAAAGCCAGGCGTTGATCACGCGGGGATGAATGGAATTGTCTAGCCCATGTCTCCACAACTTGCTTTGCCTTGTTCATATGAAAAATACACCAGTGTGACAGAGCTTATATCTCGTTAGGGATAACAACATCAAATGATGATTCATTGCAGTACATGGAATTAAAATGTAATCCAAAACATTCCAAGCATACCAAGTCAGATACATACTACAAATATATTTGATGTAGAAAAACAAAAAACTACCAATTTCCCTAGTGGCAAGCATAAGCTTATGCCTATGAACGATGTTAACTATATCCATTTTTTACATTTCACTGAGAATAGTAATGAGAAACCCAAACACCTTGAATAAGAGATGGTGGGAATAATATTCACAATCCATATGTGTCACCTTCCTATTTATACTAATGAGTTCCTATATGCTTCATGTTTTTATGGCACACCACACATACACATGCAACAAACAGGCATGTGTACGTTCTTTTCACCTTGTTATATTCCGCAAAATTCTCATTTTTTCTCGTCACTATCTTGATTCTTGCACGGAAAAAAAATCAATTTGGATGGATGTAGGGTTGTATTTGGTGGTTCTCTCATTGCCGTTGTTAACTGTCTTCGATTACAACATCCAAATGGTTAATGTGCCAGACCATAAAAAAAGATGTAGCCATTCATTGAAAATGTGGGATGGGGAAAATTATGAGCTTAAGATGGGAATGAGAATGATGAAGGCAATCTACTGCTCCATAACAATTCATACAACCATGAAGCTATAATTCAACCAAGTGAAAGATAGAAAGTTCAATTTTTTAAGCAAATGAAAAAAAAACTAAAAACTAAACATGATATGTATCAGGTTCAGGAAACAGTGTTATAGACACGAGATAGTTCTTTAATTCAAATTACATGATACAGAGACATCCAAATAACTCCATTTATCTGGTCCTTTAAAAAAACCACTATGCGTCAAGGGTTGAGTGGTTGACCATGAGACATTGGTAGCTTGTTGATTCTCTCTATCACCACCAGTCCACCAACAAGTAACAACAACAAAAACGTTTTGTCCTACACTACCTGGGTAGGCTAAAGACCAAAATAAACAGAATTTTAATACAGTGCAACCAAAAGAAAATTAGATATAGGTGGGCCCTAACCTGGACATGAATGGGGTTCTTCCACACACTCCTGCTTAAGATAAACTCCTAAGCATACAACATCATGGATCTGTTTTCACCACTTACTCTCATGTAATTCTTGGTTGACCTCTCATTCTCCTTGGTACAAGACTCCTCCTGTAACCGGTGTAAGGTCTACTTTGGAGATAAGCAGACAGAACACCTCAAAAGGTATTGCCACCATTTTTACTCAACTGGTCCACTCCAGCATATTCTTGTTTATCCTCATTTATAAACTTGTCCTTCATAAATGGCATGTAATCTATCTCCGCCAGCTTTGGAAATTTTTGTTGAACCCAAAGGCATCCTATCTTTCTTAATTATGGCAATAAGTGTTACTTGAGTTCTAACTCGTACAACAACCGGTCAAAAGCTAACTGGTTTGAGTCATGGGGAGACAGTTTCTTTGCAAGATCAAGGAAAAGGTGAGTTCAAGTGACACAGAACCTTCTTACTAGTGTGTGTTCATCACTTTGTCCATCTATAGCATAAAATTTTGCTTAAGAAAATGACTATTGAAGGGGAAGCTTTGGGAGACGTATATAAAATAAAGACAACGCTCATCTAAAAATAATATGCCAACATCAATTGCCTTAGGAATTAGGAAAAATAATTAACAGGAATATCATGAAATAACTACCAACTGAAAGTAAGCAAGTATATCTTCATAAATACATTTCAGTAGGATACTCTCAATGCTTTGCTGTGAATTATTGAGCTTGGCCAGCTTCTCCACCAAAATTTGTGGATTAAATGTACTGCCCATTGTATCTAATAGAGGTCCCTCCAGCTAAGCAATGACAATGTCTGAAAGACAGTCAACCTTCACAACAAAATTCCAACACAATAAGGGATCTGTAGGATGAACATAGATGCAATATATGGGGATTGTAATCATGTATGATTATTAGTCAGATGTCTAAAATCGTCTTGACTCATAACCTTGAGTAATGATACATAGAGGGGTCTTTGTGAACCAAAATTCACAACTTCTGATGATTACAATAAGCAAATGGGTAACTACATTCTCAACAAGTGCAACATGACCAAAAGGGATGGTAGCCGAAACAGAACAATAGAAATATGAATTACATGACCTAGTAGTGTACTCGGAATCACATCCGCAGCTTGCCATTGGCAGAAAGGGTACAGAATTTAGATTCATCATTATATCATGCAAATTAGGTTATTGTTTCTCAATTTGGCGAAAGCCAAATCAAGTTATTTGAAGGATAATTCTTCATAGATTTCCTTGTCCATGACCCATGCTTCTAAGCTACATAACAACTTACTCTTCACAAATCCAGTATTCATTTTCAAGAGGGTTTGGTCGTTCATACAGACCTGCATATAACAGTCCGTACTACTAACGCGTTCAATAAATCTCGTTAAAAAAAAAGGAACCAAGAAGCATACAAGATAACGGCAACATTTATTGCAATTTTGACATGATATCTCAAGAAAACGTAAATTCAAGGGTGGCATGTTAAGAACACAACAACAGCAGCAACAACAATTGCTTACATAATAAAATAAAACAATACAGAAAACAGTTTCGAATGCCGATACACACAGAACGAAGAATACAAACCTGGTTACAGAACAGAATTAATGAGTGTTGATAAAGGAGCGTCGAATCTCTCCATAAACGAAGAATTTGGATGGAAAATTAGGGATTTTAGGGGGGCGGACTGAAATCGGCTAAAATTGAAGTGATTGGAGATATTTTTGGCAGGGATTTTTCTTGAGAAGAAGATTGAAAGGGTAGAAGGCGACTAACAACGGACGGGGGTTAAATCCTTTGGTCAGCTATTGAAACCTTAGATTTGGGGAAACCGTCTGGTTAAGGAAACAAAAACACAAGAATACCTTAAAATAAGGGATTACAGATTCTAAGAAAATCAAATATAGAATTAAATTTGAAAATTTGAAAAAGTAATTATATTCATTTTTTATTTTAAAATTATAATATTAATTATATTATTGATAAGATATTATCTTTTTAAACAATTAACTTCAAGATTTTTTCATTGATACATGTGTAATGAAATTCTATTTTTCTCTTATACTAAGGCCATCAGTACCTCATGACCTCATCTTTCAAAGATTCCAGCTCCACATCAGCGTCACATCAGCTTTTCTCAATCCCTCACTCAATCCCTAAACACCATTATCTCATTCCCTCAAACCCTTTTGCCACCTCATTTATTTTAATTCTTTTATTTATACATTTAATTATTTAACAAAATAAAAATATTTATATATTTTTTAATAAATAAAAATAAGATAAATAATAAAAATAAAAATTCATACCATTCATTAAAAATAAAAATTACAAAATACAAAACACTACCAATTATGAAATTTTTGAATTTGCTCTTTTCTCGCTAAAGTAACCCTCAAAGCGTTTCCCGTAAGGTGATCATGCGGGGTCATGAAAAACTCGAAGTCTTTCTCAAATCGGTTTGAGCGTTCGATTTCGAGTTCTTGTTCCAACCTATGTCGTTCGAGTTTTGAGCGTTCGATTTCGAGATCGAGTTTTTTCATTTTGTATTCCATTGTATCATCAATCTTGTCGTTGAACGTCGTCAACAACTGAGTAACACTTTCGTCCGTATTCGTCCCGGACGTATTACTCGTTGATGTTTTTTTTTTGCCTTGTTTCTCCCGATGGATCGTTGAATTTGCTCGTCATCGTCATCATCGGAAGGTTGGGTACGTTTTGAACCCCGCGATGAAGTTGTCGTCATCGTTGGAACGGCTCCCCATTTTGGACATTTTTTAGGACGTCCCAAGCTTGTTCGTGAGTGAAAGAAACTTTATGGCGTGCTAGATACCGTTCGTGTGCCGTTCGGGATATATCGGCCTCACTCATCCCGCTTGATCTATTATTGAGCAAGTTGTTGTAGATGCCGCCAAACCAATTAATTCTTTTATTGAGGTCGTTGAACTTGCTATTGAGTTGATGGGTTGATCTATAACCTGGTTCACGACCCAAGCGAGTAAAGAACACATGCCCGATTCGGGCCCAAAAACTTCCTACATTTATGTAAAATTAAGTATAATAATAATAATAATAATAATAATAATAACAATAAAAATAATTACCACCGCTTTGTGCGTTACCGATAACGGGGTCCTCCGAAACGTCAACTCACGCCGACACTAACGCGAGTTCATCGGCTTTACTCCACGTTTGTTTGGCGGCTTTCGTTGGTCTCGGATTTGATGGTTCCGGGTTAGATTGTTGTGTCGGGATAGATTGTGGTGTGTTCGGGGTAGAAGGTTGGGTTTCCGGAACAATGTCGTCGTCGAGATTGATTGCGGGTGAAGGAAGATTGTAGTTGGCCGGAGTAAAACTTTGTTCAATCAAACCGGGACGTGTAAATTGGTAAGGAAATTGTTGGTGAAATTGTTGGGGAAATTGTTGCGGATATTGTGGCGGATTTTGTTGCGACCATTGTGGCGGAATTTGTTGCGACCATTGCGGACGATAACCTTGTTGTGTAAACGCTTAGAAACCAAGCTCTTGATCTTCTTGCGATTGTGGTGTATTCGGTCGGTTACGACGGGATGTAGGTGTTCTGTTTGGATTCATGATGAGAGAGGTGTGAAAAATAAGAGGTTGAGAGAATTTGAGAGAGTTTGAGAGGTATGAAAAATAAGAGGTTGAGAGAATTTGAGAGAGTTTGAGAGGTGTGAAAAATAAGAGGTTGAGAGAATTTTAGAGAGTTTGAGAGGTGTGAGAAATAAGAGGTTGAGAGTTAAATATATAGTGGGATTAAATTGAGAAAAAAATTTATTTATTTTTGTTTAAAAAGAGCCGTTCAACGGCATTATTTTTAAAAATTAAATAATTTTTTTTTAATAAACCTTCGGGATGAATCGGGATCCCATCCCCGGAATCCATCCCGCCCCGCCATCCCCGCAAGGCCCGTAGCCCACCCCGCACCATCCCGCAGCTCATCCCGAGCTCATCCCGAGCCGGGTACCGAAGGCCTAAGGGGGTGTTTGGGATTGCTTATTTAAAACAACTTATGATTATTTTAAAAGTCTTTATCAACTTATGTCATGATAAAAAAAAGTTAGGGGTACAAATGTAATTTAGACAAATAAGTTGTAAGTAGTTTCAAATGAGTTAGAATTGATTAAATTATCAAAAACAACTTGTTTGTGGTGAGGAAATGTCATAAGCATTATTTCTTTTTTTCAATTCAAACACTAAAAATAACTTATTGCGATGAGGAAAAAGCAATCTTTATATATATAAAAGGAAAAACCTTGGGTTATTGAGGTGGCACCATGAGGATTGAGTATTCTCAAATGGTGAGTTGTGGTTGATTTGGAGTTGTCCCACATTGATGAGAAGTTGAAAGATTGAAACAAAGTGATATGTATAAGAAAGGTGGATGGGATGCATTTGTGTACATTCATGTGTTTTAACTCATATGGTTGTTTATTTTGGATGACCTTTATGCAAAAAGAAAATAGTTTAATTCAAGGGGTTGTCTTATTTTGGAGTTTGGATGACCATCTTTTGCAAAAAAAATATATTAGTAATTACTGTCATCTTTATATCTTTTTTATATATATGAGAAGAAAAATCTAGAGCATTGAGATGGCATCTTGAGGATTAAGTATTATCACATCTATATCAAAAGGGTTGTTTGGTTTTTAACCTCCATTTTTTTAATAAAAGATAGTTATTTTTAGTCTACAAGTTGAAACATTAGGTGAGTTGTGGTTGATTTGGAGTTGTCCCACGTTGATGAGAAGTTGAAAGATTGAAACAAAGTGATATGTATAAGAAAGGTGGATGAGATGCATTTGTGTACATTCATGTGTTTTAACTCATATGGTTGTCTATTTTGGATGAGATTTATGCAAAAAGAAAATAGTTTTATTCAAGGGGTTGTCTTATTTTGAATGACCATCTTTTGAAAAAAAAATATATTAGTAATTACTATCATCTTTATATCTTCTTTATATATAAGAGAAGAAAATTCTAGAGTATTGAGATGGCATCTTGAGGATTGAGTATTATCAAATCTATATCAAAAGGGTTGTTTGTTTTTTAACCTCCAAATTTTAATAAAAGATAGTTATTTTTAGTCTACATGTTGAAACATTAATATATCAAATCAATCAATTAGTATATCATTATATATGTAACCATTAGCACCTCCTACACTTTAGAAAATAGAAATTATATCTTCTTTTTCCTCATGTTTGCATCCCATATTGGATGAAAGAGTGAAATAGGCATGAGGGAGGTGGATACATAAAGAAAAGGGTCAACTCTTTTTTTGAATATTGTTTGCATCCACATATGATGATGGAATGAATGTGGAAAGAGGGAGGCAAGTACAAAAAGAAATGGCTAACATGGAAGTTGGAACAAACGTATCTTTCTCTAATCTCAACGTTTTGGTCAAGATCAATTATAGTATATGTTTTTTATAGTGTAACATGCATTTCCTAATTCTTGGCCTTTTGGTTAAGATCAAGTACAGTAATATATTCTTTTAGCTTCTCACATCATTGTTTGCATACTAAATTGGATGAAAGAATGAAAGAGTCACGAGGGATGTGGATACAAAAAGAAAGAGACCGTGTTTTTTTCTCAATATTGTTTGCATCTCAGATAGGATGATGAAATGAAAGTGGCAAAAGGGAGGTGGCAAACATATCTTTCTCTAATCTCAACGTTTTGGTCAAGATCAACTATAGTATATGTTTTTCATAGTTTAACATGTATTTCCCAAATTCTTGGCCTTTTGGTTAAGATCAAGTATAGTACATATTCTTTTAGTTTCTCACATCATTATTTGCGTCCTAAATTGGATGAAAGAATGAAAGAGTCATGAGGGATGTGGATACAAAAAGAAAGAGATCATTTTTTTTCTCAATATTGTTTGCATCCCAAATAGGATGATGAAATGAAAGTGGCAAAAGTGAGGTGAGTACAAAAAGAAATGACTAACAATAGAACAAACATATCTTTCCCGAATCTCGATCATTTTGTTAAGATCATGAATAATATGTGTTTAGTTTAATATCAAATATTTTGGTCATCGGCCTACTTGGTATTTTATTTTTTATGGGGGAATGTCCATTATATGAGTTTGATGACGTGATTCATTATGCGTCGTCTTGGTCTTAAACTACTACCAAGGTTTGGCGCAACTCACTAATTTACAATTCAAATATTGTAGAATGGTTTTTCATAAAGATGAACTTTCACTTTGAAAATATCTTCATATTGTCTATTATTCTCTCACATTATTATTTGCATCCCACATTGGACGATATAATGAAAAGGGCATGAGAGAGGTGGGTACAAAAAGAAAAAGTCATTTTTTCTCAATTTATTCTTTGCGTCCTACATCGGATGATGAAATGAAAGTAACAAGAGGGTGATGGGTACAAAAATAAAGGGCCACCAATGGGATAAGCATACATTTTCTTGAATCTCGACATTTTCGTTAAACTCAAGTGTAATATTTATTTTTATCTGTTTAATATTTGATATGTGGGTCGTCGATTCCACTTGATATTAAGTTTATATTCTATGTGGGAATGTCCATTATCCTAGTTTGGTGATGTGGTTCTTAATTGTGTCGTTTGAGTTTACACTACTAGCACAATTAACCTTCTAATTATCATTATAATAGAATGTTCTGTTTTTTCATAGCTATAAATGAGATTTCAAATAAATTTGTTACAAAATTAAAACCGTCACTTTGTCACCTTAAATAAGATTTCTATTATTGTGACTTCTACAAAAACAAATTACTAACATTGTAGAGTAACTTGCATGACCGTTGGCGGGCATAGTCAGGGAACCAAATTTAGCATTTGATTTTAAGATTGTTGCCAACTTCTCCTAAGTTTTTTATTTTTTTATTTTTTTAATGTTGATGAGTAATTGCAGCACGAAATTGCCTAAATTTGTTTAGATAAAGAGGGCATCAAACCTAGGATTCTAAATTCATCCATATGAATAACATAAATAGTTTTTAATAATTTGCATTGTAATTAAGTAATATCATTAGTTTTTAATAATTTTCGTCAATATACTTTTAGTTTCTTCTAAGATGTATTAATTTCACGTCTCACTTGATTAAGTGTCTAAACACATGATTGACGTTTGTGCATATGACCATCACATCTTTATTATGAAAATAATAAGATCAGACTGAATTTTATATATAATCTAGGTTTTGATTACTTTATAATTTTAATACGTTGTTATCATCTCTTGCCATCACTTAGGCTAATTTTTAGTTTATGTTTTGTAGGTTATCAGATACACTTAACATATCCTTAAATAATCAACATAAGGTGTTTTCGGAAAAAATGAAATACAACAAGGATGGTACATACACATATATCCATAATGGATATTAATCAACTAATTTGCATGTATATATATATATGTATATATATGTGTGTGTGTGTGTATGTGTCTTAAAATCTTCGTAGCAAAAGACTATTGTCGATATATGCAAGCTAGTCACTTTTACATTGCATTCTTTTAAAAACAATTATCGCCATCGCGCAACGCGCGGTGACTGTAACGTCTCGAATTTTCATAAGTAATGATGTTTTGGTTATTAAATAATTTGAGTATAATTAATTGATAAGTTATGATTTAGGATGTGATGGATTAATTTTAGAGTTTATCCCCGATTAAGTTTCGTTATTTATTTTACGAAGTTATAAGTTAAGGGGTAAGCTTTAATTTTAATTGAGAAGTTTAAGGGTAAATCTTGTCAAGTATGCATAGATGGAGGGGATGTTGGGTAATTGTGATTAAATTACTTCAACCACCGCCTCATTTTGGATGAAAGAGATGAGGTGTCTCTTAATAGAACACTTAGCAATTTGTGAGTGTGTGTGTGTATTCGGTATCGAGAGAGAGAGTTAGAACCGAGAGATAGAGATAGAAAGAACGAGAAAAGAGAAAGAGAAGAGAAAAGCTTATCAAATTCAGCTGGAAAAGAGGAATCAACTAAGGTAAAACATCTCAATAATCTTTCATCTTGTATAGTTAAAGTTTTCTATAAACTTGGAAATGGGTTTTGGTGATTTTTGGATGATTATGAGAATCTGAATTTGTAGATATGTTATGTTAGTGGTATTAAACATATCTGCATGTTTACAGAAACAAACATAGCTTAAAAGTATAAAATCTGGGTTTAAGATATATTTCAGTGGGTTGAGACATTCAAGCATGTCGCAACAGTGCATTGCGACATTCATGAATGTCGCAACCTTAAGAACGACTTGGTGATGAAGTAGCAATAGAAGGTTGCGACTTGGGGTTGAAATCGCAATAGAAGGTTGCGACATGGGAACCATGTCGCAGTAGTTGATTGTGACTTGCACTGTGCATTGCGACAAGAGATTTTAATATTTAGTTGGTTGCGACTTAAGACGAAGATTTTTAGATGATAAGGATTCTTAGTTTTAGAGAGTTCTGTTCTGTAATTTAATATCAGTATATGTGTATATTGGATATTACAGTAAACTGTGGTGGTGAAGACAGAAGTTCCTACGTCTTTAAAATAAATGTGACTTCATACCAGGTGAGTTTATTCAACTCTCTTTAAAATTCAGCAATTAATATTGAAATAGATATATAATATGTATGTCTGAACATGCTATTAAGGACTCGTCTTAATTAGTAACGAGTCCAAATAGATGACTAAAGGTTATGATATGTTGATCCCGTGCTAAAATGCAATGAGGGGATAGTTAAGAAATCGAGGTGTCAAGACTATTAATATTCTTTATAAATGTTTATATATAGAATATGTTTTGGAGATGAATATATTGTATGTTATGCACATATAATAGTAAGGGTAATAATATTTATGTATTGTGTGGCGATTGCTAGAAATAGGCATCCGGTCATAGTAGGGCACCTGGGTACGGTCTAATGGGAACCGAAATACTTGCCATTTGACCAGGGGATGTAATTTCTAGTGAACGAGCGTATCTTGAATCATCGTGAGGGCCCCGGTTGTGTATCGCGATATATTAATCCCATTGGGGTCAGTGATTCTGAGATGGTGAGGACGTGAAATGTGGAATAGGCAGATTTTGATTTGTAATTCCCATTTCGAATGGAAGATCGGAGATTTCCATTTTATGGGGAAGATCGGAGATTTCTCGTTGTAAAAGGAAGATTAGAGATAGGCATAAAGTAATTTGTAATCTCTACTTCCGGATTAAGAAATAGGCAGGTTTTGACTTGTAATTTATTAGATAAGAGTAATAACTTTGAATCTGGGATGATTTATAGTAAACTCTTGATAGTGATATTATGGCTAGACGAATTAGTCATAAGTATGGGAGTGGGGTAGATTCCCAGTATTGAAAGGAGTTGTTGTACGGTAAGATGGGTGAGAACGGGTTTGTTTTATCTGTTGAGATTTTAATTGTTTAACTTTAATTTGATTTGAATATTCTCACTAGGCGAAAGCCTAATGTTTCAAGTTGAATTTTCTTACCAGGTACAAGCTCCGGGAAGTAAGCGGGAAAGTGTGATGAGGATCTTTTGGAAAGACTTAAACTTAGAGATAACGGAGGATCTAGCTGTTCTTTTGATGCTTTTGGGACAAAGGATTAGATAACTTAATTGATCTGATTATGATGTATGATTAGATTAATAGGTTATTTGAATTAGATGCATTGTATATAAAATGGTAATGAGAATTCTCATGTATGACAGAAATACGCGAAGTTAGTACTGTAACAATGGTAATGAGAATTCTCATGTATGATATGTTCGCAATTTCAATTAGCTACTGTTATTATGAATATATTGTTACACAAGCATACTTGTTTCTAAATTGTTACAGTGACTGATTAGCGGTAAAGTACGTATTGTATGTCTAGTTGTATAAGCCATTACTGATGAGTATTCTGTTGTGCTCATCCAGATCAATGGTGAATACACCTCCGAGGTCTCCAAATTCTTCTATGAATAGGAATTGGTTAGACGATACGGGAGAAAGGCAAACTGGAGTAAGCGGAATTCAGGATACGCCACCAGATTTTCTTTCTTTATGAGGAATGCGAAATCGGGTACATCGAGGGGGTGCCAGTACTGCCGATCAAACACCATCGGATTCAAGTACGGAAGGCCGCATAATGGATAATGTAACCAGATTGATGAATGCATCAATGGAAAGGCAAGCTGAAATGATGAACATCAATATGGGAAGACAAGCAGAAATGTTTATGAAAATGTTCAATGATCGAAGTACGAAACCAAGACGAACAGTAGTTGATACTAGTGTGATAAATCTAACTGGTAACCCAGGGTCGGAGACGGAAAGAAGGGTTGAAAGAAACTGCTCCTACAAAACTTTTCTGAGCTGTAAACCGCCAGAATTCAAAGGAGATGATAGTCCAGTGGCCTGTATGAACTGGATAAGAGAAATAGAACAAGCCTTTCGGGCTTGTGAGTGCTATGATGAAAAGTCTAAAGTTAGATTTGGGTCACAAATGTTACGCGGTAACGCGTTATCCTGGTGGAACGTACTGTCATCTTCTGTGACGGAGGCAGTTCTGAATGCCGTGACTTGGGAACAGTTCAAAGCAAAGATTTTGGAAGAGTAATGTAACGAAACTGAAATGGACCGAATCGAGGAAGAGTTCAAGAATCTCAAGAAAGGCAACATGACAGTGAGAAAGTATACCGAATCCTTTATGAAGAAGCTGAACCTGGTGGGGCATGTGGCTCCAGCTGAGAAAGACAAAATTAAAGCTTATCTGAAGGGTTTACCGGCGGATATGATGACAAGGGTCTGAAGTTCAAAAGCTACTACTTTAAGGGAAACGATCGAGGAAGTGAAAGTGATAGAAGAGATGTACGCCAAAGACAAAGAAGAGAAAGCACATGTGGGAGAAAAGAGAAAGTGGGAAGGTCGTTCAGAATCTTCTCAGAAAACCAGATTGTTTGGCAAGAATATCCGTTATGACTCTCGTAGGGAACCAAGCTGGTGTTCTAAATGTAGAAGCAAACATTTTGGTTTGTGTCGAGTGGGTGGAAATAAATGTTACAAGTGCGGGAAGGCGGGGCATATAGCGGTGAACTGCCCAATGTCGGGATCAGAGTGTTTTGAATGTAAGCAACCGGGCCATTTTCGGAAAGATTGTCCGAAGCTAAAGAAGGAGGGAAGTCAGGGAAGGAAGTTGGTTATCCCTAAACCAACTGGGCGTGCTTTTCAAATGACTGCTGAAGAAGCGAAAGGATCGAAAGATGTTGTCTCGGGTACATTCCTTATAAACTCCATTCCTGCTCATGTGTTATTTGATAGTGGCGCAAACTATTCTTTTGTATCCAAGTTGTTCTACCGTAAACTAGCTATGCCTGTCACTACGTTAGGAGATGCCTTAGTAGTTGAGATAGCTAATGGGGTTCGATCTTTGGTTAGTGAAAGTTTGGTCGATTGTAAAATTTTGATAGAGGGAACAGAATTTTCGATTGACTTATTGTTAATGGAAATTGGGGGATTTTATGTTATTGTGGGGATGGACTGGTTGAGCAATAACCAGGAAAAAATTATGTATGCAAAGAAGCTGATTCGAATTCCGATGACCGATATAGATGACGTATTCATATTTGGAGAAAAGCAGAAAGGAGATATTCCGTTGATTTCAGTGGCAAAGGCGCGTAAATGTTTATCAAAGAGATGTTGGTCCTATCTAGCTTATGTTATAGATACGAAGTTAGAAAAGAAACAAGTGCAAGATATCAAAGTGGTGCGTGAATTTCCGGAGGTATTCCCGGATGACCTTCCAGGTCTACCAGCTGAAAGACAAGTAGAATTTCGCATCGATCTTATTCCTGGAGCAGCACCGATAGCTCGTGCACCTTACCGCCTAGCGCCAGCTGAGATGACAGAAATGATGTCTCAATTGCAAGAGCTGTTAGACAAGGGTTTTGTTAGACCGAGTTCTTCACCTTGGGGAGCTCCGGTATTGTTTGTTAAGAAGAAAGATGGCACTATGAGAATGTGCATAGATTATCGGGAGCTGAACAAGGTGACTATAAAGAATAAGTATCCGCTTCCAAGGATTGATGATCTGTTTGATCAACTCCACGGGGCGGGATGCTTTTCCAAAATTGATCTAAGGTCAGGGTATCACCAAGTTCGGGTAAGAGAGGAAGATGTTCCAAAGACGGCGTTTAGAACGAGATACGGGCATTATGAATTTCTTGTGATGCCGTTTGGGTTGACTAACGCTCCAGCTATATTCATGGATTTGATGAATAGAGTATGTCGACCGTTTTTAGACAAGTCTGTTATCGTTTTCATTGATGACATACTTGTTTATTCGAAGAATGAGAACGACCATGAACGCCATCTTCAGGAAGTTTTAGAAGTGTTACGGAAAGAGAAATTGTACGCAAAATTCTCTAAATGTGAATTTTGGTTGAAAGAAGTACAATTTCTGGGGCACGTGATTACTGTGGAAGGCGTGAAAGTAGATCCAGCAAAGATAGAAGCAATGATGACTTGGGAGACTCCGAAAAGCGCGTCTGAAATAAGAAGTTTCTTGGGGTTAGCAGGTTATTACCGGAGATTTATTAAAGACTTCTCAAAGATTGCTTCTACTTTGACCTTGTTAACTCGTAAGAATGTGAAGTTTGTCTGGACAGAAAAACAGGATTTAGCTTTTAGAACCTTACGGCAGAAATTGTGTGAAGCTCCGATTCTAGCACTACCGGAAGGAACTGGAGACTTGGTAGTTTATAGTGACGCATCAAAGATGGGTTTAGGATGTGTATTGATGCAGCGAGGCAAGGTGATTGCCTATGCGTCAAGACAGTTGAAAGAACATGAAAAGAATTATCCTACCCACGATTTGGAATTAGCAGCTGTTGTGTTTGCTTTAAAGCTGTGGCGTCATTATCTCTATGGAACGAAGTGTATACTCTTCACTGATCATAAAAGTTTACAGCATGTTTTTAATCAGAAAGAGCTGAATATGAGGCAAAGGTGATGGCTTGAATTGTTGAAAGATTACGATTGTGAATTGCATTACCACCCAGGTAAAGCAAATGTTGTAGCCGATGCCTTGAGCAGAAAATAGTATAGTGGGTGTGTGAAAACGACAAACGCCAGAATTGATGTAATGTCAAGTCTGATTGAAAGAATAAAAGCTGCCCAGGTGGAAGTTTTGTTAGAAAGCAACTTGAAGGAAGAAGTGATGAGCAAGCAACATCTTCAACTGACTGAAGATAGTCGTGGGATTAAATTGTTCCAAGGCCGTGTTTGGGTACCAAAGATAGGTGGAAATCGGGAGTTGATTCTCGAAGATGCGCATAGATCTAAGTATTCTATACATCCGGGGAGTACCAAGATGTATAGAGATTTGAAACTGCACTATTGGTGGCCGGCTATGAAGGTGGATGTGGCACGAATAGTAGAGAAATGCGGAACCTGTTCGTTAGTAAAAGAAGAACACCAAAGACCATACGGAAGTTTTCAGTCTTTGGAAATTCCGGAGTGGAAATGGGATAAGATTACCATGAATTTTGTGACAAAGTTACCAAAGACGCAAAGAGGTAACGATACCATTTGGGTAATCGTCGATCGACTGACGAAGAGTGCTCATTTCTTAGCTATGAGAGAAGCATCACCAATAGATAAATTGGCGAAGCTATATATTGATGAAGTAGTGTCACGACACGGTATACCGGTGTCTATTGTGTCTGATCGTGACAGTCGACTTACTTCCAGGTTTTGGCAGTCGCTTCAAGAAGAGCTGGGTACGAGGGTTAATCTAAGTACTGCTTATCACCCACAAACTGACGGCCAAAGTGAAAGGACAATACAGACTTTGGAAGATATGCTTAGATCGTGTGTGCTAGATTTTGAAGGTAACTGGGATTTTCATTTGCCGTTAGTAGAATTTGCTTACAATAACAGTTACCATTCCAGTATTGGAAGAGCACATTTTGAGGCATTGTATGGTAGGAAATGCAGAACTCCGGTGTGCTGGTTAGAAGCCGGAGAGAAACAGTTCGCTGGTCCGGAACTTGTGCAACAAACCGCGGACAAGGTAAAGGAAATTCGGCAGCATATGAAAGCGGCTCAAGATAGACAGAAAAGCTATGCTGATCCGAAAAGAAGACCAAAAGAATTTCAAGTTGGGGAGCATGTAATGCTTAAAGTGTCCCCATGGAAAGGTGTGATACGGTTTGGAAAGCGTGGGAAGTTGAGTCCTCGTTTTCTATGACCTTTTACTATCACCAAAAGAGTTGGTCTACAAGCGTATCAACTGGATCTTCCACCTGAGCTGGAAGGGATCCATAATACATTTCATGTGTGTTATCTTCGGAAATGCTTAGCCGAAGAACAAGATGTGATTCCACTTACTGATGTTAGAGTGGATGAAGGAAGCCGATGTGTAGAAGAACCGGAGGCAATATTAGAAAAGTCAGTTAAGAGGCTACGAAGTGGAAAAGAGATGGTAATGTTGAAAGTTCAATGGAAGCATCATCGAGGTGCTAATGTGACCTTAGAGTCAGAGGAAGATATGAAAGTTAGATATCCTCATTTGTTTAGCTATATTTGATTTCGGGGACGAAATCATTTTCAAGTTGAGGAGTATTGTAACGTCTCGAATTTTCATAAGTAATGATGTTTTGGTTATTAAATAAATTGAGTATAATTAATTGATAAGTTATGATTTAGAATGTGATGGATTAATTTTAGAGTTTATCCCCGATTAAGTTTCGTTATTTATTTTACGAAGTTATAAGTTAAGGGGTAAGCTTTAATTTTAATTGAGAAGTTTAAGGGTAAATCTTGTCAAGTATGCATAGATGGAGGGGATGTTGGGTAATTGTGATTAAATTACTTCAACCACCGCCTCATTTTGGATGAAAGAGATGAGGTGTCTCTTAATAGAACACTTAGCAATTTGTGAGTGTGTGTGTGTATTCGGTATCGAGAGAGAGAGTTAGAACCGAGAGATAGAGATAGAAAGAACGAGAAAAGAGAAAGAGAAGAGAAAAGCTTATCAAATTCAGCTGGAAAAGAGGAATCAACTAAGGTAAAACATCTCAATAATCTTTCATCTTGTATAGTTAAAGTTTTCTATAAACTTGGAAATGGGTTTTGGTGATTTTTGGATGATTATGAGAATCTGAATTTGTAGATATGTTATGTTAGTGGTATTAAACATAACTGCATGTTTACAGAAACAAACATAGCTTAACAGTATAAAATCTGGGTTTAAGATAATTTCAGTGGGTTGAGACATTCAAGCATGTCGCAACAGTGCATTGCGACATTCATGAATGTCGCAACCTTAAGAACGACTTGGTGATGAAGTCGCAATAGAAGGTTGCGACTTGGTGTTGAAGTCGCAATAGAAGGTTGCGACTTGGGGTTGAAATCACAATAGAAGGTTGCGACATGGGAACCATGTCGCAGTAGTTGATTGCGACTTGCACTGTGCATTGCCACAAGAGGTTTTAATATTTAGTTGGTTGCGACTTAAGACAAAGATTTTTAGATGATAAGGATTCTTAGTTTTAGAGAGTTCTGTTCTGTAATTTAATATCAGTATATGTGTATATTAGATATTACAGTAAACTGTGGTGGTGAAGACAGAAGTTCCTACGTCTTTAAAATAAATGTGACTTCATACCAGGTGAGTTTATTCAACTCTCTTTAAAATTCAGCAATTAATATTGAAATAGATATATAATATGTATGTCTGAACATGCTATTAAGGACTCGTCTTAATTAGTAACGAGTCCAAATAGATGACTAAAGGTTATGATATGTTGATCCCGTGCTAAAATGCAATGAGGGGATAGTTAAGAAATCGAGGTGTCAAGACTATTAATATTCTTTATAAATGTTTATATATAGAATATGTTTTGGAGATGAATATATTGTATGTTATGCACATATAATAGTAAGGGTAATAATATTTATGTATTGTGTGGTGATTGCTAGAAATAGGCATCCGGTCATAGTAGGGCACCTGGGTACGGTCTAATGGGAACCGAAATACTTGCCATTTGACCAAGGGATGTAATTTCTAGTGAACGAGCGTATCTTGAATCATCGTGAGGGCCCCAGTTGTGTATCGCGATATATTAATCCCATTGGGGTCAATGATTCTGAGATGGTGAGGACGTGAAATGTGGAATAGGCAGATTTTGATTTGTAATTCCCATTTCGAATGGAAGATCGGAGATTTCCATTTTATGGGGAAGATCGGAGATTTCCCGTTGTAAAAGGAAGATTAGAGATAGGCATAAAGTAATTTGTAATCTCTACTTCCGGATTAAGAAATAGGCAGGTTTTGACTTGTAATTTATTAGATAAGAGTAATAACTTTGAATCTGGGATGATTTGTAGTAAACTCTTGATAGTGATATTATGGCTAGACGAATTAGTCATAAGTATGGGAGTGGGGTAGATTCCCAGTATTGAAAGGAGTTGTTGTACGGTAAGATGGGTGAGAACAGGTTTGTTTTATCTGTTGAGATTTTAATTGTTTAACTTTAATTTGATTTGAATATTTTCACTAGGCGAAAGCCTAATGTTTCAAGTTGAATTTTCTTACCAAGTACAAGCTCCGGGAAGTAAGCGGGAAAGTGTGATGAGGATCTTTTGGAAAGACTTAAACTTAGAGATAACGGAGGATCTAGCTGTTCTTTTGATGCTTTTGGGACAAAGGATTAGATAACTTAATTGATCTGATTATGATGTATGATTAGATTAATAGGTTATTTGAATTAGATGCATTGTATATAAAACATTTACATTTGATCCTCAGGTTATAGAAGTTTGAAGTTTTACGATCATAACTTGTGGCAATTTTTAAGGTTTAAATTGGCCCTGTTTTAGGGTGTTACAGTGACCAACACTAGTAAGCAAATAAGTCAAAAATATAAGCAATCCCAAACACCCCCTAATTATTCTTTTAGACTTCTTCGAATTTTGAGATATTCAAGTTCTCTCCTAGTTTATCATTTTCGAGAAAGTTTTTCAAAAAATTATTATCAAAAGTCTTCAACATCTTTATTCTTTTTAAATGAAAAATCTGGTACAATTGTTTAATGTTGTGTTCTTGAAACCTTTTTACTAACGAAGAAAGTGGGAGAAAAGTAAAAAAATCACTTTTATGAAGAAAAAAAACAAACGGAAAGAAAATAAGAAAAATAATGATATATATCTTCTAAAAAAATTCCCTTCCAAGTGTGGGAAGAAAGGGAATGGCCGAATGACTTTGAGATATTTGGATTTATTTGAATGATTTGCAATGTTTTGTGTGTTTGATTTGTAGTATTTGAATTTCACTATAGTTGTGCGTCGTTCGGATTGGGCCCAACACCCTAAAACCGATCAGATATCGGGTGAAACACCATAAAAATCACAATAAATTTAAACCTTAAATTTATCAGAGTTTACTACAACATCTTCCAACTTTCAAATCGATAACTAGTGACAAGGTTTATAATTACAAGCGATCTATCATAAACAACCAACTAATCTAATTCATAACAAACAAGATCAGATTATAAGGGTTGTTTGTAATATCTCCAAAATATCTTCGATTCCACTAAATTATCCATTACATATCCAAAAGCATGATTTTGGTACCCATCTTCACTCATCCCTTAGACTCCCTGCCCATGCTAATACCTGGTAAAAAAATAAGTTGGAAACATTAGGTCTGCGCCTAGTGAGAACATCTAGTTTAAAATCAAAACATTTATAAGCTTCGAAAACCAAATTTGTAAACAAGGCATATAAAATAACCTTTTCGCAAACTTTACTATCGTACACATAACATCTTTCGATGACGGGAATCATACCCGATTCCATGAGTATGACAAACACTAAGTAAGTCATAGTATCATGTTTAAGAGCGTCACTACGAATCACTGAGGATTATAGATTACAGCTAATATTCAAGAAATTACAATTAAGCCATGCCTATTTATTGGTGTGGAAGTAGAAATAGCAATTATCCCTTGCCTATTCCTCATCTCCAAATAGAAACGGGAATAACAATTATCCCTTGTCTATTTTACATTTCCAAATATAACAGGGAATAGCAATTTATCCCTTGCTTATTCCAAATATATCCGGGATTTACCGGATACTACCGGAATTAAGTGTTTACCGGATACTGTTGGGTCATCAAGATTTGAAGATGACCTCATGATCTCCTTTTATACTTTGAAAAACATTTTATACTTAGAGAAATTTTGGATGCATGGTTCTTTGCAATGGCTTGTACAAAACAGCAACAGTTCGGTGAAGTCGAAGATCAACCGAAACCAAGCTTGAAGATTCTCTACTTGTGGAAAATATAAGATTCTTCTCAACAAACATACAAGTCATTGTTCACCGAAATTGTTCTCACAATTTCGGTGGACATATCTCCACCGAAACTTCTCTTCATTTCGGCCAAGAAGTTCCCACCAATGAAAGTCCAATTTTGGTGGGAACTCTTCTAAAAGCCTCTCAGATGTTGTCTTGGAACATGTGTCACTTATAAGTCTCAAAGATGTTGTCTTGGAAGATGTGTCACATAAAAGTCTCAAAGATGTGTCACATATCCCAAAGCCATCATCGGCGGGATCTCAAAGAAGTTTCAAAGATGCTTTCTCCAAAGATGTGTCACATATCCCAAGTTTCCTTCGGTGGTGCAATATTTAGAAGACAATTTGAGAAGATATTTTCTACATGGATAAAGTGACATTTTGTCTTATTATCCATTTCCATGCAAAGCTCTTTTCTCATGCATGGGCTCTTCTGACTGTACCTTGTAAAAGGTGACAAGGACTTCACAACTCTCCAGAAGTCAACATCCTCAGCAAGTGTGAAGATGACAAGTGTGCCAAACATTCAATGCTTGCACACTCCTTGTCACTATAAAAGGAAGACCTCTCCATGCAGAAAAGACATATCTTGAGAGACTTGAAGATTACTGTGTGCTCTTGATATTCTACGCAAACTGGAAGATTTCTCTCAGTGCAAGAATTTCCAGTTTGCTTGAAAAACTTTATAGCTTTGTTCTAAGTGTTCTTAGTTATTTTGTTAGTATACTTTGTGTAAGATTGTTAGAATAGTTTATCTGTTCTTTTCCGCAACAGTCTTAAGTTTTCTATGTGTAATTCTTGTTGAAAGATTTTCAATAAAAAGAATTAAAATTGTGAAAATTTTGAGTATTGTATTCAACCCCCCCCCCCTTCTACAATACTTGTTATAGCCATCTGGGACTAACAAGTGGTATCAGAGCAGAAAGTTTAATTCCATAAACTTGATCTGCGATGGCTGCCTCTTCTTCTTCTACTGTTGAAAACTCTTTTCAAAATAACTTTTCTGAAAATGGCTCCATTTCAAAACCTCCTAAGTTCAACCCCAACAACTTCTCTTTGTGGAAAAGCCGCATGATGTTGTTCATGGAAGGAGTGGATACTAGATATCCAGCCATTCTCCAAGAGGGACCCATTATCCCCAGAGTTTGGGCTCGCTATGAAACGCAGAGGCCGGGTAAAGAAACCATGGAAAAAGATGATTCTAATGATTCGTCTGATGAAGAAAAATCTGCTGCTACTGGTCGTTACATTCTTAAAAATCCTAAGAAATATACTGATGAGGAAAAACGACTTGTGTCTCTTGATTCTAAAGTTAGAACTATCATTGCTCTCTCTCTTCCTGATGAAGTGTACCACTCTCTGGTAAATCTCTCTACTGCCAAAGAGATGTGGTCCACTCTGTGTGTTTTGTACGAAGGTACAAATGAAGTTAAAAAGAGCAGAAAAATTGGTTTTGTTAGAAAATATGAACTCTTTTCTTATGAGAAAGAAGAATCTCTCTCCAACTACTATAATCGCTTTAACAGTCTTCTTAATGACTTAAAGCTGTTAGGTAGAGTGTATGACAATGAGGAAGTCATGTGCAAATTTATGGACTGTCTTCCCGATTTTTGGGAAAATATCTGTATAAAGACAACCAAGGATCTTGATCATATGCCTCTTACTGTTCTTTATGGTACTCTTTTCAACTATGAGCAGATGAAACTGCAAAGGTTTTTAAAGAACTCTTCTCTAGCTCTCCTAAGTGACTCTTCCAAAAAGACTAAATGTTTTCCAAAAATCACCTACCCATCTGACTCTGACCATGATAGTCAAGAAGATCCCAATGATCATTCAGAAGCATATCTTAGTGATGCTAAGGATGAATGTGAGGAAACTTCAATTGATAAATTATCTGATGAAATGACCATGTTGGATGGGGACTCTAAATCCAAATCTCATCTCTCTTCTAGAAAATCTAAGTTTGGTAGAAAATCATCCTCTTCTCTCTCCAAACATTCTTCTTTGGACATATCTAATGAGGAATGCTTTAACTGTGGTAAAAAGGGTCATTTTGCATCTGAGTGCAGAAGTAAACTTCTTGAAGGACCCAAAACTTCTTCCTCGGGCCGATTTTCTTCAAAATCGGAAAGATGCAAACATGATTACTCCAATCTCTCCTCTTCTGCTCATTCTGACCGGGCTGAAAGATACAATGAAAAATACAAGAGAGAAAAGGAAAGAAATGACAGACTTGTCAGAAAAGCAAAGGGTCTGCCTGCTAAAACTCATGATTTGGCAGATTAACCCACATCTGAAAGCGAATGACTCCTCAACTGCTCTTGTATCAGCTAAGTGATTCTCCTCCTCACCACAGGTACATCCATTTCTATCTCTTTCTTATGCTGAAAAGATTGAAGCATTTAATTCTCTATCTATTGTCTTTAGATGATGCATCCTTCTCTTCTAACTCATGCAAGAATTTTTCTATCTTTGAAAAAGGCAAATCTTCAGGTGCTGATTCTTTCCTAAAAAGAACTCATCCAAATTTTTCTAAAACTACCTGTGTGACTTCTCCTACCGATTTTCTTCCCCAATCTGTGTGTCTCAAAATGTCCAATTCAAAAGAAAAGATTTATGTCCTCCCAAATTTTGAAAAAGGAATTTTAGGTGTTGCACCCCAATTCTTTGTTACCTCATCAAATTCTTTGAGCAAGAGTAAGGAAAAATGTCAATTCTAAAAAGATCTTTCTTTATAGAAAATGTTATCTCTGTGGTGATACTTCTCATGTTGCCAAAAGACTGTCCAATTCTTTTCCGTCTAACCCAAAAGGACCCACCTTCAAAATGGGTACCTAGAAAATAAATTCTTTGTGATTGCAGATTTTGAGCTGGGCAGATGGATCTATGTGGACAAGTGAGAAAGTTGACAAAACCTTAGAATTCTTTACTCTCATGACATCATAAGCATGATGATGTCATTCTCACAACATTACCACCGAAGCTGCTACTTTCTACCGACATCTCTCATCTACCATCAATCTTCATATCTCCTACACCCCATTTTTCATCATACTTCTTACCATTCATTTCATCCACCAAACTATTTTTCTCATCCCATCTTCAAAGTTGTCCTACTCAATGCTCTACCCACCGAAACCCACTTCGGTGAGTTTACATCTGTGAACCCTTCCACTCACTCCAAAACCTTAAAAAAAAAAATTAATATATATATTTCTTAAAAACCATCGGTGGAAGTTTGTTTTAAAAATAAAAAAAATATTTAAATTAATATATATATATTTTTCAAAAACCATCGGTGGTGGTAGCTTTTATTTAAAAAAAAATTTAATTATATATATATATATATATATATATATTAATATTATTGTTGACCTCACCACCGAAGATCAAACCCACCGATTTCTTTGTGAAATTTTTCGGTCCCATTATTCCTTCTAAATCATCTCTCAATTATCTCCAAAAGATTGAGAATTGGTTTACGTTACCAAAATAAATAAATAAAAAAATTTATCTCCCCATCCACCTTCCCTATTCCATGATGACATCATCATCCTCATACATCTCCTAATTTCTAAACCTCACCACCGATGTACAAGTTTACAAAATCCCTCCATTTCTTTTTCTTCTTCTTAACCAATCTCATCCACCACCTTTTGTCCATCATCATAGTAAACTACTTCGTGACATCATCATCCACCACCTTTTTGTCAACCACCTAATTATTAATAATTATATATATATATATTTTAAATGACCATCGGTGGAAATTTAAATATGTATATATAATAATAATAATAAACTTTTCTTCTTTTATTTGAAACCACAACACCCCCTTTATATATAAAACCCTCATCCCTTTTTATTTTTCCTCCTTCCACCGATTCCATATTACCTCTTCTCTTCCCCGCCGATCTGCATATAATAATAATAAACTCTCTCTCTCCTTTCCACTGAACCTCTGATCCCACACCATCATCACCTCTATCACAAAATATTCCACCACCCTTAATCCTGCAACCAAATGGACCAAAGATCACCCCATAGATCAAATCATCGGTGATCAACAAGCAGGTGTCCAAACATGTAGAGGAGTTGGAAATATTTGTCTCTATGTGAATTTTCTCTCTCTTTTTGAACCCAAGAAGATTGATGAAGCTCTTGCAGATCCCGGTTGGATCACTGCCATGCAAGAAGAGCTTTCTCATATTGAGAGAAACAAAGTTTGGAGATTGGTTCCCAGACTCCGAAAGAATCTTTATGGCTCATGCTGCCTACCGAAATTTCAGAGTCTTTCAAATGGATGTCAAAAGTGCCTTCCTCAATGGAGGAACTTGCAGAGGAAGTCTATGTGAAACAACCTTCTGGTTTTGAAGACCCAGCTCATCCAAACTATGTGTACAGACTTGCCAAGGCTCTTTATGGTCTCAAGCAAGATCCATGTGCTGGGTATGTCACACTTGTCAACTTCCTTCTAAAGCATGGATATTCCAGAGGTAAAATTGACAATGCTCTCTTCATCAAGGAGACCTCAGGTTCCCAGTTTGTGACAGGAAAGTACTACAGGGAGCTGCCAACTTCTTGGTGGCAAATTGGTAAGTTGGACCAGCAAGAAACAAAACTCTGTGTCAACCTCTACTGCTGAGGCTGAATATGTAGCTGCTGGCGGCTGTTGTGCTCAGATCCTATGGATGAGAAACCAACTCAGGGACTACAATCAATTCTTTTCTAAAATCCCAATTCTGTGTGATAATTCCAGTGCAATAGCTATTGCAAACAATCCAGTTCTTCATTCCAGATCAAAGCACATAGATATCAGATATCATTATCAGATATCATTTCATCAGGGACCACATCTCCAAAGGTGAGTTTGAGCTACACTTCATTCCTACAGATCTTCAGCTTGCCGACTTGTTCACCAAATCTCTAGATGAAACCAGGTTTAATTTCCTCATAAATGAACTTGGCATGTGTAATCTTCAATAACTATGTGTCCTAAGATTCCACCGAATTCTCATTGGTGGACACTATTCTTCTCTCACAAATCTCCTTTCCTATCTAGAAACATAGGAAAGAACCCCTCCATATGATGTCATCCCATGCATGGTAGACACCTTTTTTCTTTTAATGATGTCATCACCATGATCTCTTCTCACCAAAGTTGTAGACCTCTACCATTTCCTCTACCGATTCTCTCCCCACCAATTTTATCTAGCTTCTCATATACTCTTCCTCTCACCTAACCCAACTCCCTATGTGTCATCTCCTCATCCCATCCCTTTTTCCATCTCTTTCACTCTTGGTTTGCAACCCATCTCTCCTTTCATAAAATCCACCCACTACAAACTCTTCTACAGATGTCACCCCAAATCCTCAAACTCAATCTTTTTGGGTCATCAAAATTGGAAGATGAAATTCCAATCTTTTCTTCACTTTGAAGATTTTCTCCATAATGCCTTAGAAGACTTTCTCCACACTCTGCTGAAGATGTCTTAGAAGTTCTCCGTCAACCTCTTCAAGAAATTACACCGAATTTTTGTCTAACTCTTGCAAATTTTCGGTGGGAATGATTTTTTTTTCAAAAAAAAAAAAAAATCCTACCGATTTTCCACCGAAAATAGGCAATTTTCGGTGGATACTCCTTCATTTTCGGTGGAAAAGCAAAAAAAAAAAAAAAAAACCTACCGATTTTCCACCGAAAATCCTACCGAAAATAGCCAATTTTCGGTGGATACTTCTTCATTTTCGGTGGAAAAGCAAAAAAAAAAAAAAGAAAAAAATCTCTCCAGATTTTCCTACCGAAAATTGCCAATTTTCGGCCGATTTTTTCATTTACTCTTGGTGTTTTTCCTGCGTCGGCCGCTGAGGGGGAGAATTCATCTGAGGGGGAGCAACATCAACCCTCAGTACTCATATCCAGCGACCAACTTGAAAAAATGAGGAAATCGACGTACCGGTCAAGGGGGAGCACATCAGTCCGGGCGGATCTAACTGAGGGGGAGTAACACAAAGACCGACTGATCTAACTGAGGGGGAGCAAATAAAAGACAAGTTGATGATGCTAAACAGGAAAAGATGCCAAGATGCAACAGATGGGCAGATGCATCCTGAGGCTGATTCACTCAAACTCAACCCTCCTCAAAGTTTGTCACTATAATGGGTTGTCTCCTATCAAAACCCACAGATTCTCTTGGCTGAAATCTTTTGGAGTAAGTGAATGACTTGAAGATTTGAAACATCTGAAGAAAAGCAAAAGTGCTTGAAAGATAAAATTTCTTCAACACATCAACAGGCTGCTGATCAAAATGAAGAATCCTCAAGCCAGACACAAGTTTCAACTCGCCCCTCCAAAGATGCAAGTAATATTCATTCTGTTCATATTGTTTATACTGTTTATACTTCTTTCCTTTTTCTTTCAATTATTTGTACAGCTATACCTTTTTATTTTTTCTTATATGTAAATATCATATATACATACACACACAAAAAAATAAAAAAAAATGGACTGTGTGAAAAAGAACCCAAAAGAGTAAAGAAGGGTCAACATGCATTATTCACTGTCTTACTCATGTTTTTCTAAGTATGGATGTCATCATCAAATAGGGGGAGATTGTTGGGTCATCAAGATTTGAAGATGACCTCATGATCTCCTTTTATACTTTGAAAAACATTTTATACTTAGAGAAATTTTGGATGCATGGTTCTTTGCAATGGCTTGTACAAAACAGCAACAGTTCGGTGAAGTCGAAGATCAACCGAAACCAAGCTTGAAGATTCTCTACTTGTGGAAAATAGAAGATTCTTCTCAACAAACATACAAGTCATTGTTCACCGAAATTGTTCTCACAATTTCGGTGGACATATCTCCACCGAAACTTCTCTTCATTTCGGCCAAGAAGTTCCCACCAATGAAAGTCCAATTTTGGTGGGAACTCTTCTAAAAGCCTCTCAGATGTTGTCTTGGAACATGTGTCACTTATAAGTCTCAAAGATGTTGTCTTGGAAGATGTGTCACATAAAAGTCTCAAAGATGTGTCACATATCCCAAAGCCATCATCGGTGGGATCTCAAAGAAGTTTCAAAGATGCTTTCTCCAAAGATGTGTCACATATCCCAAGTTTCCTTCGGTGGTGCAATATTTAGAAGACAATTTGAGAAGATATTTTCTACATGGATAAAGTGACATTTTGTCTTATTATCCATTTCCATGCAAAGCTCTTTTCTCATGCATGGGCTCTTCTGACTGTACCTTGTAAAAGGTGACAAGGACTTCACAACTCTCCAGAAGTCAACATCCTCAGCAAGTGTGAAGATGACAAGTGTGCCAAACATTCAATGCTTGCACACTCCTTGTCACTATAAAAGGAAGACCTCTCCATGCAGAAAAGACATATCTTGAGAGACTTGAAGATTACTGTGTGCTCTTGATATTCTACGCAAACTGGAAGATTTCTCTCAGTGCAAGAATTTCCAGTTTGCTTGAAAAACTTTATAGCTTTGTTCTAAGTGTTCTTAGTTATTTTGTTAGTATACTTTGTGTAAGATTGTTAGAATAGTTTATCTGTTCTTTTCCGCAACAGTCTTAAGTTTTCTATGTGTAATTCTTGTTGAAAGATTTTCAATAAAAAGAATTAAAATTGTGAAAATTTTGAGTATTGTATTCAACCCCCCCCCCTTCTACAATACTTGTTATAGCCATCTGGGACTAACAGATACTACCGGGAAATGGAGTTTATCGGATACTACCGAAATTAAGTGTTTATCGGATACTACTGGAATTAAGTGTTTACCGGATACTACCGGGAAATGGAGTTTACTGGATACTACCGGGAAATAAGACTTACCCGGGAACCTCCAACCTGTACATTGAATTTTAACACAAATCGCAAATCTTTCAAGTTATACTGACCCAGGTTCATCAATACCAGTAATAAGTTTAAATCATACATGTGTTTGATAGAAATGTATAAAGTTTAAATCAAAGAAGATGAGCTCACCTTAAAACAAAACTCAATTCAAAGTCCGAGCAAACCGGCTCAACCCAGTAACTCCAACTTCAAACCTGATTCTCCAATGATTCAATAACCTAATCACAAACCAAATTTGATTTATAATATCCATCCTTAAGCAATTTAATTGGAGGAGACGATCGAATTTCTTACCGTATGAAACCTAGGACTCAGTCTCTCTTCTTCTCTCGGAACCGACTTCAGGGAATTGAAATTGATATCATCTCAATTTCAACCGACTTTCAAGTTTTATACATCAAACTATCTTCAAATGACAAAACTAACCCAAAGTTCACAATTTCTCAAATTAGCTTAAAACTTTGGCCAATTACACTTTTGACCCTTCAACATCAATTTATAACATAACTTTTAAAATAACACTCTCCAATACTTTAAACATCCTTCCAAAATAAACGTACAAAATTATGGAATTTTCGAGGTGTTACATCGGGTGAGTATATTGAGCCCCAAATTCCGTTGGGAAAGTGTCAACCCCGTGGATATCGGATGTGATCGGGTTCCCATGTTTCTCGAGTTGCTTTTCGAGCCCCAACATTTGAATTTTTCGGTTTTCCATTGGTATTAAACATTTGAAGTTTTGAACTATTGAAATAATCAAATGATTCAAATTGATGAACCAATGATCCAATAAGAAGTCAAGAACCAACAATCAAATCTGTATCCTTATAAAAGGAAAACCCAAGAGTAATGCGGTGACATCATGAGAATCAAGTATTCATCAAATGGTGAATTGTGATTGATTTTTCATTGTCCCACATTGGTGACAAAAGTGAAAAGTTGGATGTGTCAGTAACTATATAAAGGATAAGATAGGCTTGAAGGTTCATCCAAAATTTGATTCATTTTTTGGTTAAATAGTTATAGTTTTTTTTATTTACATGACAAAACATTTCATGTAATATATAAAAGGAAAACCCAAGAGTAATGAGGTGACATTATGAGAATCAAGTATTCATCAAATGATGAATTGTGGTTGATTCTTCATTGTCCCACATTGGTGACAAAAGTGAAAAGTTGGATGTGTAAGTAACTATATAAAGGATAAGATAGGTTTGAAGGTCCATCCAAAATTTGATCCATTTTTGGGTTAAATAGTTATAGTTTTTTTTATTTACATGACAAAACATTTAATGTAATAGTTAAACATTTCATATCTTTAAATCTTTATATTTATAAAAGGAAAATCCAAGAGTAACTAGGTGGCATCATGAGAATCAAATATTCATCAAATGGTGAATTGTGGTTGATTCTTCAGTGTCCCACATTGGTGACAAAAGTGAAAAAGTGAAAGTCTAAGTGACTATATAAAGGATAAGATATGTCTTGAAGGTTCATCCAAAATTTGATCAATTTTTGGATTACATTGTTATTTTTTATTTACATGACAAAATATTTCATGTAATAGTTAAACTTTCATATTCCTAATTTTTATATATATAAAAGGAATATCCAAGAGTAATGAGGTGGTATCATGAGAATCAAGTATTCATCAAATGATGAATTGTGGTTGATTCTTCAGTGTCCCACATTGGTGACAAAGGTGAAAAAGTGAAAGTCTAAGTGACTATATAAAGGATAAGATATGTCTTGAAGGTTCATCCAAAATTTGATCAATTTTTGGATTACATTGTTATTTTTTTATTTACATGACAAAATATTTCATGTAATAGTTAAACTTTCATATTCCTAATTTTTATATATATAAAAGGAATATCCAAGAGTAATGAGGTGGTATCATGAGAATCAAGTATTCATCAAATGATGAATTGTGATTGGTTTTTCATTGTCCCACGTTGGTGGCAAAAGTGAAAAGTTGGAAGTCTAAGTGGCTATATAAAGGATAAGAAATGCCTTTAAGGTTCATCCAAAATTTGATCAATTTTTAGGTTAAATAGTTTTTTTTATTTACACCACAAAACCCTTCATGTAATAGTTAAATAGTTCGTACCTTTAAATAGTCATATATACAAAGAGGTTGGTGATTGTTGTTATAAAATTACATCTTTAAATGGTCATATATACAAAGAGGTTGATGATTGTGGTAATAAAGTTAGAAGATGAAAATATTTAAAATCTTTATCTTTATATATATAAAAGGAAAACCCAAGAGTAATGAGGTGACATTATGAGAATGAAGTATTAATAAAATGGTGAATTGTGGTTGATTCTTCATTGTCCCACATTGGTGACAAAAGTGAAACGTTGGAAGTGTGAGTGGCTATAAAGGATAAGATATGGCTTGAAGGTTCATACAAAATTTGATCCATTTTTGGGTTAAATAGTTATTTTTTATTTACATGACAAAACATTTAGGTTGCGTTTGTTTTTTAAGATGTCTGAAGTCTGAAATCTTATTTCACTTCTATTTTATAAGAGATGTTGCTGAAATCTGAAATCTGAATCATTAAGACTGTTTGTTTTTATAAGATTTGAAGTCTGAAATCTGAATCTGAATTAATAAACCATTAAATGTAAAATCTATTTCTTTTACATCTTTATCTATTTATTAGAAAATACATGAAATAATTATATATTAAAATATTAATGAAAAGACATCACACTGTAGAGTGTTCTAAATGGTTTAGTCAAATAGTTAATTTTCTCAAAATCTATCAGACTATCACCACTCTCTCTCTCTCTCTCTCTCACACACACACAACTTAAACAAACCACCACCGCCACCACCGCCACCACCGCCACCACACCTCCACCACACCTCCACCACCAGCACCACCGCCACCTCCACCACCTCCACCTCCATCGCCACCGCCACCACCTTCACCTCCACCGCCACCACCACCACCACCACCACCACCACCACCACCACCACCACCACCTCCACCTCCACCTCCACCTCCACCACACCTCCACCACCACCACCACCGCCACCTCCACCACCTCCACCTCCACCGCCACCTCCACCACCACCACCACCACCTCCACCATCGATCCATGGAAGAGAAGTTAGAGCATGTTCAGAGGTTTTAAGAGATATATTTACCTCTTGTGAAATAAGAGGATATAAGAGGTTTTAAGCTCTTTTTTTATTTTTAAAAACAAACAGTCTTAATGATCAAATGTCTGAACCAAACATATTTAAGAGGATTTCAGACTTTTTTTTAAGAAAAACAAACAGACCCTTAATGTAATAGTTAAACATTTCATATCCTTAAATCTATATATCTTTATCTGTGTATATATAAAAAGAATACCCAAGAGTAATGAGGTGGTATCATGAGAATCAAGTATTCATCAAATGGTGAATTGTGGTTGAGTCCTCATTGTCCCACATTGGTGACAAAAGTGAAAAGTTGGAAGTGTAAGTGACTATATAAAGGATAAGATATGGCTTGAATGTTCATCCAAAATTTGATCCATTTTTTGGTTAAATAGTTATTTTTTATTTACATGACAAAACCCTTCATGTAATAGTTAAACATTTCATGTAATAGTTAAACATTTCATATCTTTAATTACATGTACATTATAACAAATGTAAGCAATTTACCAAAATGTCTCCCAATTAAACAAAACTACGTAGCAATATTATGGTTGCATGGTGAATATAATTATTTTATGGGAATATATGTTAGAGATAAATCGATATATTACGAGTTATGACAAAACAATAGTAACTATACACCTAATTATTATAATCAATAGTTTCACTAGTTTTTTTTTATAATCATTTTGAGTCAATTACAAAGTTTGATGATGTAGAACTTATTAGCTATTATTTAATTATATATATATCAAAAGAAATAACTAAAAATTATGAACAACTTCACATGAAGTGTAATATTGATTCTTATTATATATATATATACATATATATACACGATCATCGGCCCATTTAACTTCAATATTTTCTAAAGAAATTATCACTGCCGCGCAACGCGCGGTACCAAACCCTAGTTTGGAGTAAATGAACATGAAGAAACAATCCAACAAGAAGTCAAGAACTAGGAATGGCAAAAACCCCCGTCCCCGGCGGGGATCCGACACCTGAACCCGGTTTGACCGGGGAATCCCCGAGTTGACTGGGTATTGGGATACCTCTCAAACCCGACCCCGAGTATTTAATATAAATTTTTATATATAGTACGTGTTTATATATATATACGTATATATAAATAATAAAAATGATAAATTCAATGAGTATATATAGTATATATAACACACCAACATAATCATCTTCGATTATGAGAAAACTTTCAAACTATATTATAGTATTGATATTATTGTTCGGAGAAACTCTTAGTTATATAACGTGGATGTATAAAATATATATTATTATGTATTGTAATTAATATATTTATTTACGAAAAACTCTTTTACAAACACAACAAATTAAAAGTTGGTTAACTAAAGTTTATAAAAATACGTCATTCAATCGTGAAATTGACATTTATAAATATATTATATATAAAAAACAAGTTTTGTAAACGGGGAAAAATCCCGATTCCCTGATGGGATGGGGATGGGGAAAGAATTTTGTTTCCCGACGGGGATAGGGATGGGAATTGCGATCCCCGGTATCCCCGACCCCGTTGCCATTTCTATCAAAAACTGAGAAGTCAAGAACAAACCTTAAAAGGATGAACGATTGTGTCTATTGTATCCGACTTCGTGGTTCGTGGTTGTGTGGGACCTCAAACTGGGATGGGGGATGCGACTGTTCCGTGGTCGTCGGTGGGATGACCGGATTGTCAGTCAACAAATGAGGGGGCATAGATGAGAGGAGTCGCCACCGACGTCGAGTTCACCGATGAGAGGAGTCATGGATATGGAGTAACTCTATCAAGACTCAAGCACTAATAAGTCGAGGTCGATTAATCTACTATTAGTCCGAACTAAATTTAGATAAAGAGAAAAATTAAAAAATTAAAACATATAGATCGGATACTCGGACGGGTCAAATATGAAAACATTAAACCCAGACCGAACCGTTTTATCTGATAGTTATTCGATTATCGGGGTTCGGATGTAATCGGATTTTGGATATTGGAGGTTGGCTCACTTTTCAAATCGGGTTGGGTCGGGTTTTCATATTTTTCCGGATTTGCTCACCACTAAATTTCAGTCTCTATAAATAATTTACAAACAAATTATAAAAATAATTAATTTAATTTTTACTAATTGATCATTAGAAACCAAATGTTTTTGACATATATTAAAACATTATTACATAAAAACCTTATGAAATCTCAAGTAATACTAACCATCCCAGTGGGATTTCAAAATCCAATGTTTTTCGGATTCAATGAATCAGAATTTCAAATCTAAAAAATTTTCAAACCAAACATTAGATTAAATTCCAAATTCAATCTAATCCTGCAAAACAAAGGGTTTCACGATTGAATTGGATTTAGAGCAAGTCTACACACATGTTTGATTTAAAGGATTTTTTAAATTTGAAATACTAAAATTCTATTGAAATACCACAGAGATGGTTGGTATTTTAGGTGAGATTTATATATAATAATATTTTAAAATACATTAAAAACATTTATTTAATAACAATTAATTAATAACAGTTAAGGGATGAGAAACAATGAAAAAAGAAAGAAACGAAGAACCCATCTAAGCCGTTAAATGATGATGATCCAATGATTATGAATTAAAAGGTAGTTATAACTAATTTTTTTAATTAAAAAATATTTACCCTCTATTTCTTAAATCCAAAATTGGCAAAATATAACAAAAATTGAAACGAAACAAATTACACCAAAAAATTCATTATATTATTATCTTTAATTTAACATCCATTTTGATATATTTTTTCATCCGTTTTTTCATGGTTTTCTGGTTCTTTTTTTTCCAATGTTCTCGCTTGATCTTTACCCTAAAAGGTAATTTAAATATTTAAAATATATATTTATAAACTATTACCAAAGAAACCAAATCCAAATTATATTTAATCCAAATCCCTTCAAATTATATTCATCAAACAACTCTCCCAATGGGATTTTAAGGCAAACTTTAGGTGTGCGAGTTTTGCGGGCAACACATGATCAACAATATACAGAGCCCTGGTTTTTATTGGAGCTCTTTTTTTTTTTCACTTCTTGTTCGAGATTTTGAATATATTTTCCATAAACAAACACCCAAGAACCCTAAATCCTTGCAGCTGTTATGTTGGTGCGTCGATTTGGGTTGGAAAATGCTTTTCAGAGGCGGGGGTTTGAGGGCAATTATCGATGATAGGTGGGAGAAGATGGGAGGACTATCATGTCTGTGCTTACCCCGTCGTCGGAAGGTTAACCCCAACGACAATGGCGTTTCCGAGGAACAAAATAATTTGAAACCACCAGATGCCGCCAGTGCTCCTACAGGTCTCCTCACAATATATCTATCTATCTATATGTATGTATTTCTTCTTCGTCTGAATTTTCCCTTCATGTTTCTCAATTGAATTATTGATATCCAGGATTAGGTTTAAAATTGAAACAATCGTCGATTATTTATGATCTTCATGGTTTCTTTTCCCTTTTCTGATGAATTGGACTATGAATTATCGAAGTTCCTGTTTTATATGTTTGATTGAATTATAAAATAAGATTTAACAAGGATCATGGTTTACCATTAGGGTTTGAAGTAATATGGAAACATGCATCAACGAAATTGTAGCTTAACTGTTTAATTATTTGGATGGTTTTACTGGTTAAGGGGCAGATTTTTTTTTGAGGACCTACAAATTCCTGTTTAGAGGTTGAATGCAGTATGTTTTAATTTCAAAATTAATATTCACAAAGAATTATCTGACACAAGAAATATTAGACATGTTGCTAGAAAGATGTTATAGGGAATTTGTATAAAATCCAATGTCATAATTGACATTGAGGGTGTGTTTGGTACCGGGACAGGATGAGAATACAAAAACTTGTCGTCCCTTGTTTTAAGTCTCATTGTTGTCCCTTGTTTTGCGTCTCATTGGACATAGACAAGACAAAACAAGACCTGAGTGGAACGTTTGGCGCATCATTAGTCTGACACATGACAGACAAGACCTGAGTGGAATAAAAACTTGTTGTCCCACGTTGGCGTTGGCATGACAGTTTACTGTTTGCTAGAGTGGAACAAAAAAATGCATTTTCTTGCCCACCAAAATAGTTGGAAAAAATCATGAAGACGAGATAAGGTTGGTAATTACTGAACAGTCTCTGAACTACTCATATCAAATTAAAACTCTAAAACCTTTCGGAACTCTTTCACCCGCCTACCTCATTCTAGCCCGTCCAATTTTCCGCTACCAACTGCCCCTAAAAGTTAAAATGATTCTTCCAAGGATGCCCATCTCCTTACCTGCTAATTAACCATTAGGCTAAAGCTGACTCCATCCTTTTGATTTTGGATTCTATGTATGGTGTTGATGCAGTTCAAAAAGTGCATGATGAGTTGTCCGATCAATCACTGGAAAAGTCCCAAACAAAAACAACCGAGCAGGAATCAAGAACAAAACCTTTGAAGGTTGATAATCCTCCGCATACCAGAAAACAAAGAGAATTCAGTTACCAAGAACTTGTAAAGGCTACCCGTAATTTTAGGAAAGATGCATTTCTTGGAGAAGGCGGCTTTGGGCAAGTATATAAAGGAAAGCTAGAGAACCCGAACCAAGTAATCAACTATCTCCACCTCTCAACCTTGAATTTATATGTTTTAACTTTTGATGTAGTGATGAAATGGTCAGGTTGTGGCTGTCAAAAAACTAAGTCATGATGGTTTACAAGGGAATAAGGAATTTCAAGTGGAACTCACGATGCTTTCGCTGGTGTGTCATCCAAACATTGTTACTTTGATTGGATATTGTTCCGAGAGTGACAAACAACTTCTTGTTTATGAATTCATGCCTTTAGGATCCTTGGAAGACCATCTACATGGTAATGTATCATAAAAAGTTCATTTGTTTCATAAATAGATGATTGTTGAGTCTCACATCAGCCAGACATGGACCATAAAACCTATATATATATATATATAGGTGGGGTGGGTTCTGGTGAGAATGAAAATTATGGTGAGAAGGGTAAGAACGGATCTCCACCCTTGGATGCACATTAGGATGAGATGCACCGAGATGAGAAGCACCGGATCAATTCCTGTCAATCGCGATTCAAGGGGTGGGTTTGAGATTATAAGTGATCAAGGGTCCATATCCCTTCTTACACTTCTCACCATAAACCAGTTTCTCACACGATCCTTCATCAAATATAGGTTGGGTTCCGTGAGAACAACACCTTTTTCATTAGAACCTGAGAACGTGAAAACATCTATTATGTGAAGGTTTGTCATGAGAACTGTGGATATACCTTTTTATTGTGTGTAGGTTACAACATTCACGCAATATAATGTAACCTTACAATACACATTTGAAAGTGATGTGAAAGTTACAATCTTCACACAACATGGCATAACACTCGTACACTATAAAGGTGTTCTCACTTGTTCTCCATTCTCACAAAAGTGAAAAATTTCTCACATGACCCCGACACACACATTCCCTATATATATACGCCCGTGTGTGTGTGTGTGCGTGTGCGTGTGTGTAGAAACCTTTCCTCTCTCTCTATAGGGCTCTTTATAGAGAATTCAAAAGGGTTACATATATCATAACATGGTATCAGAGCTGGGGTCTACCACATGGACACACTACGTAGGAACCTTTCCTCTCTCTATAAGGGCTTTTTTAGAGAGAGATTTAAAAGGATTCCACATATCCTAACAGTTTTGATTTGATTTGTTCGTGGCAGATCCTAAGCCAAATATGAAGCCACTAGATTGGAATACAAGAATGAAGATAGCTGTAGGAACAGCTAGAGGCCTGGATTACCTGCACAATCACTGTGAACCTCGTATCATCTATCGGGACATGAAATCAGCCAACATATTATTGGGTGAAGGATACCACCCAAAGATCTCTGACCTGGGTCTGGCTAAATTTGGGCCATTGGGTGACAAATCATACGTCTCAACTCGGGTGATGGGGACGATGGGTTACTGTGCACCCGAGTATGGGTTTACAGGACACCTGACTATAAAGTCCGATACATACAGTTTCGGGGTGGTTCTATTGGAACTTGTGACAGGAAGACAAGCTTTAGACAGAACAAAGGAAGGAGGTCAATATCTTATCGAATGGGTACATCATTTTCTTAAGAGTAATCATCGGGCATTGTTTCTCTTTCTATTTTTGTTTTTGTTTTGCAAGCTGGGGGTCTGAAATGAAACAGCCGTTCTACCCTTTGGGGTAGAACCAAGTTCTGTGTACATCCTATCCCCATACCCTACCTATGTGTGGGATATACCCTTTGGTGGCGTTTGATTCGCAGATGCTGATGGAATTGGAATGTTTTATTCCTTTGACCAAATTTCATTCCTTCGTTTGGTTGACTCTTTTTTAAAGAAGCAATCTTCAAATTCCACCAAATTCCACATAAGGGATTTCAACATTACTTCACAATAAGTTGAGATTTTGATGGAATGAAATGTTATATTTTCACAATAAATTGAGATTTTGATGGAATGAAATGTTATATTTTCATAATCCCAAATATACCCTTTAACCCTAATATAAATATATAACATAATATAACATAATTAATTTAATTTAATACTTTTGGTTTTTATTTATTTTTATTTTTATTTTTATTTTATTTTTGAAATATAAGTTTTTTTATTTTTTTGAAATATTAAATATTTATTTATTTATTTTGATTTTTCGAACTATTTTTAGTTTTTTAAAAAATTAAATTTTCAAAAATGGGCATTTTGGCCATTTATTAATATTTCATTCAAATTCCAAAGCTACATTATGTGAACCTGACAACATTTCATTCCAATTTTTTCAAAGTCAAATTTCTTTAACAGATTCCATTTCATCCAAAAACATTTTGCTAACCAAACGCCACCTTTGGGTAATTTAGTAATTTATCAATCTTGTCTCATTTCCCTGATTTTGTCCCACTCGATCCTATTTTATTAGTCTAATACGTCGGACAACAAACTTTTTTTTTTCCTGTTATGTCCTGTCCCGCATACCTAATGGACCTTATCAGACGTCGTTTCTAGGCAGCTAATTGTTTTTGTGTGTGCGTGTTTGTTTAGGCAAAGCCAATGTTGATGGACAAAAGGAGATATGTGAAACTAGCAGATCCGCGGATGAAAGGGGAGTTCATGCAGAGACCTGTAAGAAAGGCCGTGGAGGTGGCATTGATGTGTATGGACGATGATCATGAAAAACGACCAGGCATGAATGAAGTTGTGGATGCATTGGATTTCGTGGCATCTCTGTCGAACCCGAATGCGGGTACGGATCAGAGAAGGCAAAGCAAATTAATTGCAAACGAAGATTCGGGCGATGATGAAGATGATACGTTTAAAGAGGAGGACGAGGATGAGAGAGCCAAGGCGATAGCAGAGGCCAAAATGTGGGGAGAGAGATACCGACAGTAGCCGAAAACAGCAATTAATCTTTTCGCAAGGAATATATAGCATTTGTTGACATATGAACAACCGCTTTCGGACCCTACTTTTGAATGAGATATACCGGATTAGTTTGGTTTAAGTAGCATTGGCTGATGGTAGATAGGTTGAGACTTAGGATTGGTTTATGGAAAGATGGATTGGCAGGTCTTAGGTTCATTTTTGTACAAATTAGTTTGGTTTATTATATGATGGAAAACAAGAAAATTTGAAGTTCAATACCTGATAAAATTAAATAAGCTGAAGAAAAATAAGTTTGTTTGTTCCAAAAACCTTTTTTGACCTTTTTTTTCTTTGACTATAATAGATTTTGCCTCTCTATCTCAATAATATGCTAGGACTAGGTTAAGACACCATGTTACATTATTAATTTATCTTGTATTGTTGTATTTCTTAGTTTGAAAAAATGAAAGAGTGGCATCATGGTGCCCTTAAATTATGGTAGATGGGTCAGTCAACTAGAATAGTTTTTTTTTTTTTTTTTTTAAGTATATGATATTCATATACGGCAAATGCAACAATTAAACTCACACACCCTCCCCATCTTTGGTGAGGTTTGAACCCCTGACCTCTTACGAGGACAAATGCTCCCAAACCGCTAGGCCAAAGGCCCTTTGGTGTCAAGTAGAATAGTTGTTTCATTCTCTTTCCTCCCATATTTAATAGAAAAAACAACATCATTCCTCTTCATTTCCCTTCTTAAGAAAAAATCTCAAGAACATAACATTTTTCTTTCCCTCATACGTTCCTTCCCTCTCTTATTTTCATTTAAAAGAAAAGACTCAAGAACACAACATAAACGAAATAGAAAAGTTGTTTCTGTCTCTATGGAAAACCATGGGTTTGCAAAACATTTAAAAGAAAATGTATATTATTATTATTATTATTATTATTAATATTTAAGGTTGCTATTAGACTATGAGTACCGCTACCCACTAAACTCGATTGCCACCTCAGCGCCACATCAGCTTTTTTCTTTCCTACCCTCCTTACCAAAGAGTGGAGTACCGCCTACCCACTGAACCCAATACTACCCGAAATAAAAATAAAGAAAGGTTGAAGATGCTCGGGTTCCATTGGGTTCACGAACCCGCTCCCCCCGTACCCCCTTACCCGCTTACCCGCTTGCCACGTTTGCCTTACCCGATCCCGTACTCGAGAGCGGTACGGGTGGCCTTAAAACCTTAAAATTCTTTTATGAATATAGAAAAAAGAATATATATATATATATATATATATATATATATCCTTCGAAATGAAAGGAACCCGATTGATAATGGTTGAATGTTTGTCGTTTCTAAAACGGGCCGACACTGGGGCCCAAAAAGTTCAAACGCATTTCACTTTTATGAAGCTTTGAGCTTTTCCAAATTCCATTACCGACGCATGGACCCACACTCTAATTTGATGCGGATAATTCGTATATATAAGACTTGAAATTTGCTTAAAAAAAATATATATTTATTAATGATTTAATGTAGAAAAAATATTGATCTAATTGTTTTTTTAATGGACCTCAAAGATGAATTATTGGATATTGACTTACAACTCATTAAATTCAAGCCCTTGACTTTCTATTCCTAAGCCTTTAATCACCTAACACTTCTGTCTTATCTTCTCAATGTGACTACGCAAATACGATTATATGAAACCATAACTCCCTAAATCTCTTCTCTTAAAAAAAACGCAACGTTGAACAACACGTTATTTGGACAATCAACTGGGTTGTATCATCAATTTGTATTAAGTCATTTATCTGTAATTTCAAGTTTGGAGGTGTTGGTACAAACCGTACCAACATGTACCAACCGAAAAATGTTGATAGTAATTAAGTTGGTAACAAGTAGAGTTGGTTGGTACACGGTATACTTTTTGACGTACCAATTATAATTGGTTGGTATAAGGTATTGAGAAAAAAAACACATGATACCGTACCATGTTCACCCCTAGTAAAAATACTGTTAAATTTTACAATACTTTTGTTATTAAGGACTAGTATTTTTTGTATTTTCATTATATTTTTCGGTATAATTTTTATATTTTAACAAGACTCATGAAGAAAGGCTAGTCTCAACTCTCACATGAACCCAACAATATCTCATAATAATAACGTTAAGATAAAATTATAAGTTACATAATTACTGTAATAGGCGAATGATCGTTTGATAAGAAGAGTTAATGTGAAATGAGTAAAAAAAGATTTGAATTTTTGATCAATTTTAATCTCAAATCCACCCATTAATCACACTTAATACGGGAAATGATCTGATGCATATCATCTTAATATATCTCATCCTAATAGAAATCTCTTGGTACACTTGTTAGGCCATGAGCACCTGTACCCAATGAACCCACTTGCCACCTCAGCGCCACATCAGCTTTTCTCTTTCCTGTCCTTCTTACCCAAAAGTGAAGTACCAGTACCCAATGAACCCACTCCTACCCGATACCCCTTAAAACATTAAAAAATAAACCCAACACCCTAATTGGGACCCACCCTCCTCACACCCTCTTCGGCTTCCATCGGGTTGGTGAACCCGGTAGCTACCCGCCTCCCCCCCGTACCCCCTTACCCGCTTACCCGATGGCCACCTCACCCTTACCGACTCCCTTACCCGCAACCGGTACTCATGGCCTTATTATAGACCCAACCCTATTGTAATAATATTCCAAAAATATAAATATAAAATAAGACAAAGCTTAAAATATTCCGGTCTCAATGTTCATCCCACGTGACGGTTTTCAGTCGTCCACATATGTTGAATGGCTGAACTTCAATTCCCAACTTATTATATTTTGTTTTTATTCTAATATCTTACCCCCTTTTATCTATTGTTATTTTAGTTTATTTTAAAATAAATGTCTATTTTATACCTCAAGTGTAACTGCGATGCAACAATTTTTGAGGAAAAGGGATTAACGGGAGCTGACATGGTGTTGTGTGACGAGGAGGGATGAATAATTGCTTACAAGATGGCCCAACAACAAGGATGCCCGAGTGTTAAGGAGTGTGAAGCGTTAGCTATGCTTGAAGCAGCGATGTGGATCATGACTATGGGGCACGGGAATGTCATTTTTGAAACCGACTCTGAGGTTGTTATAGAAGCTTTGAAGCAACGCGAGCGAGACGATTCCGAGTTTGGTGACATTATTCAGACATGCAGTGTGATCCTTGAATCGAAGTCTTTTTTTAGAACTCGATTTACCAGGGAGAAATAGAAATGTTATTGTCCCTTTGTTAGCTAAGCAATCTCAGTTCTTTTTCGCGCCTTTTACAGGTGTTGATTCTTCGGTATGGTTGTTGGATGAGCTAAGTTTCACTTGTAATGATTATGTCTTTAAATTTTATGCAAAGTAAAGGAATGTGTGACATATATAAATGTCATATTTTTTTAAAGAAAATGCTTATATGAAAAAACAATATAAAAATTTAAGGTAAATTGTGTTTTCATCCCTATAGTTTGTTGAAAATTGCTATTTTTGTTTTTGTATTTTCAAAATTATAGTTTTCATCTTTATGATTTATAGTTTATTGTTGTTTTCATTTACTGGTTTACAATTATTTTGGTTTGTTTATCTTTGATACTTAAAAGATAGTAGTTAGCCTTGTATACGAAAATAATAATAAATTATAAATTACAGAAACAAAAATTTCAATTTCAAAACTATATATACAAAAAATGTAATTTTTAACAAACCTTAGACCATCCGTAGCGGAGGCGGGCTCGGGCTGGCTACGGGTTCGAGCGGGAATGGGTACGGGGGGACTCGGGCTTTGGGGCGGGTTCCAGCCCCGGGTTCCCCAACCCGTTGTTACCCGATGGCTTTTAATTTTTTTTTATATATATTTTTTAAATAAATTCAAATATGAACGTTTGCCAACGGTTACTTTAAAAAAATGTATAAATAAAAGAATTAAAAAAAATGAGGTGGCCAGAGGGTTTAAGGGTATTGGTACTTCACTTTAGGGTAAGGAAAAAATGTGATGTGGCGCTGAGGTGGCAAGAGGGTTTAAGGGTATGGGTACGGATGGCCTTAGGAAGAAAAAAATTGATCAAAAACTGACTTTCTAGAGAATCTTCAATAGTTTTTTAAAATAAAAAATGTGGCTTTTTGTGCTCCATTTTACCCCAATGAATGCTCTATATTTATCTCTAAAACAGAGAATACTCAAAATTCAAAGAATTATTTATGAATTAATTTTATATAAATTAATTTTAAAAAAATATATTAAAATGATAAATATATATATATATATATAATATTTTAATAATAAAAAAGTTATTGAAGATAAACATAATTTTATTTAGAACATTTGATTTTTATTTTAAAAAAAATTATAGAAAAATTGTTAAGACCGTATAAGTATTTAAGCAAGATTTACGGTTGGTGTTACTTTGAAATTTTCGGTTCATGATCACAAATTATAGAAGAAGTGGATGGATATCGTTTATTAACGAAGACGAAAGATTGAAAAAAGCGTGAAAAAGTAACGGAATATGCGGATCTGTCAGAAGCGTGTCGTTATAAATTAAAAAAGGCGGGTTTGTTGGAAATGCGAATATCCAAAGCATAAACGCATATCCATCATCAACACAACACAAGGAAAAGAGGGAAGAGTTTCGGAAGAAGGAGAGGAATATTCTGAGGGAAGATCCAATCTCCATGTATTATTCCTCTCTGCCATGCTATGCTGATTATGATTATTATTCACATTCCATTGCTTAAATACCCTTTCCAAACCCCTCTTTTCGCAATCCATCCTCCACTTCGATCCTCTTAATTTCAATTCATTTCCTCTAACAATGGCTACCAAGGCTGTTCATGTCTCCGACGTACCCAATCTCGATCAGGTGCCGGAAAACGCCGCCTCATTGTCGCTCTACGCCACACGCCTACCTACTGGTATCATCTCTCTCTCTCTAAATTTCATAAATATATATGATTTCTCTCTCTAAATTTCATAAATAGTTTTTGTTCATATTGAAGGTTGATATATGTATATGATTTATCTCTCTAAATTTGATAAATAGTTTTTGTTCATATTGAAGGTTGATATATGTATGTGATTTATCTCTCTAAATTTGATAAATAGTTGTTCATATTGAAGGTTGATGTATATAGATTTTGTTTTGTTTCACGAATTAGGGGTTGATGTGAGTAAAAATGGCAAAAGCTTCCCCAAATTTACGGTGATCGGTCACAGAGGTCACGGCATGAATATATTACACTCGACAGATCGGAGAATGAAGGCGTTTAAGGAGAACTCGATTCTTTCATTCAACAACGCTGCCAAGCATCCAATCGATTATATCGAATTTGACGTTCAGGTATTATTCTATCGAGTTTGAATGCCTTTGATCTAGTTGATGCATTAGCATGTATGATTTATTTGAGCTCATATTCTCCGGTTACCTCCGATCGTCGGTAGTACTACATGTTCAATCAAACAGTACAAAATAATTTATTGTCTTCTAGAAATTATTTGATTTTATAACCTTTTTTCAATTTTACCAAAATCGTAGTACTAGCGATGGCTGGTCCCCGCCTCCATAATTGGTAATAAAGTAATTTTCTCGTGGTTCGTTTATGGCGGAATTAAACATTGATATTGATTATTGAATGTGAATTTGTTGTAGGTGACGAAAGATGATGTAGCAATCATTTTTCACGACAACTTCATCCTCTATCAAGAACATGTAAGTTAATTGCTTAATTTTTCGATCGGTTCACCTGATCGTGCCGTGTTTTTGTACAAATTGTTGATCGAATATCTTTTTCAGGGTACCGTTTTTGAGAAGAGAGCCACCGATTTGACGATTAACGAATTCTTCAGCTATGGTCCCCAAAAGGAAGCCGGCAAAGAGGGAAAATCTTTAGTTAGAAAAGTAAATGGCAAGATTGAAGGGTGGGATGTTGAATCCGATGATCATATGTGTACTCTACAAGAAGCATTCCAGAAAGTAAACCCTTGCGTTGGATTTAACATAGAGTTGAAGTTTGATGACAGTGTTGTCTATGAACAAGATCATCTCATCCATGTTCTTCAAGTCATCTTAAAGGTATACACACACACACACACATATATATATATATATATGAAGGTTTGGGGGAAAACATCAAAAAAATGGAAAACTGAGTAGACGGTATGCACAAGTAAATTAAGTTGTTTTGGTTTTTATGCCCGTGCACATTAAGCATTTGTGCATATGCACATGTGCATATTACAAATTACATGCACAAGTGCATACCGTTCATTGAAGAGCTACCGGGGTGTTCCTCTGTTTTCCGTTTTCTTGAGGTTTTCCCCTGACCTGACCCTATATATATATATATATATATATATGTATGTATAATAATTAAATCAACCAATCAAATACATGTTCTCGTTGTGATTTGGGTTTGCATTATTCTGATCAAAACTTGGTTCTTTCCAGGTGGTTTCTGAGAATGCTAAAGATAGACCTATAATATTTTCAAGCTTCCAACCTGATGCAGCCTTACTAATGAAGAAACATCAACACAAATACCCTGTGAGTATATCAATGGTACAAGTTTGTGGTGTTTATGTTCATGGTCAATTTAACTGAATCAAAACGGATCGAAATACAGGTTTACTTCTTGACAAATGGAGGAAATGAGGTCTACGAAGATGTTCGAAGGAATTCATTAGAAGAAGCAAAGAAGGTGGCATTAGAAGGTGGATTGGATGGAATAGTTTCAGAAGTTAAGGGTATTTTTAGAAACCCCTCGGTAGTAAGAGAGATCAAAGAGTCAAATCTTTCCCTTCTCACATACGGCAAATTGAAGTAAGTAGTTACTTCTTCAGATATTATATATATACTGGGTTTGTTTGGTTTGATTAAGAAGTTAAAAATTTACGTTTTTTGTATGGAACAGTAATTTCCCAGAAACGGTGCATGTTCAACAACTTATGGGCGTAGACGGGGTGATTGTTGATCTCGTGGAGGAGATAACGAGGGCAGTTGGTGAAATGAAGACGAGAAAGGGTAGTGATGACGAGAAAAGGGAAAAGACGGATGAGGATGGTGTCCATGGGATCGAGTTATCGTTTATATTGAACTTGATCTCACAAGTGATACAACATTGATTGATGATGGAAGTAGTAGTTTGTGGTTTGGAGTGAGCCCTTTCAATATATACTTAATTAGTTTTGTAAATAGGTTATGAATTGGGGCCACATCCATTTGAGATGCTATGTGGAAAAAAGCTGTTTCTTATCAACATAATGACATAGCTTTTCTTTCTATCATGTGTGTTTTCCAAAATTTAAAATCTTTTAATTAAATTCTTTAAAAATTGTATAAAACTGGGACAGTTTCTCTAAAAGTTTAAAATATTGAATTTTTTTTTTTGCATTAAACTCCAATAACTTCTTCATTATGGATAATTTGTTTCATCCATTATGGATGAGGTAAATCGTTTGTCTAAGGGGCACATAATGAACCTATACTTTTCACTCTTTCTGCAAAAACTGACACGACACGCTAACCCGACACGAAATAAACGGGTTTGGGTAATACATTTTAACCCGTTTAAGTAAACGGGTTGACACGACACGACGCGAAAATTAAACGGGTAAGGTCAGGATCAAACATTTCAACTCGAAAATGACCCGAATAACCCGTTTATATATATATATATATATAGACTTGAGATCATGTGAGACCAAGCCATTTTCGTGAGACCCGTGAGACCAAAAAAATAACACTAAACCTTCACAGCAAAAGACTGTGAAGGTATTGTGAAGGTAAACCTTCACAATGTTTTTGCTGTGAAGGTTCATTGTTTTGCTTACCTTCACAATTAATCGTTGTGAAGTTTTAGTGTTATTTTATGGTCCCACGGTCTCACGAAAACAGGTTGGTCTCACGTGAACCCAACCCTATATATATATTAGGGGTGAGCAGCGGAACTGGGTACCCGCCTTTGGAACCGGAACCGCTCCGGAACTGCCGGTTCCGGAACCGGAACCGATGTGACTGGTTCCGGTTCCTAAAATAACGGAACCGATGTGACTGTGTCCGGTTTCGGTTTTCATTTTTTTAGAACCGTTACCCGCTGGGTACCCGCCGGGACCGGTTCCGGGACCGGGTACCCGGAACCGGAACCGCTGGGTACCCGGTACATTTTAATAGAAAATATCTAATATTTAATATTTATTACATATTTAATCTATGTGAAAAAATATCTAAATTAGATTAATAATTAAAATTTTAAAATTATATAAATAAAGATTACTAGTTTAAGAAAAAATTGTTAAAGAACATTCATAAAAAGGTTGACAAATTGTATATATAGTGTTAGGCCTTAAAAAAATTGTTTACTCTTAGCGATGTGGGAGCTGGCAGCACCATCTTTCAGTTTTTGATGAAAGACTTTGTCTCACATCGAAAATTTTGAGAAAATCATGTCTCATCTTTCAGTATATATAACCCTCATCTCTTCCCTTTCAATTGCATCACTAATTCACTACATTGTTTGGGTTTAGCCTTTGGCTTGAGCCCTTTTCCTTGAGCCCTTTGGCTTGAGACTTTGTAAAAATATTAATGGATTCACTACATTGCTTGGGTTTAGCCTTTGGCTTGAGTCCTTTCCCTTGAGCCCTTTGGCTTGAGGCTTTGTAAAAATATTAATGGAGCACCCTATTAGAGTGGTTGCACCATTTGTTTTTTTAAATATAAATGTGTTCGATTAAAGTTTGTTTAAGTTCGTTTATGTTCGTGTGTTTGTGTTCGTTTAACATTTTAACAAACGAACATAAACGACTATATTTTTTAAACGAACGTACACGAACACCAAAAATGCTTATGGAAGAAGTTGTTGGACATTTAAAATGTTAAAAATTAAAAAAACAATTGGTAGGCGGGTACCCGGAACCGGAACCGGTTCCAAAATTATGAGAACCGACGGGAGCGGTTCCGGTTCCTTCTTTCTAGGAACCGCCGGTTCCGGTTCCGGTTCCATGAAAATAGGTCGGGTACCCGGTATTGCTCACCCCTAATATATATATATATATATATATAAAGTTTTTTTTAATCGTTTGGATTTTTAATGTTTAGGATTTTTAATGTATTGAATTTGGTTAGAACTTATAAATTTGAACTATAAAATTTAGATTTATAATGTTTTCATTTGAATTTGTATTTTTTTTTGTAAATTTTCGATATTTAATTTTTAGTTTATAAATGTTAAACGGGTTAGGCGGGTCGGGTTAGGGTTGGGATTTTCTGACCCGTTTATTAAACGGGTCGGGTTAGGGTCATGCACTTTCAATCCGTTTAACTTTGAATCCGACACGACACGACACGTTTGTCAGGGCTAACTAAAAGTCTAAAACCCTCTGAATGATTTTGTATTTTGTGCCTCCTTAACCATTCAACACCCTAATTTGATTCTCAACAATATCAAACAATCATATTTCATTTTGCACAAGATCATAAGAGCTTCTTAATCATCCTAACCACTTAATCATTCTACACCAAACCATTCACCAACTACCAAACAACCCCTAAGACGATATTTAACACACCACTAAAATGAAAAAAATAACTCACTACTAAAATGAAGGTGTTTTCATCTCTAACTCATTAATAAAATATAAAACAATGGAGTGGTCAATAAAGTTGATCTTTATATTTGAAGGTCAATAAAGTAGGTCACTAAATATATATTAGTATTTTATTCAACTTTTATAAATTCGAAGTATATATTATAATTATTTTGTTTTAAAAAATAGTATAATAATCAATACATGTATTATTTTAGGGGGTGCTAATTGCACCCTTGATTTGCTAAATGCACCCAAAAAAGGGTGTTGAATGCCTATTTTTCCGTGCCAATCATTTTTGATTTAAATATATATATATATATATATAATATATATATATATATATATTGTTTATTTGTTTTATATGTATATATATATTGTTATTCTTTTTGTTTAAATATATATATATATATATATATTATTTTGTTATATATATATATTAGAAATATATATATATATAATTATTCTTTTTTGTACATTTTACGTTCTTATCTATATTTATCTAATATACTCCTTTAAAAATAATTTTATTTACGTTTATTCTTGAATATTTAAGAAGTACAAATCTTAATACATCGTGTACAAGTTTAAAAGCTTTAAAACAAAATTATTTTTTCGAATATGATTAAATAAAAATATATTCAATATTAAGCTCATTTCGAAGATATTGACGAGACGAATACAATGATATAATTTGTAATAAAAATGTATTTTTAATATATTTTAGTTTATATACAATTATTTATGTTAATATGATAAGGGTATAAAATGAAAAATGATAAAGTTACACCATTGTAATCGTCTCTTTGATACCTTCGAAATGAGCCTAATATTGAATATTTTTTTATTTAATTATTTAATTATATATTATATATACTACATAAAAATATTTTTAATATTTACAATTCATACCCTTATAGTTTTGATGAAATGTTTGTTAGGAACACCTATCAAATCATATGTGATTAGGAAACAATAGTAAATCATATGTGATCTATAAGATTGTTATCTGAAACAATAGTAAATCATATGTAAATTTCAAATTAAAAATTAACATTGAATGTGCCGCACGGGTGGAAAGCTACGAATTTGACATTAGTGGTTGAGAATGCTCCTCGTGTTTTCTTAAATAGGTGACGTCCTCGTTTGAACCCACATCTCTCTCTCTCTCTCTCTCTCTCTATATATATATATATATATATATATATAAGTAATATATATATATATATATATATATATTAGAAATATAGAAATATATATATATATATATAGTTATTCTTTTTTTGTACATTTTACATTCTTATCTATATTTATCTAATATACTCCTTTAAAAATAATTTTATTTACGTTTATTCTTGAATTTTTAAGAAGTACAAATCTTAATACATCGTGTACAAGTTTAAAAGCTTTAAAACCTCTAACATTTGTGAATGATTTCTTCCAACATCGACTCAATTCAAATTACTTCTTGATTTATTTACTTTTCTTTTCGTTTTACGGTAAATTAAATAACTAATTATAATGGTATAAAATGTAATTTAAAAATAAAAAATAATTTTATTTTTAATTACATGTTGAACGTTGGAGGTTTTAAAACTTTAAAACTTTAAAACTTGTACACGATTTATTAAGATTTGTACTTCTTAAATATTCAAGAATAAACGTAAATAAAATTATTTTTAAAAGAGTATATTAGATAAATATAGATAAGAACGTAAAATATACAAAAAAGAATAACTATATATATATATATTTCTAATATATAACAAAATAATATATATATATATATATATTTCTAATATATACAAAATAATATATATATATATATAAACAAAAAAAATAACAATATATATATATATATATATATATTCATATAAAAATATATATATATATATATTATTATATTATATATACATATTATATATATATATATATTTAAATCAAAAATAATTGGCAAAATAATATATATATATATATATATATATTTAAACAAAAAATATATATATTTAAACAAAAAAAATAACAATATATATATATATTCATATAAAACAAATAAATATATATATTATTATATTATATATACATATTATATATATATATATATTTAAATCAAAAATAATTGGCACGTAATAATATGTATTTAACACACCTTTTTGGGTGCATTTAACAAATCATCCGGTGCAATTAGCCTCACCCTTATTTTATTATTATAGATTTTTTAGTTTTTATTTTTATTATTGAATTGGAATTGTTTTTACACGTGTTTAAAGATCCCAACATTTTTAATGTTATCTTCAACCCAAACACTAAATTTATTATTCACCTCCAAAAGTAGAACTGTTTGCTCCATTAAAAAAACCAATACCAACAAATAGTATCCAATGAATAGTAGGCACTAATACTCTAATAGACATAAAAAAGAGTGAATTACATCGTGGTCCTTGTGATTTACTTAAATTTTGGATTTAGTTCCTAAAGTAAACTATCTATGGTGGTGGTCCTTAACTATTTAATTTACTTTCATCTATGGTCCTCGTATTTTAATTTATTTTCACTCATGGTCCTTCTATGGTTAATATAGAAGGACCATAAGTGGAAGAAAATCAAAAAGCTAAAAACTTATAAATAGTGTACTTCAAAGATCAAATCCAAATTTTGGGTAAACCACATAGACCACCGGTGTAATTCACTCAAAAAAATAAAAATCCAAAAATGCAGAAAGCAAAATAAGAAGCATGAAAGATAGGAGAACGTCCGTAATACCCGTAACATCCTTCATTCTTTCCATGGAAATGAATCACATAATTAATTATCTCGACCGATCACGGATTGATTCCCCCAAATAATATCCCCAATTTCTATCTCCTTCCTCAATCCTCCCTTCAATTCCTCCCTCCCTCCATTTATATCCATAACCATGGGTTGCGGAATGTCCAAATCCAACCTTATAGACGAAGCTTTTGGCAAACGCGCCACTGCTTCTTCCAAACTGTTAATCAAGGATTCACCCAAACCTCAACCATCAGCCATCGTCGATAAACCACCGGAGTTGCAGAAAATCAAAACCAGCGTTGATAATAATAATGGAGGAGGGAGGAATTCCAATGTTGATCCGTCGTGGTTCGGATCTCCGAGCTTTAGGGAGTACATTAAATCCAGCCCCCTTGCTACTACTACAGGTCTTGAATTGAATTGAATCGAACCAGATATTCCGTTAATCGATTAACTAGTACAAGTTTATATAATTTGTAGATTAACAATGGATGCAGGTAATGAGCATGGAGAGAAGGAGGCCGTAATTGGTACGCAAGGAGCCCAAATTTCGACATGCACCGAAGAGGTATGACTGACGTGTATGTATATATATAAAGAGAGATAGATAGACGAAGTATTGTGTAAGAAAAAAAAATTAAGGTGAGAAGCGTAACAAGCGATATGGACTGTTGATTACTTTTAATCTCATATCTTACCCATTAATTGCGCTTCTCAAGGGAATTGATCTGATCCATCTTAGAGCATCTCTCGTTAGTGTTGATATTCAATTAGGATTGATCTAAGGGTCCATATCCCTTCTTACGCTTCTCATCGGAATCCAACCATATATATATATATATATATTATATATATCAGGGTCGGTCCTGACATTTTGGCCTTGTGCAAATACATAAATGTGGCCCTATAAATTTTTTAGTTGTATTGTATATCAACTATCTATAAAGTATGGAAGCATAAAATGTTTATAAACAAGATTCATATAAAAGTAAACCTGACATTTACATCATGAAATCAATGCACATAAATCTCCAATTATTAATCTCTTGATAAGAATTTTTTTTAATTAATAACAAGATTAAGAGTAATCACATAATAAGTACAAGTATAATATATAACACAAATAGTTTAATACCTTAACAATGAACATAATTAAGTGGTCCTTCATTCTTCAATAATAAATTGGTACTAAATACGTACATTTTTTCAAATGACACACAAACATATAGATGTTACTATTTTCTGAATATGTATCTTCTAGCATTTTTGGAAGAAAAATCATATATGATACTTTCATAATCAAGATTTGCAAGATGCTTATTTTCAATCTAAATCAAAGCCAAAACATTTAATTTCTCTTGAGACATAGTGGATCTCAAATAAGATTTTAAAAGTCTTAGTTTTAAAAAAACTTCTTTCAGCTAATGCAACTATAAGGGGATAGTTAGCAATATTATGTATGCAATACATGAAATCGAATAAGTGTTTGCGCATTTTAAAAAATTTAGTATTGCAGTAGTTGTATATGTTCACAAAGTTATAGAAAACGATAAAAAAAAATCAATATAAATCACAATATTTGATATAATACCTAGAATTGAAGAAGATGAATTGAAAACATAAAGAAATTGATTCAATTGAAGGATGAAGGCTTTTAACTTTATGTGATTTTGGAGGATGATGGTAGAATTGGAGAAAAAAATGGAATGAAATTTTCAAAAACTACAATGCTGAGCATCCACAATGCATAAGTCTTTAAAAGACTTTTTAGCACATCAGTTTTCCACTAAAGTAAAAACCTTTGCAAAAGCTTTTTTACCAAATGCATTATAATCTACCCTCATGTATTTAAAATGTTTTATAAAAGACCCTCATTTAATTTGTCGTTTTAAAATTCATGTCATGTTTTTTGAAAAAGAATACTTCACTTTAAGATTCAAATATTTAAAAATATTACAATAAAGAATGTTAAAAGAGTAACTCTAAACCCAAAACATATTTTTTGAAAACAAAAATATATTTAACAATGTATATTTCTCAAAAATCTTCATAACAACGTATTTTATCAAAAATTATCTAGTTTAATTTTAAATATTTAATAAATTATAGGGGTATAATTAATTAATGAAATTTTATTAGGTGTAAAATAAATATATAAATAAACAAGGGGCTAAAATAAAATTTTAATTGTTATAACTCATGCATTGAAGATACTGCTATTTTGATTTTAAAAGAAATTAATAAATGCAAAAGCATAATGCCTTTTAATTATTACGTTATCGTTTTAATTAAAGAAATTAATTAATGCAACACAATACCATTTCAATTTTAAAAAATTACTGCAAGGAAGAAGAATCGAACATAATAAATGCAACAAAATACCATTTCAATTCTAAAATATTGGTGCAAGCAAGAAGAATCGAACATGGGTCTTTTGGGTGATAACAAACACGATTACCACCCCACCTAAAGATATTTTGTGTTGATTAGTATCTTTGTAAGTTTATATACTATACATATATATAATATATAAAAATATCGGAGGCCCCGTGCGGCGGCACCATCGGCACACCCCAGGGCCTCCCCTGTTATATATGTGTGTGTGTGTAAAGGATAGTGTCATAAGTTGAGATTAATGTGAGAAGCGTGACAAGTGGATTTGAACCATTGATCATTTTTAATCAAATGTTCTCCCATGAATTGCAGCTTAGGAGAGAATTAGTCTGGTACATCTTAGTGCATCTCATCCTAATGTGCGTTCATTTCTCATCTAACGGTTGATAACCACTTATCACCCTTGACACGTCAACGTTAACTTTTTACCGGAACCCAACACTATGTATATGGGTGTGTGTATGTATGTATATATATGTGCTTTATTATACAACTTATTTCATGTGTACAACCATTGTACCCCTAATCTCAACCTTTTGATTGTTTTCTAATATAAAATGTTGATCGTAATTAATAAACGCTAATCATTTTTCATAAATATCAAAATCATAATAAATGAATTCTTGTCATTTTCTAAATACCTAAATTGATTAACAATGTTCATTTATTATAATTTGAATATTCATAGAAAATGATTAAAATTTATTAATTATAATCAACGTTTTATATTAGGAAACAATCGTCATATTTATGAACCATATATTTGTTAGATTAGTTGGACTGTGAAAATTGATTTGTATGGTTTGTAACATTCTCATTGTTTGAATTTGATTGTCCATATATATATATATGGAGAGGTTCAAATGAGAAGTGCTAAATATATGAGAAGTAAAGAAGTGATCTTAGTCATTCATTCAGTCAAGATCGGCGGCTTTGACAAAGAAGCAACGGATAATTCATCGCGTGGTCTACACAAGATAGAGGGGTAGTTTATAAAAAAATATGCGGGACAAGTTCATATATGAACCTTTGTAATTCACATATGAACTTTTTTTAACTAATTCATATATGAACCTTTGTGATTCATATATGAATCAGTTAATTAGTTCATATGAGAATTAGTTAAAAAAAATTCGTATATGAATCACAAATGTTCATATATGAACCAGTTAATTGGTTCAACTGATTCATATATGAACCTACAGTTAATTAGTTTCATATATGAAACACAATTGTTCATATACGAATCACAAGGTTCATATATGAATTAGTTAAAAAGAATTCATATGTGAATTACACAGGTTCATATATGAGCTTGTCCCGTGTTTTTGTAAAAGTTACGAATTTGTCCTTTTATTTTTGGAACAACCGCAACTTTTGACTAGTCAAAGTCGCAACTTTTGACCAATCAACGCCGCAACTTTTGACCAATTAAAACCGATCTTGACCGAATAAATGACCAAGATTACTTCTCCACTTCTCATATATTTAGCATTTCTCATTTGAACTTGTGGCTATATATATATGTGTGACAGATTGTGTGAGAAGTTGAGGTTAACGTGAGAAACGTGAGAAGTAGATTTGAACCGTGTTCATTTTTAATCAAATGCTCCCCATGAATTGCAACTCAAAAGGAAATTAATCTGGTGCATCTCAGCACATTTTATCACAGTGCATCACATCCAACGAAAAATAACCATTTCTCGCGCTTCTCACGTTAACCTCAACCTCTCATTGGAACCCAACTCTCTCTCTCTCTGTGTGTGTGTATAATGTATAGGCAGGTTCCTTCGAGAACAGTAACCAAAATAAGATAACACGAAGACTCTCGAATCACATGTTATTTTACCCTAAAACCACGTGTAAGATCACATATGCGACTAGAACGACGTCGACCGTGTTCTGTGATTCGTATGTGTGATTTGGTTGTTTTCTTGCTCTCTTATTTTGAACATGTTCCCTCTATACATGTATGTATATATGTATATGCAACCATAAACAGATATTTAAGGCTAAATCAAAGGAATTGAGTTGATCTTTTAACGAATTGAATTGAATGTTGGTATGATGTGGTATATAGGGTTGCGAATGGGGGCATTCAAGGGAGAATATGGAACAAGATAAAAAGGAGACAAGAGTAGGAAGATTTAGAAAGGTGTTTAAGGTGCACAAAGTCACTTTCTGGCATGGTGGTCCATGGCATATCGGCCACCCGAAAGCAACCAAGAAAGCGGCATGATTTAACATGTATGGATAGCTCAACTGGTATGATATTGGCTTTGCTTTTTGATGCACATAACCAATTCGAGTTCCTTCGGTGTCATTTTGATCCTGTGAGGTTAGTCAAGATACACACAAGCTAACTTGAACACGATCGGTTACAAAAAAGGGTATGATCTTACCATCCTCCATCCATAATCACACTTTTCTGTATCTATCGGACTAAATTCTTTAATTTTTTTGTAAAAAGTTGTTCGAATATACAAGGATTTTGGGATGTATATAATATCGTAACTATCATCATTACTTGAATTTTATTTTGAGAAATTCAAAACTAAATCTAATAAGTATGAAACATCAATTTTAATAACATAAATGTGAAATAGAAAAAATTAAATTAGGGTACATTAAATAACATGATTTGGTTTTTGTGGTTTACAAAAATTAACGACTAAGGTCCCTTGAAGAAATTTTTAACTAACAAGGTCCCTCTACTTTCAGTTTTTATAACACATAAGGTCCCTCTTATTAAACACCGCTAACTAAAATGAAGTTAAGAGAGAGGCAATTTGGTCCATTCACTTTTCTCATCCCTTTAAATAAGAAGTTAGATTTATACTTGGTCTATGTGGTTTACAAAAAATAACAAGTAACATCCCTAAAAAATGGATATAAGCATGAACACAATGCATCGTTTAATTAAAAAAAATCATATTAAATATTCAATCTAAAACAAAACCCAAAATTTAAGCTGTTGAATGGCTACACTCACTTTGGTTTCATATTGAAAAGTAAAAGAACTTAAAGAAACTCTCATGTAGTTTTGTAAGTAAAAGTACATTAGAAGTTATGGAAGTGTCATGTAGGTTTGTAAGAAAAAAACTAATAAAAGTAAATTAGAAGTGATGGACCGCAAAAGGCTCAAGGTTATGGGCCACTATCATTTAGGTTTGTAATAAACTAATAAAAGGAAAGTGATGGAAGGATATTTCAAGATATAGTTCTAAGAGTTTTTGGATATGTCCCGCGAGTAAATCACTATACTTAAACTAATATGTTTGAACCAAATATTATATATATCATCAATTAAGTTTTGGGTCACCGTCCAACATCTGTGTTTTGGTGTAAATTTGATATTCAATATGAGTTTTTTTTTAATCAATCGAAGCATTGTATCCATACTTATATCCATGTTTTTTTATGGACGTTTTTGTTATTTTTTGTACACCACATGGACCAAGTATAAATCTAACTCCTTATTTAAAGGGATGGGAAAAGTGAATGGACCAAATTGCCCCTTCTTAACTTCATTTTATTTAACGGTGTTAATAAAATGGACCTTTTGTGTTATAAAAACTGAAAGTAGAGATATCTTGTTAGTTAAAACTTCTTTTGAGAGACCTTAATCGTTAATTTTTATAAACCACAAGGACCAAATTTGCATTTAACTCAATAAAATTTGAATTAGATGCAATCTTTGACCGGTTGGTGTATGGATGGAAGCAATATAAGTAAATTTAAATAAAATTCAAGAGATTGGATTTGGAGGCGGAATTATGCAACTTCTGACTTTGACTTTTGGTCCAAAAGGTTACATTTTTTGATTTCAACCCTAATAGCATTTAAATTTAAATATTAATGTAAGTGTGGTGGATAATTTAAAGAGAGCGGTTCAAATGTGAGTGTTGATGGATTTGAATCTTGTATATTAGGGCATCCACAATGGCCAAGTCATTGCAATGACTTGGTGAATTATTTTATTAATAAAAAAAAGGTGGGATCCACCAATGACTTGAAACCAATTTCATTTCCCTCTCACAAGACTTCCTCAAATGACTTGGTCTGCACCAAGTCATTAGCTCCAAGCTTTTAGTTTTATTAATAAAAAAATGGTGGGACCCACACATCAAAGACTTGATCAAGTCTTTAAGGGGAACCATTGGAGATCACCATTGTAAATGTTTATTAGTAAGAGACATCATCATTACTTATTTTGATTGTATAACATTTTCGATCATTAAATGGGATGTTAGTAACTATCTTAAACCCGGTAATATTTATAGGATAAGAGTCTTTTATCTATTTATTGCGTGAGTTTCTTGATCTCTGTTATGTCTTTTAACTGATTAGATTATTGGTCTTGTCAAGTTCAACCGATAACATAAGTGACATTGGTAGCTTATCCAATAAGTGTTTAATAAACGGCCCTTAGTCGATAAAATGATGATCGACCTCGTTACAAAACCCCCCCGATTAATCTGGGTTAAGTTAGATGTTTAACACAACGGCAAAAAAAACTGAAAAAACCCTATAGACTTTCATATTGAATGATCAAGTATTTGGCTTAATTAATGTACTTGCTAAAATCGAATAAAATAGTCATTATGATCTATAAAATAACAGAAACCCAGAAATCATATATCGTGTTAATTTCTTATGATCAATCATATATTGCTTTTATTGTGATAATCTTTTATTCCAACCATCGACTTAGGGGGTATTTGGAATTGCTTATTTAAAGTCTTATTAACTTATTCGGTGCGATACCAGTAATACGAAATTTTTAGTGTTTGAATGAGAAAAAAATGCTTATACCGGTTTGGCATTGGTAATAAAAAGTTTTTGGCAAATTATTTCATTGTAACTTACTAGTTTATTTGAAACAACTTATCAACTTTTATATATAAGGAATCTCAAACACTATCCGAAAAACAACCTATCAACTTATTACGTTTTGGTACCGTCATAAGCTAATCCAAATAATTTTTTTTATAAAACTCTTGTTTAACATCATATGAGTTGATAAACACATTTACAAAAAAAACATAAGTTGTTTTAAAAGCATCTTCAATGGGGGGTTCTTATAAGAACCTCTATTTTACACTTTTTATTGACACCTCACCTTAAACTCATCAAAACAAGAACTCGCATAAAATGCTACAATGGTTATTTTTTCACACTACTAAACAAACGGCCAAATCCTGCGGATTGTCCGTCGGAAACCTTCCGGCGGATTTCCGAAAGAAATTAAAAAGGTCAAAACTCGCTGACTTCCTGAAATCCGTCGGAATATTCCGCCGAAACGTAGGATAATTAATTTTTTTAATTAGCAAATTTGTTAATTTGGGAAAAAATGGTCCGATGGATTTCCGAGTTCTGGTCCACCAGAAATTCCGCCGGAATATGACTGTTGCGGTGGGTTTAGCTTCGTCAGCCAGATCCGCCGGATCTGTTCGCTAGAAATGACCCTCAGTTTTGTAGTGACAAGAACCTCTTTTTGTGGGTCCTATATATTTCTTTCAAGTTAAATATATAATATTAATGATTATAAAGAAAAGAAAAAGAAAAACTAGTAATATGTCAATTCATACCAAACATTAAGGTAAGAACCTAAAAGAGTTTAAATTCTTATAAAAACTATTCACAATGGTAGTTGTTACAAGTTATCACACTTTTTACTTGGAAGAACCTTGTATTTGAAGATGCTCTAAATAATTATATATCGTTTTTCTGGTAATAATAAGTAATTTTAATTGTCATTCATTAACTAATGAATGAATGCATGCATGAACCGGGCTTTCAACGGGACCACGGTGGTACCGAACAGCTTTGACTTCGGATGAATGATATCACGGGCTGTTTGGAGGATCTCCAATATATATTATGGGAAATTCTAAAAAATATGGAGTCAAAAATTAAAAGCTTTATAAATATTTACATTTACTTTTAACATATTCTTTGTTTTTGATATTATAACATCAATATATTATTAAATTATTTGTTATAATTAATACAGTGAACTGTAGATCTGGTCCATTATATTTTGATTATTTTTTATTAAGGTTTATTATATGGTATGTTAATTATGGATTTGGTACTTGCGATATTTAATTTGTTTTGACTATGGTCATTCTGACTAATGTCTCCATCAACTCCGTTAAATCAATGGTTCAATTTAGCCTTTTTGCTTATCCTTTTGTCTTTTTTTCTTATAAAAAAGTAAAAACAATATTTTTATATACAAGTATATATATAGGGTTGGGTTATGGACTTTCGGTGAGAAGTTGAAGTTAACGCGAGAATCAAACTATAAGCGGTGTTTGGATCACAATATTTCGTCGAAATTTGAATGACAGACTTTAGTGACTCAATTCGATGATTTGTTTCGTTTTTAAACTTGAAGGGGAGTTTCTATCATTAATGATACGGTCAACATATTTCCCGTCTAAGGCCATCAGTACCCCATGAGAGAATCTTTCAAATATTCCAGCTCCACATCAGCGTCACATCAGCTTTTCTCTCATCCCTCACTCAATCCCTAAACACCCTTACCCCATTCCCTCAAACCCTTTTACCACCTCATTTATTTTAATTCTTTTATTTATACATTTAATTATTTAACAAAATAAAAATATTTATATATTTTTTAATAAATAAAAATTAGATAAATAATAAAAATTAAAATTCATACCATTCATTAAAAATAAAAATTACAAAATACAAAACACTATCAATCATGAAATTGTTGGTGAAATTGTTGGGGAAATTGTTGCGGATATTGTGGCGAATTTTGTTGCGACCATTGTGGCGGAATTTGTTGCGACCATTGCGGACGATAACCTTGTTGTGTAAACGCTTGGAAACCAAACTCTTGATCTTCTTGCGATTGTGGTGTATTCGGTCGGTTACGACGGTATGTAGGTGTTATGTTTAGATTCATGATGAGAGAGGTGTGAAAAATAAGAGGTTGAGAGAATTTGAGAGAGTTTGAGAGAGTTTGAGAGAATTTGAGAGAGTTTGAGAGGTGTGAGAAATAAAGAGGTTGAGGGTTAAATATATAATGGGATTAAATTGAGATTTTTTTTTTTACAAAGAGCCGTTCAACGGCATTATTTTTAAAAATTAAATAATTTTTTTTTAATAAAGCTTCGGGATGAATCGGGACCCCATCCCCGGAATCCATCCCTTCCCGCCGATACCGCAAGGGCTGTAGCCCATCCCTCAGCATCCCGCAGCCATCCCGAGCCCCATCCCGAATGGGGTACGGATGGCCTAACATAATTAACTTTCATTCACGTGTAATATAAGTTATTGAATTGATATATTGAATCCCACATTGATTGTTTTATCTAGCTACCATTTTCGTAACACGTTATGTTCCCATACACATCTACTTCGAGCCTTGTGACCACTTTACATGTCGGACCAATTGGGTGACGATCTCATTTGTATTCGTTGACTATATGTTTTTATTCATATTCGTTGAATTTGTCATTTCATCTATCTGATTTGTTGCAATCCAATATATTCATATGAATAACCGAACTATGACATTTTTTCAACATATTTTTATTATCATTGATATCATATAAGATTCTAGGAGAATGCATGGCTTGATAAGATTAACACATTACTGTAACATTGACAGAGTTATGTGGCATGAATGAAAAGTTGTTGGTTAATCTATAATCATGACATTTTATAAAATATAAGACAAGACGACAAAAATACAACGTTGCTACTGGTATGGCAAGGCAGAGCCTTTGTATAAATGCGATAAAAGACAACAAAATAACTTTTATCGAACATTATTATTAATAATGTGCTATTACAACCTAATTATATATTTAAATAATGTTTATTTATCACAAAGTATACATTGTGTAATCAAGAGTAAATGAGTGTCGAGGCGTCAGCATTCTGTGGCCAGACTTAGTTTCAGACGACCGTTTTGTTTGTTTGTTTCCAAATTGTCAAGGATGTAGTCTAGGCAAAGCCTAGATGAACCTTATCCCAAAAAAAGTAAATGAGTGGCTTTGTAGTTAATTTTATAACTAAATAAATAAACAATTTTGCAAGTATTATTTAATGTAGTTTATATATAGTAGTTGTTATAAAATATATTGTTAGAGCGTCTTCAACAGATAAAATAGAAAAAATCATTCTCTATATTTTCCAATAGATTATATTATATACATGAGAATTCTCATTACTATCGTTACAGTACTAACTTCGCGTATTTCCGTCGACTCTAAGACTACCCAGTCTTTAACAATTCTACCCATACTTCACATATCATAACTTAATTCATCACAGCTTAAGTCTAAGTATCTCATCAGCATACTTAGTTCACTTAAACAACACTCTGATACCATATTGTAACACCCTAAAAACAGGGCTAATTTAAACCTCAAGTTACAACAGGTTATGACAATATAAACTTCAACTTAATTAGATAGCAAAGGAATTAACCATTAAGAGTATATTTACATTACAGAATCCTTCAAATAACCTATCAATCTAATTATGTCACTATAATCAGATTAATTAAGTTATCTAAGCAATCCATCAAAAATCTCCTCTTTGTTAAATTCCGCCTCTGCTATTCCAAAACGCTCGTCCCACAACCCTTTACTTCCCCGAACTGGTACCTGGTAAGAAAACATCATATGAAACGATTAGGCCAACGCCTAGTAAGAACATTCGTTTCAACAATAATATTTGCAAAATCAATGTAAAGAAGTTATGACAAACCTGTTTACCCTGTTCTTACCATACGTGTAACTCTATTTCGTTAACACGATTTATCCAGTTCCATGCTTATGACTGACAATAATTCAGTCACCATATCCTGTCTCAGAGCCACACTACGAATCCTCAAAGATTCTAGATTAATGCTCTTAACCAATAAATCGCAATTACACATGCCCATTTATCGGAAAGGAAGCAGAGATTACAAGCACTTATGTCAATCCCATTTTCTTCCTTAGGAATTGGGAATAACGATTATTACCACACGCCTATTCCACAAATTCCACACACACACTGGAATAACGATTATTACCACACGCCTATTCCATGTGATTACCAAACACACACACTGGAATAACGATTATTACCACACGCCTATTCCATGTGATTACCAAACGTTAGTGCCTATGGATCCATTACACTTAATACATTCCTGCCTAGCATCACACTAGCGCAGTCTATAAGCCTAACAGATTACCATTTAAATTGTACGTATGTTCAAGCTACCTGAATTACAATTTAAGTCCTAAATCGCCATTTTCCACGATCTATAGAATTGCCATTTCCAAAACAACCAAAAGAGTACGGATAATACAAGGCCTCTGGTTGCCTTAACTATCAGATTCTTAAGCCCATATCTAAATTTACTACTGTTAAGATATATTGGTTGCTTTACCCCAACTCCCGGTACAAAAAGCTAAGACCGGGACTCACCTCTCCCGGTGAACACCCCATACCGGGACTTCCAACTCCCGGTACTTATCATTGATATCGGGACTCTCAATCCCCGGTACTTATCGTCGATACCGGGACTACACCGGAACTACACCGGGACCTTTGAATACCGGGACATCACTGGTTTTACGTACTGTTCATTCAACCATGTCCACAAATCGATTTAAATCATAAAATCAATTCATTCCACTCATTCTATTCATTCATCAACCAATTTATACAGATATATCAAGGTTAGTATAACTTAAAACACTGATTTGTACAAAGAACAGAATGAACTCACCTTTTGTAGTAAAAACCCACTTCTGCACAAAATCTGAACTTCAAACTGATGTTTATGATTCTGCAAATCCATCCAATACACAAGTTTGTTTATAATCTAACATCAACAATGAATCTTTTATCAAACCAATACAAATCCCTTACCAATTCTGAATACCAAACTTGTTTTTCTTCTTTTCCCTCTTTTTCTCTTCCTATGGTTCTCTAAACCGACTCACACAAGACAAATGAGATATTCTTCTTATCTCAAATGCTTTATCCATATACACATTTTAATTAAAACCAAATATACCTTCAAGATCCATTATTCCCAAAAGTACCACCATACTTTTATTACTTGTATTTTAACCCCTTTTTGAATTATAACACATCCATATAATCCAAGGTTTAAACTAGAAAACAAATACATCCAAATTCTTATTAAAACACTAATAACGAAAATTCAGGATGTTACAATACTCCCCAACTTGAAAATGATTTCGTCCTCGAAATCAGAATCGGGTAAACAAATGAGGATACCTATCCCTCATACTCTTTTCCGATTCTAAAGTTACATTAGCACCTCTATGGTGTTTCCACTGTACTTTCAACATAACTACTTCTTTGCCACTACGTAGCTTTCTAACCGATCTTTCCAAAATTGCCTCTGGTTCTTCTACACAGCGGCTTTTCTCGTCCACTCTCACATCAGTAAGTGGAATCACATCCTCCTCTTCGGCTAAACACTTCCGAAGATAACAAACATGAAAGGTATTATGAACCCCTTCCAACTCTGGTGGAAGATCCAACTGATATGCTTGTAAACCAATCCTTTTAGTGATAGTGAAAGGTCCTAGAAAATGAGGACTTAACTTCCCGCATTTACCAAACCTTATCACACCCTTCCATGGGGACACTTTAAGCATCACGCGCTCCCCAACTTGAAATTCTTTTGGTATCCTTTTCGGGTCAGCATAACTCTTCTGTCGGTCCTGAGATGCTTTCATATGCTGCCGAATTTCTTTCACCTTATCAGCTGTTTGTTGTACCAATTCTGGACCAGCAAACTGTTTCTCTCCGGCTTCTAACCAACATACCTGTAATAACCCAAAAGTTGGTAATGTGAAATCTAAATAGAAGTTAGGGGCTGATTTGGTTTATTTCAAATAGTGGAGGGCAAAAGTAAGAAATTGGAAAAATTAATTCCCCTATTTTTTCCTATGCGCCGCATCTGATGTTAAAGGAGGATAAAACATATTTTTTCCATTTAGGGTTACTGTTGTGTGTGTGTGTGCTGCATATCGTGAACATGAAAGAAAACTTGGTGATGTGTGTGTGTGTGGGTTATACTCGTCAAGGAAGAGAGACGGCGAGAGAGAGAAACAGCCGACGAGAGAGGCAGTCGGCGACTGAGAGAGAGAGAGACCGCGAGAGAGAGAGAGAGAGAGAGAGAGAGCAGCGAGAGGGAGAGAGAGATCGCGTGAGAGAGAGAGCAGCGAGAGAGGGATAGAGCTGCGAGAGAGAGATAGACGACGAGAGAGGGAGGTGGTGGTTGGGTTCGCCGGCGACGGAGAAGATGACCGGAGGGGCTGCCGGCGGTGGTCGGCGGCGGCGGTATGGCTGGACAGTAACTTTCTGTTTCGTGAAGTTTTTCGCGGGTAAGAAACCATTCCCTTGCGTTTTCTCTTTAGCAAGTAATGTTAGATTGGTTAAGTTCTAATTGTGCTCGGTTGCGTAAACTGAGAAAGCAAGTAAAAGTATTAATAGAGTTTTTCTAATTCATATTGTCAAGTTAACCAAATGTTTGTGGATTCTTGATTTCGGAAGAAATGGTGATGGTTAATTTTTAGAATAAGTTAAAAACGGAGAAATGGAGTTTTTGTCGAAATACCCGGACTTGTTTGCAAAACGATATGGTATTTTTAAAGAAAATGAAGTTCCGGTGGTGTTGGAAATTGTTTGAGGTTCTGGTAACATTTTGTTGAGTCCCGGTAAGTTAATAATTGGTCCGGAGTATAATTTTAAGAAAAGAGTCGGAATAATTATTTTAATTGGAGCCTAAAGCTTGTGTGTACTGGAAGTCGGTATGACCCGAAAGTTGACCCGTAATTTAAGTTAGGCCGAATTGAGTTTTTTGGGCCAAATGAATTATTATGTCCTGTTGGGCTTAGTTTTGTATTGGGCTCAATTTATTATAAAAGTCTGTAATTATTTAAAGGGGCCAAATACGTAATCGATAGTCTATTTATTAAATTTGGTCATATTATTATTATTATGATCCGACTTTGATGTTTAGAATCTAGAGTTATAATTTTATGTCGGGGGAAACCTAGAGTCGGGTAAATTAATGGATCTGGTATAGCATTTCAATTGGATAAATAAGCAAAGACCATTAATTATGATCTGTGGACTAGAAGTGGAAGTTGCCAACTTAGATAAGTTTGGGTTGAGTTCGGGATTTTACTCGATTAATAGTTGAGCGAATTATGATGTACGTTTATTAATATAATAGGTGTTCCACCTAGAGATCAGAAGTTTAAGTGAGGAGCTTTGGAGCGAGCCAACCATGTGAGTTCCCTTAACCCCTTTTTGGTGCGAATGAAGTGTTTTGCTAAAGTTTTCATATCTGAATTTGGTTTGAGCATAATGACATGATTGAACGTTTTGGTAAAGGTTTCTTAACTGACAATGTTAAACATTTTGAAAGGTTTTATCGTACATGACATGGAATTGTTTACAAATGCACGCAAGCTGTTTATATGCTCATTTCTACATGATTTGTGAATTGCATGCTGTCATGATGGTTATTGGTACGTATAGAGTCGGACTGCACAGTTGGGTGATGAGACAGAGTTTGCCGTGCCCGGCTTTGTAGGGTGTTTGTCGTGCCCGGCTTTGTAGGGTGTTTGCCGTACCCGGCTTTGTAGGGTGAAGAAAGTCGAGCCCACTGTGCTATACCTTAGTTGAATGCATGACTTGGAACGTTATTACATTATCAAGTTACATGGTTTTATACTTGGCTTGCGTGAAACTGATTTTAAGGGGGAATTCACTAGACCTTTTGGTCTAACCCTCGCTTTTCAAAACTAAACCATTTTCAGGTAAGCTTTTAGTGGAAGGCTCAGGTAAGTGAGCAAGAGCAAGATAGGGTGCGTACGCAGCTAAAGACCGTACCAGTATCTTTTATAGAAGTAGACTATTCTCAGTTGTGTATAGGTTGTTTCCGCCAACCTTAGTTTATGTATGATGTAACGAAAATTTTGGGGACCCAATTTTGTAAATTTATGCTTAAATGCTATGTTTGTTCTATTGTACTTTTGGGTTGTTACAATACCGGAGTTCTATATTTTCGATCATACAAGGCTTCGAAGGGCGCTCTTCCGATACTGGAATGATAAATGTTATTATACGTAAATTCTACTAACGGTAGATGCGTATCCCAGTTACCTCCAAAATCCAATACACATGACCTGAGCATATCTTCCAAAGTTTGTATAGTCCTTTCACTCTGTCCATCAGTCTGTGGATGAAAAGCAGTGCTCAAATTAACTTTCGTACCCAATTCCTCTTGTAGTGATCGCCAAAACCTTGAGGTAAACCGACTATCACGATCTGACACAATCGACACCGGTATACCATGCCTTGACACCACCTCATCGATATACAGCTTCGCCAACTTCTCAATTGGTGATGTTTCTTTCATAGCCAGAAAATGAGCACTCTTAGTTAATCTATCCACGATTACCCATATTATGTCGTTACCCTTTTGCGTCTTGGGTAACTTCGTCACAAAGTCCATGGTGATCTTCTCCCACTTCCATTCCGGAATTTCCAAAGATTGGAAACTTCCGTAAGGTTTCTGATGTTCTGCTTTCACCAATGAACATGTTCTACATGTTTCTACCTTCCGGGCCACATCTACTTTCATAGCCGGCCACCAATAATGCAATTTCAAATCTCGATACATCTTCGTATTCCCAGGGTGTATGGAATACTTAGATTTATGAGTGTCTTCGAGAATCAACTCCCGATTTCCTCCAATCGTTGGTACCCAAACACGACCTTGGAACAGCTTTATTCCACGGCCATCTTCAGTCAACTGAAGGTGTTGCTTGCCCATCACTTCTTCTTTCAGGTTTACTCCCCGTAAAGCCTCTGTTTGTGCCTCTTTTATCTTTTCCATCAAACTCGATGTCACGTCAATTCTAACATTGATCGATTTCAAACATCCACTATACTCTTTCCTACTTAAAGCATCGGCCACGACATTTGCTTTACCAGGATGGTAATGCAATTCGCAATCGTAATCTTTAAGTAATTCTAACCATCTTCGCTGTCTCATATTTAACTCTTTCTGATAAAAAAACATGCTGCAAACTTTTATGGTCAGTAAAAAGAGTACATTTGGTTCCATACAAGTAGTGCCTCCACAGCTTTAAAGCAAAAACGACAGCCGCTAACTCCAAATCATGTGCCGGGTAATTCTTCTCGTGTTCTTTAAGTTGTCTTGACGCATAAGCAATCACTTTGCCTCGTTGCATCAATACGCACCCTTGACCCATCTTTGAAGCATCACTGTACACCACTAAATCTTCTGTTCCTTCTGGTAAAGCAAGAACCAGAGCCTCACACAACTTTTGACGTAAGGTTCTGAAAGCCGATTCTTGTTTCTCCGTCCAGACAAACTTCACGTTCTTTCTAGTCAGAATAGTCAAAGCAGATGCAATCTTAGAAAAGTCTTTAATAAACCTTCTGTAATAACCTGCTAAACCCAAGAAACTTCTTATTTCAGATGCACTTCTAGGTGTCTCCCAATTTGCCATAGCTTCAATCTTAGCTGGGTCTACCTTGACTCCTTCTGAAGTGATCACGTGACCTAGAAATTGTACTTCTTTTAACCAAAATTCACATTTTGAAAACTTCGCGTACAATTTCTCTCTTCTTAAAACTTCTAAAACTTCACGTAGGTGTTGTTCATGATCTGATTCAGTCTTTGAATACACAAGTATGTCATCAATAAAGACGGTAACAAACTTGTCCAAGAAAGGTCGACACACTCTATTCATCAGATCCATGAAGATAGCTGGATCATTTGTCAACCCGAATGGCATTACTAGAAACTCATAATGCCCGTATCTGGTTCTAAAAGCTGTATTAGGAATATCTTCATTTCTAACCCGCACTTGGTGATACCCTGACCTCAAATCAATCTTAGAAAAACATCCAGCCCCTTGAAGTTGATCAAATAGATCATCGATTCTTGGAAGCGGATATTTATTCTTAATCGTCACCTTATTCAGCTCGCGGTAATCTATACACATTCTCATAGTACCGTCTTTCTTCTTAACAAAAAGGACCGGAGATCCCCAAGGCGAAGAACTCAGTCTGACAAAACCTTTATCTAATAACTCCTGAAGTTGAGTCATCATCTCTTTCATTTCAGACGGCGCTAGACGGTAAGGTGCCCGCGCTATCGGAGACGAACCTGGAATGAGATCAATTCTAAACTCCACCTGCCTTTCAGTAGTGTTGGTGCAAGTGTACCCCGCTTTAATATTGTGATATATTTTTGGTACACATAAAATCACATCTCCATATTTATTTTGATGATTACAAACACACCGTATTATTGTTTATCTAACAATCCTATCCAAGTGTACAGTTCTTGAAGAACACGAAGATTTTATCTGAAGAATTCAAGACGGAAGTTTCTACGTCGTCATTATTGTTTATACCTTATAATGATAAGCACCCTAAAATAATATACCACTTGGATATTTATAAAACCCTAAACTGTTTTTAATTAAAGATATTTAAAATTATTTAAAACTAAAGTTTTATTAATTTTTATTAAAATAATCTTTAAACCTTTTTTGTCAACTCAAAAATCAGTTTCCTATGCTATTTTACTGTTTGCATTTATTGAAGAAGTGTCTTCAGCCGAAAGAAGGACCTGCGTGCAGCCTGCCCTTTGTACTTTCTGACCGCGGTATACCGCGGTGTGCAAGGCGGTATACCGCCACCTCTTGTAGCCGTTGGTGTGTCAGTATCTGCACGGTATACCGCGTGCATTTGGCGGTATACCGCCACCTCATGTATCCGTTGGAAGTGGGTTGCTATATATAAATGATGCTTGCTGGTGATGAAGAAAAGTAGACCACATAACAGTAACAACAAGCAGCAACCACACTCTCAGCTCTCTCATTTATAATATATATATTTTATAAAACATTTTTTATAAAATATCCAAGTGTGAGATATTATACAAGAGTGATTACCCATTGTGAGTTATACTCCTCTTGTAAGTATTTGAATAACGGGTGTGTGATCCTGTTTATCTCATAGCAGAGGCTTGAGAAACTATTACAAATTCCTTTGTATTTGGTTTGTGTTCTACCGTAAAGAATACATTTTTTTGGATCGTGTCGAGAAGTGTCTCGGCTGCTGGTTTATCACAGTTGGTGGTAAATCAGTAAATCTCTGTGTCAAGTATCTCTAACCTTTATCTCTTTATTTATTCCGCTGTGCTTTATTATATTTGTTTATATAAACTGCTTTGCATTTATATTTATTTATATAATCTCTGTGTATTTGTTTATATTTACACTCTTCTTTATTATTTGTATACTCTGATTTATTTTTACTGTTTCCGTACTGTATTTATTTATAAAAGAATTTTTGAAAGTAAAAGTTTTTAAATACAACCTTACCCCCCCTAGGTTGTCTAACAAGTAGGTAGACCAGGAAGATCATCAGGAAATATGTCAGGAAACTCACGTACCACCTTGATATCTTCCAATTGTTTCTTTTCCAACCTTCCATCTAAGACATACGCCAGATAGGATATACATCCTTTCATTAAACACTTTCGCGCTTTCACAATAGAGATTAACGGAATTTCCCCCTTTTGCTTTTCCCCGAAGATGAATACGTCATCCTTATCGGTCATCGGAATCCTGATTAATTTCTTTGCACAAAGTATCTCTGCCTGGTTGACTGTCAGCCAGTCCATACCCACAATCACATCAAATCCCCCAATTTCCATCAACAACAAGTCGATCGGAAATTTCGTCTCCTCTATCGAAATAAAACAACCATCAAGTCTTTCACGTACCAAGACTTGACCCCCGTTAGCTATCTCAACTACTAAGGCATCTTCCAAAGTAGTAACATGCATAGTTAACTTATGAAAGAACGACTTGGACACAAATGACAAATTTGCACCACAGTCAAATAAAATGCGCGTTGGACAAGAATTAACAAGAAAAATACCCGAGACGACATCTCTCGATTCTTTAGCTTCATCAGCGGTCATCTGAAATGCCCGACCCGCTGGCTTTGGGATATTTGATTTCTTACTTTCATCTCCACTCTTTTTCCACCTTGGGCAATCCCGGCGGAAGTGACCCAGTTGCTTACACTCGTAGCATGTAATTCCTTGTATCGGACAATTGTTCATATGCCCACTTTTACCACACTTGAAACATTCATTTCTAACCACTCGACACGGACCAAAATGTTTGCTTTTACATTTAGAACACCAGCTTGGTTCCCTGCGAGAGTCGTAACGAATATTCTTGCCAAACAACTTGGTTTTCTGAGAAGATTCCGAACGACCTTCCCACTTTCTCTTCTCTCCCACACGTGCTTTCTCCTCTTTGTCCTTGGCATACATCTCTTCTATTACTTTCGCTTCTTCGATTGTCTCCCTTAAAGTAGTAGCTTTCGAACTTCGGACCCTCGTCATCATATCCGCCGGTAAACCCTTCAAATAAGCTTTAACTTTATCTTTTTCATTTGGAGCCACATGCCCCACCAGGTTCAGCTTCTCCATGAAGGATTCTATATACTTTCTCACAGTCATATTGCCTTTCTTGAGGTTCCTGAACTCTTCCTCGATTCGATCCATTTCAGTTTCGTTACAGTACTCCTCCAGAATCTTTGCTTTGAACTGATCCCAAGTCATATCATTCAAAACAGAAGCTGACACATAAGTTGATAGCACATTCCACCAAGATAATGCGTTACCACGTAACATCTGTGATCCAAATCTAACTTTAGACTTTTCATCATAACACTCACAAGCTCGAAAAGCTTGTTCAATTTCCCTTAGCCAATTCATGCAAGCTATTGGGCTATCCTCTCCTTTGAATTCCGGTGGTTTACAGCTCAAGAAGGTTTTGTAGGAGCAGTTTCTTTCAACCCTTCTTTCAGTCTCCAGCCCTGGGTTGCCAGTTAGATTTATCACACTAGTATCCACTCTTGTCCGTCTTGGTTCCGTACTTCGATCATTAAACAATTTCATGAACATTTCTGCTTGTCTTCCCATGGTGGTGTTTATCATTTCAGCTTGTCTTTCCATTGATGCATTCATCAATATGGTAACATTATCCATAATGCGTCCTTCCATAATCCAATATATTCATATGAATAACCGAACTATGACATTTATTCAACATATTTTTATTATCATTGATATCATATAAGATTCTAGGAGAATGCATGGCTTGATAAGATTAACACATTACTGTAACATTGACGAGTTATGTGGCATGAATGAAAAGTTGTTGGTTAATCTATAATCATGACATTTTATAAAATATAAGACAAGACGACAAAAATACAACGTTGCTACTGGTATGGCAAGGCAGAGCCTTTGTACAAATGCGATAAAAGACAACAAAATAACTTTTATCGAACATTATTATTAATAATGTGCTATTACAACCTAATTATATATTTAAATAATGTTTATTTATCACAAAGTATACATTGTGTAATCAAGAGTAAATGAGTGTTCAGGCGTCAGCATTCTGTGGTCAGACTTAGTCTCAGACGACCGTTTTGTTTGTTTGTTTCCAAATTACAAAGGATGTAGTCTAGGCAAAGCCAAGATGAACCTTATAAAAAAAGAGTAAATGAGTGGCTTTGTAGTTAATTTTATAACTAAATAAATAAACAATTTTGCAAGTATTATTTAATGTAGTTTATATATAGTAGTTGTTATAAAATATATTGTTAGAGCGTCTTCAACAGATAAAATAGAAAAAATTATTCTCTATATTTTCCAATAGATTATATTATATACATGAGAATTCTCATTACTATCGTTACAGTACTAACTTCGCGTATTTCCGTCGACTCTAAGACTACCCAGTCTTTAACAATTCTACCCATACTTCACAGATCATAACTTAATTCATCACAGCTTAAGTCTAAGTATCTCATCAGCATACTTAGTTCACTTAAACAACACTCTGATACCATATTGTAACACCCTAAAAACAGGGCTAATTTAAACCTCAAGTTACAACAGGTTATGACAATATAAACTTCAACTTAATTAGATAGCAAAGGAATTAACCATTAAGAGTATATTTACATTACAGAATCCTTCAAATAACCTATCAATCTAATTATGTCACTATAATCAGATTAATTAAGTTATCTAAGCAATCCATCAAAAATCTTCTCTTTGTTAAATTCCGCCTCTGCTATTCCAAAACGCTCGTCCCACAACCCTTTACTTCCCCGAACTGGTACCTGGTAAGAAAACATCATATGAAACGATTAGGCCAACGCCTAGTAAGAACATTCGTTTCAACAATAATATTTGCAAAATCAATGTAAAGAAGTTATGACAAACCTGTTTACCCTGTTCTTACCATACGTGTAACTCTATTTCGTTAACACGATTTATCCAGTTCCATGCTTATGACTGACAATAATTCAGTCACCATATCCTGTCTCAGAGCCACACTACGAATCCTCAAAGATTCTAGATTAATGCTCTTAACCAATAAATCGCAATTACACATGACCATTTATCGGAAAGGAAGCAGAGATTACAAGCACTTATGTCAATCCCATTTTCTTCCTTAGGAATTGGGAATAACGATTATTACCACACGCCTATTCCACAAATTCCACACACACACTGGAATAACGATTATTACCACACGCCTATTCCATGTGATTACCAAACACACACACTGGAATAACGATTATTACCACACGCCTATTCCATGTGATTACCAAACGTTAGTGCCTATGGATCCATTACACTTAATACATTCCTGTCTAGCATCACACTAGCGCAGTCTATAAGCCTAACAGATTACCATTTAAATTATACGTATGTTCAAGCTACCTGAATTACAATTTAAGTCCTAAATCACCCTTTTCCACGATCTACAGAATTGCCATTTCAAAAACAACCAAAAGAGTACGGATAATACAAGGCCTCTAGTTGCCTTAACTATCAGATTCTTAAGTCCATATCTAAATTTACTACTGTTAAGATATACTGGTTGATTTACCCCAACTCCCGGTACAAAAAACTAAGATCGGGACTCACCTCTCCCGGTGAACACCCCATACCGGGACTTCCAACTCCCGATACTTATCATTGGTATCGGGACTCTCAATCCCCGGTACTTATCGTCGATACCGGGACTACACCGGAACTACACCGGGACCACACCGGGACCTTTGAGTACCGGGACATCACTGGTTTTACGTACTGTTCATTCAACCATGTCCACAAATCGATTTAAATCATAAAATCAATTCATTCCACTCATTCTATTCATTCCTCAACCAATTTATACAGATATATCAAGGTTAGTATAACTTAAAACACTGATTTGTACAAAGAACAGAATGAACTCACCTTTTGTAGTAAAAACCCACTTCTGCACAAAATCTGAACTTCAAACTGATGTTTATGATTCTGCAAATCCATCCAATACACAAGTTTGTTTATAATCTAACGTCAACAATGAATCTTTTATCAAACCAATACAAATCCCTTACCAATTCTGAATACCAAACTTGTTTTTCTTCTTTTCCCTCTTTTTCTCTTCCTCTGGTTCTCTAAACCGACTCACACAAGACAAATGAGATATTCTTCTTATCTCAAATGCTTTATCCATATACACATTTTAATTAAAACCAAGTATACCTTCAAGATCCATTATTCCCAAAAGTACCACCATACTTTCATTACTTGTATTTTAACCCCCTTTTGAATTATAACACTTCCATATAATCCAAGGTTTAAACTAGAAAACAAATACATCCAAATTCTTATTAAAACACTAATAACGAAAATTCAGGATGTTACAATATATGGTTAGGTTATTTTGTTAACAAAAAAAAGTATTAACTTTGTTAACTTATTTGTAGCCGTTGATCAAATATATGAGTGGTTGTGATGAAATCTTGGTGTGACATTTATTGCAATATTGGTCAAAACATAAAAAATCAAATGAACGCTTGTAATAAGGGTTAGGTTGGTATTTCATAAATAGTTTTTTTTTAGATTTTTTCTAAGATTTTTAAGTGGAGAGTTACAAAAATCAATAATTAATGGGGGAGTTACAATATTGATATATGTTTCTATATAAAAAATTTAAAATTTCTAGTTTTTTGAGTTTGCTCTCGTTCATCTAAGTTCGTGTTTGCAAGAAGATGGATGTTCGTATGCAAGAAGATGGGTCGTTTGTTGAAACACAACTCAACGGAAATGACGAATCGGCGATGCAAAACAGTAGTACCAGCACCGTCGAAATATCCGAACCGAACGTAAACGGCTTGATCGGTCAATATGTTTTTTAGAGTTGTTGTTTTGGTGATGTATATTTTATATTAAAAAGATGTATTCTTCATCTATGGAATTAGTGTGTTGACATTGTGTGTTGGTTCATGCATGTTCAAAACACCAAAACGTTCACGTTCTAGTTTAGCCATATTTGTTGTTCACGAATGTTCACAACACATGCATGACGACGATCATCACAAGAACACGTCTAACATTTTTAATGGAGTAGTTTAATATGAGTTTGTATGCTATGATTGTTTGTCCCAGTAATTATTATGGAGTATTTTTTTAATGGAATATTTTCAATACAACCTATCTATGAGTACCAAATCAAATATCTACAAGTAACCAAATTGTGCTAATTGGACAGACGTTTCATATTTTGTTAATGTTTTGTTCATGAATGTTTATATGGATTCTTTAATATGAAGGTAGGACCTTGATCTTCATGCATGTTCATGAACCTTTGTGTACGAACACATTTGTTCATTCGTGGCATTAAAAATGTTTTGGTTCAATGACGAAACGAACAACCATGAACTTTGACTTCCGGTTTGTTTAAATGAAGATAGGACCTTGAAGTATGACACATACACACAAACACCCTTACCATACGAAAAAACAAAGCAGCATGCAAACACTTAATAACCCAAAGTTACGGATTCAATAATAGTCGAAACACGACAACCTATTATTTTGCCGAACTAGAACTTGAACGTTTGTGTGTTATGAACATTCGTGAACAACAAATATGGCTAAACTAGAACGTAAACGTTTGTGTGTTTTGAACATTCATGAACCAACACATAATGCCAACACGCTAATTCCATAAATGAATACGTTTTTTAAAATATAAAATCTACATCACCAAAACAACAACTCTAAAAAACATAGTGACCGATCAAGCCGTTTACGTTCGATTCGGACATTTCGACGATGTTGGTAGTTGGTACTACCGTTTTGCGTTGCCGATTCGTCATTTTCGTTGAGTTGTGTTTCAACAAATGATCCATCTTCTTGCATACGAATATCCATCTTCTTTATCTTCTTGCAAATACGAACTTAGATAAACGAGAGCAAACTCAGAAAACTAGAAATTTTGAATTTTTTTTATGGAAACCTATATCAATATTGTAACTCCCTCATTAATTATTGATTTTTATAACTCCCCGCTTAATAATCTTAGAAAAAAAACTAAAAAAACTATTTACGAAATACCAACTATAACCCTGGTCCATCATTAATGAGTTGATTCAAACCACCAAAAATATGGATTTCTATTGGTTGAAAAGGGTTAACAAAGTTAACACCCTTTGGATGGTTAACACAATAACCTTCCTCTCTCTCTCTCTCTCTATATATATATATATATATATATATAGGGTCCCCTTCTTTTGCTAACCAACCCATTGGTACTAACCGTGCTAACCAACCATTGACCAATCAAATTGCTCATTTTATTTTGGTTTAGGTGCACACTAACAAGGGTAAAATGGGTATATCCAATTTCTTCCATATTTATCTCACATTTAATAATTGATTCTACATTCCATTGTTATCTAATCCATGATTTTTGAAATTATATTAATTCAGAATATTTTTAATATCAAACAAGATATCAAAATTATATTAATTCAGAATATATTTTCGGAATTATATTAACTCAATTAATACATTTTTCTTTCTATAAATCAGTATTTGAGACATTGTGCATATATGCAGATGTGCATATGTGCACATATGCATATATGTGCAGATGTGCATATGTGCACATATGCATATGTGCAAAAGACATCTCAGACTAAATCATATGCACATAAGCATCATCATCATCATCGCCTTCGGTACGAAGTATGTGTTCTTTATAGGGGAAAACCAGGGTTTGTCTTAGAAGAGAAGTTTTGTGAAGAAGAAACCTGTGATATTACCATTTTACCAAATAAAACCCAATGTTGAATAAAAAAATCACCAAACATAACCTAAACCCACTGTGTTTACAATCTGAATATGGGATTGAAATCAGAAGCTAAACCCACCTTTTTTACCAAACGATGTGTTGATAATCTGAAAATGGGATTGAAATCAGAAGCTTTGAAGATGAAATCGATGTCATAACTTGAAGAAATCCAAAAAAAAGATGAAATCACAGGTCGTTACTTGAAGAAATCGCAAAAAAAAATGAAAGGGATGATGATGATGATGATGAGAATCAAGAAAGGGATGAATTCGTGCATATTGCAAGTGTGAGGATGATGATGGATTTGGTTTTTGGGTTGCTTGAAAAGAGGAAACTGTTAATATGAATAGAATATGTTTCCTTTATTAAGATGTGTTTTTTTGACCAAATTACCCTTGTGCACTTATGCACAATAAATAAGGCACGTGAGACATGATAAACTAGAATATAAAATCAGCTTTAAATTATAGCCATTGATCTAATTAATCTACGGTTATAATTTGTTAGCACGGTTAGTACCAATGGGTTGGTTAGCAAAAGAATGTCCATATATATATATATATATATATATATATATATATATATATATATATATATATATATATATATAGAGAGAGAGAGAGAGAGAGAGAGAGAGAGAGAGAGGGAGGGAGGTTTAAGAGAAAACCTTAAAAAAACGGAAAATCGAAGAACACCCTGATGACCCTTCATCTAGACGGTATGCACTTGTGCATACAGGTAAATAGTTGACTTTTTGGTTTTATGCACAAGTGCATTGTGCATTTGTGCATATAAGCACAAATGCATGTTACAAATAACCTGTATGCACAAGTGCATAACGTCCAGATGAAGGGCTCCTAGAGTGTTCTTCAGTTTTTCGTTTTTTTGAGGTTTTCCCTTGAACCTGCCTATATATATATATATATTGTTCTCTAAAATAGAGAAAACACGAAGATAAAAACTCGAAATTTAGAGAATTTTATATAACTTAATGTTAGGAGAGAGATGATTTTTTATTCATTGCCATCAATAATGTTAAATAATTATCTATACATATAATAAATAAGTAACTAGCATGCTATGTGTCGACTTTTGGTGAGCCGACTTCAGTATTTTCCCGCCTAAACATGTATCTGGACGCAGTTTATATTACAAATTCAATTAGCACACCCACATTCACTCCTCCTTAATTCAATTTTTTTAATTTATACGTTACATTTACTACCCTTATAATTAGGTATGTAGTTTACTTTTAATCCCTTACTTTTTATTTTTCATTTTAAACTCTTATCATATAAACATAAATAATATATATAAACTAAAATGCATTAAAAATACATTTTTTACTAATTATACCATTGTAATCGTCTCGTCAATACTTTCGAAATGAGCCCAATATTGAATATTTTTGAATTTAATCATATTATTAAATATCATGAACATGTACGAATTAATTTGTTTTATATCCATTACATTATTCATTTTCATTTTACACCCTTATAATATTAAAAATACATAATCATAGTTTAACTAAAACATATTAATAAATGCATTTTTTACAAATTATATTATTTACAATATTCTCGTCAAGTTTATTATTGAATATTTTTTTAACTTAATAATATTGTGAAATATCATAAATACGTATCAAGATTTTTCAAGAATGACGTATCGAGATTTTTTTAAACATGTACATTTTACGCTCTTATCTATATTTATCTATTATACTTCTTTAAAAATAATTCTAGTTACGGTTATTCTTGAATTTTAAGAAGTACAAATTTCAATACATCATGTACGAGTTTAAAAGCTTTAAAACCTCAAACGTTCAACATGATAATTAAAAATAAAATTATTTTTTATTTTTAAATTACACTTTATACCATTATAATTAGTTATTTAATTTACTTTATATCCATTCTACTTTCATTTTTCATTTTATATCTTTATCATATCAGCATACATAAACTAAAATACATTAAACAAATATGTTTTTTTTTTTTTTTTTTATAAATTATACCATTATAACCGTTCATCAAAACCTTCAAAATGAGCACACATGTTATCGGTTTGAAGACCCCACTATCGAACAAATATTTTTCATTTCTTTGACCAATTAACCATATTGACATTTAATTTTATACATTTAATATGCGATTTAAAAGCGAATAAATATGAACATGAAACAAACTTATTTTTTCGAATTCTCGGTTTTAGATTCAAGATATTTCGCGCCGCATCGCGCGCGAGTACATATCTAGTTATTTAATATATAGTTTGTTTAAAGAGTGTATGTCATAATAAAATTAAAGGTCCATTTTTATAATGCAGCTAATATTAAAATATACATATGATTCTCTATTTTAAAAAAAAAAAAGATTACGAATAATTCGGTCAAAATGCTATCAAGATACCCTGTCATCAAATATTAGTGGATTGTGTAAATCTTTTTTTCAAAATAAATGCGATATTTAAAATTTAATTGATTGATATTATGGTTAACATTAATTTCTTTTATGTTGTGTTGCCAAATAAAATCGTAACACACGTATTTAATCACTTTCCCTTTTCAAAACTTAATTTTGAACAAATAAAATAGAAATATATAAGCACTTAGTTTGAAAGGTAAAAACTTTTTTTTAAAATAAGAAAATAGCGAAAATATGAAATTTGAGCATATATTTTGTTCCAACAATTTTCTCAAAACTAGTTTTAAAACAGATGAAGTAAAAGAGCAAAGTTTTTTCTGTAAATATGGAAAACACCTCAAAATTGATTACTATATGAGAATGATAATAAAAATTAGGGGTGTCAATTTTGTACCAAGACAAACCAACAAATTTGTGTACTAACCGTACAAATTTAATTGGTACCATTTTAGATGGTACAAATATAATTTGTTGGTATACCGTACCAACTATATAAACTTGGTTGGTACTAGGGATGAGCAAACGGTCGGGTCGGGCGGGTCGGGGCCCAAAACCCACCACCCAATCGGGTTTCGGGGGGGTGGGGGGTATGGCCACATCCGAACCCGTCCAATAATATTTCGGATATTCGGGTTTCGGGGGGTTTCGGGTTTTGGGGGGTTCGGGGCGGATTAGTCGGGGTTTCGGGTTTCAGAAAAAAAGTGTGTTTCTTCAAGAAACGTTTCCTTAAACAAACTAACAAACTAAACTTACAGTGACATCCAAAATTCTAAATCAAACAAAACATAAAACCAAACAAAAGTGACAGTGAACAAAATTACAAAAGTGAATAAGTTATAACTTATAAGTGACAATCTGGGACATTGATTTCTTGAACAAATCAGATTATCAGAAGCAAAGATCAAAGAAAACTAGAAAAGTCGAAAGTGATCGAAGTTTGAAACCTCACAAATCGATTTGGAAGAACAGTGGCTAGCGAGCAGCGATGGAACTTGTTGTGCGTGGGTGGCGAAGCGTCAGTGTGTGGGTGGTGGACTGGTGGTGAGTCGCCGACGATGGAAGCCTCAGACCTCACAACAGTGGCCGGCGGGAATCGATTTGGGTTGGGATTTTGGCGATTTGGGATTTTGGTTTTGGGTGGGTGGGAAATCGATTTTGGTTTTGGGTGGGTTTAGGTTTAGAAAACTGAAATGTAAAAACTTATTTATATTTTAATTTCATAAAATAAAATTTATTATTTTAAAATAATCGGATATTCGGACGGGTCGGGTGGGTAAAACCCAAACCCAACCCGATCCTACTTTACCCGCACAAAAGATCGGATCGGATGATTCGGGGATCGGGTCTTTCGGGTGTCGGATTTTGGCTGCATATTTCGGTTCGGGTCGAGCCGGGCATCGGGTTTTTCGGGTTTTGCTCACCCCTAGTTGGTACGTGGTATTAGAAGCCGTATGCCATGGTAATATTGTACCGTACCGACTTATTTTTTAATTATAATTTAGTCAATTGTAAGATCCCACATTGGTTGGGGAGGGGAACAAATGTTGCCTTATAAGAGGGACTTGATACCTCCCTTATCAGACGCGTTTTAAATTCGTGAGTCTAGGTGTAGACAAAGCGGACAATATCTGGTACGGTTGACCTGGGATGTTACAGATGGTATCAGAGCCGGGAACTGGACTGGTGTGCTAGCGAGGACGCTATGCTCCCAAGGGGGGTGGATTGTAAGATCCCACATTGGTTGGGGAGGAGAACAAATGTTGCCTTATAAGAGGAACTTGATACCTCCCCTATCAGACGCGTTTTAAATCCGTGAGTCTAGGTGTGGACAAAACGGACAATATCTGGTACGGTTGGCCTGAGATGTTACACCAATAATACACTATATTTTGATTTATAAATTTTAAATTATCTTAGTTTTACATTTTGTTAAATTGTAATACAAATTGATATATAGAACTTATTGAATTCATTCATCTAACCTTAACAAATTTAGTAACTCGTCTTCACCTGTATGGTTCATTTTTGCTCCTCAATCACCGCTTATTAGACTATCGGTGAATGTTTGTGTTTATATGAAGATTATTTGAATGATTGTATGGCTAAGGATAAATGATATGACACATATCAACATGCTATCAATGCACAACGTTTTTAGTATAACTAGCTCTAGTTAATAAAAATTAATTTAAATAATCCGTACTTCAATTTTTACGATGTTGGTACAAAACCGTACCAACATGTACCAACCGAAAAAAGTTGACACCAATTTAGTTGGTACCAAATATAATTAGTTTGTATATAGTATAATTTTTAAGTACCAATTATAATTAGTTGATACACGATATATAAAAATAAAACATGGTACCATACCATGTTCATCCCTGATAAAAATCTTTGAAAATAAATATTTAAAAATAAAATAATATTTTAATAGATTGAATTTAATATTGGATTTTTAAAAAAAAATTAGGAATTTGTTGAAAATGACTATAATTTATTTTTCTTAAATTTTTAATCTTTAATTTAATTTTAAATAAATTTTAGAAATTTTGTTGGAGATGATTTAAAGTAGGTGTATTTATTTTGGTAGAAATGGTTGAAAATAGAAAGAAAAGAAGGCAGAAGTTTATGAAACCTACAAAATGGTCAAGGTTCAACGCAGGAAGCATCGAGTCCTGTGCAACTTCCATTTTTTGTGTTCAACTTCCCCAAATTTCCATCACCTTCCCTGATTCCTAACGCTAGACTGCGACTGCGATCCATTTTTCTACTATAATTCGCCTTCCCTTCGATGATTTTTCTGTTTTACCAACCACATACTCAACCAGACTTGCCGATCAATCTATTGGAATCCAAGATTGCAAACATCATATCACATAAATCTCTATTTTGTTACATTTTCCTGCACCTCTGTCGTTGTGGATTCAGTATAATCGCCAGTGTTTTTCAGTTTACAAGTGTTGTGTAAAATGAAGTCGTCACTGGAGAAGTTTGGGCGCAAATTAACTATGCACAAGAACGATAGCAAGGAGAAGAGGGATCACCAGCCTTCCGCCCTATTAGATGACGTTGTTCAGGCTTCCAAGGTAGGGTTTTGTTTGTTTTTATTGACTTCTATATACTGCCTCTGTTTCTCTATACTCGAATTCGCAGTGCGAATCAAGTGACGGTTGATTAGGGTTTCGCATAACTTTACTCCATTGTAGTTTTTTTTTCTCATTAAAGGTGAAGTATAACTCCACATTGTTCACTGCACTGTAGTACAATCTCTCTACTCCACGAATAGATTACAATTTGCAAAAAAATGGAAGATTTAGAAGAATCCTATTTACTATACCCAATGCGAGCAAATTACTGTTCATGATAGCAAGTATTCTTCCATCTTGACGAAACTATTGATGGTGGACTCTGATCGTGAGAGAGGATCAGTAGCGAATAGCCTAAGTTTTGTTGAAAGTGTAAGGTCAATTGCCTGATCATTTTGATTCTTTTGCAGGATATGCAAGATATTAGAAACTGCTATGATGGCTTAATATCTGCTGCTGCTGCAATGACTAATAGTATATTTGGTAAGTGTTATACAAATGGCATGTTTTCTTGCATTTTTCACAAGTACAACCAATTAGGAGATCTTACAGATACAATTAGCTTTGTTGATGTAACCTGTAATTGGCTTTCTATGATGGATGCATTTGAGGACCCATTACATGATATGTCACCGTAGGGCTGAATTCTTCTAGGATGCTTCATGTCACACGGTGTTGGTTTTTTGTTTTGTCTCAGCTAGCATTATTTAAATAGTATTTTTGCTTATTTGCTAACAGTGAGTGGTGGAAATTTCACGAGTGGACGTTTAATTTTGAATCTAACTTGATTAATAGATTATCTTCATGGTTGGTTTATTCGAAACTTTTAGTCTTCTGAATATTCCTAGATAGGTATCACAATCCATGCTTCCCAACCTTTTTATGAGACACTTTTGGATATCTGCCAGCTTATCACTTTTTCAGCACTCTATGTGTTTTCACTTAGCCTTCAACAGACAGTCATATACTTTCTTGTGGAAGAGCTCATTCCATGTCTAAGAAAACTTCTTGGAACACACATCTGCCTCTTTGCCCCTTGTAAATTTTGCTGCAAAGAGGCAGATATGTGTTCCAAGAAGTTGTCTTAGACATGGAATGATCCCTTCCACAAGAAAGTATTTGACTATCTGTGGAAGGCTAAGTGAGAATGCTTGAGTGGTTTAGAGCTCTGGTGGAACACACATCTGCCTCTTTGCACCTTATTAAATTTCCACCAGAGCTCTAAACCACAGGCCCCCTAGATGGTAACAGCCTAAATTCTAAACATAAATAGGACATGGAGACTATGCAGAATATCAGGAATGGTGTGCAGATGGGTGCCTTTGTGAAATAGCCAACGTGTACTCGGCCCTGCCAAAGACATATCAATAGTAATTGCAGGAGTTTTTTTTTTTGTGAAATGAAAACTTTTCTTTTTTACTCCATATCTTGGTAATAGAGCCGGTTTCATCTGCTGTAGTATTTTATATCAACGCATTCAAGTTCATGGGACTTCTGGAAAATCAGAGCAGATGAAAATTTCTATTAATATTGTTGGACATTAGCTTATAAGAATTACTAAAAGAGTATCTTATCAACCTTTCCCAAATTGAGAACTTTCCTATTATGGTTTATGTATGCTTGCTGAGCTGAGGTCTCTTTCAGTATCTTATGTTGTTAAATCCTTGTTAGTTGACTATTTATTTGATTCTTAGAGTTGCATATATGCTATATTATCTACTCATCTTGTCATGAAGTTAAAATCCATCTGAATACTTCTCTATCAATAACTTGTGTTTTTTTTCTTTCTGTATGCAAATAAACAAGTCTCATATGTTGTTGTATTTCAGAATTTTCAGAGTCACTACATGAAATGGGGACGTGTTTGCTGGATAAAACTGTAACTGATGCTGATGGTGAAAGTGGTAATAATTATTTGGTTGTTTGTTATGTGATGTATGACATTTGAGCTTGGTTACTTATGAGCAGATGACATGCATGTGAAGGCAAGAGCAATCTATGAATATGAGTTATATTGTCACTTTCATTCAGAATATTTAGTGATTACACTTAGGTCATGCCTATGGGTAAGGGAGTAGACTTTATAATGCGGATACTATGCTATTCCCAAAAGGTGACGATTAACACCTAACACTTACCCTGAGGGATGTTTCAAAAAGGTGAGCACCCTTGTTCGTCTGCTTCGAAGAATATGCTAGAAGCAGCTCACTGCACTCTTTGTGTGATGTAGAAGAGATGAATCTAGTTATGATAATTCAAATCAAATAAGCGATGAACAATGATATCGATTGTGTTCGATAAATATAATGGATTATATCTTAGAGCAGAAAACTACTAAACTAGAATAATCTCGGAGAATAAATGGAAAACTACTGAATTGGCCTATAGAGTGTTCAGTGTTGAATTGTTATTATAACTGAAATGGTTGATACTTAAAGAAGGCTCCAGCTATTAACTTGAAATGTTATGTATTGAGTCTGAGTTTTGAAGTTGCTGGCCCTGCAAGATTTTTGAAGTATACTTATCTTCAGACATTTTCTCTGTGTGCAGGAAGGGTGTTATCAACTTTAGGAAATATACAATCAGAACTCCAAAAAATTTCTGATATTTATGTAAGTGTGTTGTCAATGTTGTGGCTGTGTTAGTTTCTCCTTGTAATAGCACTGACCTATCCCTCTTTTATATGTTAGCGTTCGTACGTGATAGTGACAATTACAAATCCATCAGAGTCTCTGCTCTCTGAGCTGCGGAAAGTGGAGGTTTGTCTTTCTGGATTTCCATATGGTTAACTCGTTTACTTTCTATAACTTTTGGTTATCACTTGACATAGTTACTCCATTTAGAAGTTGCCCTTCGTGCTATCAATGCGAAGTGCTTTAGGTTTTACACCAAATCAATTTTGAATATAAACACAAAATCTTGCAAAAATAGAGAAAATCTCAACGCGAGATTTGGGTAAAGAAAGCCATGGAACTTTAGAGTAATCATCAATAAATGTTGTAAAATAATTAAGCTACGGTTACCGTGACCAGACAAGATGAAGAAAATTGGCTGATTTGGGTTTGTATTGTGAGTTTTAGGATACCATGAAGACAGGTGTTATTACTTGGAAATCATAATATCTTATTAAGACATGAGTGAGAATATGCAGAATACATTTAGGGCAGTGGACAAAAATTAGAAACCCTTATTTGGAATATACCGTAAATATTGCAATCACGAAAACTTAATTAACCTTATACCTAATAGTTCTTACATGTGAACTAGTAAAACATTGTACAGTGATATGCACAGTTTTTTGCAATGTATGCCCATATAACCATATTAGTCATGGCTCATGGCGTAAGCATGGTGCCAACAAAAAAAGTCCCCTGTTGCTTCCATATATGCCGTTTTTCAAATCGAACCATAGAAATTTAATAAATATACATGATAATAAATCTATTTTAAAATGAGATAATTAAATTAGAAATCTTAATTTAATAAATAAAATGCGCAGACTTTCGCAATTGGCCAACCATAAACAAATGAACAACAACCGATAAGTTCAAGTGACAATCGCGACAATCACGGTGATCCTTTTCAGCTTTAGGATAACTACTGATTTTTATTATTACGGTTATTTTGAGGATTATTTTCTAATTATTACTTATGGTAATTGGTTGTATTTATCTTTGTCATCTATTCTGGTAATCTTTATGATGAGTAGCAGTTTTATTTCAACATGTATATTTACTGTTAGCACTATATATGTCGTCTACAATCCCCAAAATTGATTATTTGATGATTGAATTTTGGCTATCTTGGGTGCGATGCTGTGCCTTACAGTTGTGCTTTTGCATATATTCCCTCCCCCGCGCATGGGTGGGATATACTGTATTTGTTTGGTTTGGTTTACTTAATATAGTTACCATTTAATCCCTGTGAGACAGTGAGAGTATTGTTGAGGAATGGACCCCACCTTTACCTAGTCAGAGTCAGTAATATGAACATCTAACGACAATTGGTGTATGGTGCTATAAGGTTAAACTCAACCCAACTTTTGTAAACATGTCTGTAGCTGAATCAAGCATTTCAGGTTAATTTGAATCCATCATTTACTTGGAAAAATTATGTTGACTGAAGTTTTTAGGGTCAAAATCTTTAACATGTAGTTTATACCAATAAGATCTTACCATATCATCTCTTATATGATTCAAAATTGGCATGGAACTCTTTCAGTACTCCTCTTACCTTCCTACTTTTCCTTGAACCACATTGCTTAAGAAGGAAGTATATAAGTAGATAACTATTGCATATCTTTCTTAACTGTCACTATCCTTGCATCAGCAGCATAATGAGGCACTTATCTTGTTTCTCTATTACTGATGCAGGAGATGAAACTTCAGTGTGATGAAAAAAGGTATATTTTATTTTTCATTCGGATCGAATTATGGTCATTGAAGTGAAGCTTTGTTGACTGCATACATTAATTTCAGAGAGGCGTACGAATACATGATTTCACAACAAAAAGAAAAGGGGAAGTTGAGAAGTGGAAAGGCTGAGATGGCGCACAAACTAGAAGAAGCTCAAGATGAATATAACACACTGGCTAGACTATGTGCATTCCGGGTAAAATCACTCAAGGAGGGACAATGTCGTAGCCTTTTGACACAGGCTACTCGCCATCATGCTGCACAGGTGCCACTTTTATTTGTTTATTTATTAATATGACCGGTTTATATGTAATTATCTTTTATCCTTCTTGTGAGGTGGGCATGATTTTTTTTTTTGGTTTGGAGCAGTTGGATTTCTTTCGCAAGGGATTTAAAGTTCTTGAAGCAGTTGACCCTGTCATAAGAATTGTTGCAGAGAAGCACCGGATTGATTACCAACTCAGTGAACTTGACAATGGGAATGCTGGGCAGGGTGAAGGAATGAACAGCTATGAGAGCATCGATGATGTGGGATTGAGTTTTGACTATGGCCAAAAGAAGCAAGGGCTTGATAATTTTGGCACATCATCAAATCCAATGGAGGTAATCTTCCTTTTCTGAAGTGTATATATATATAAATATATATACACGACAAATAATTGTCACCTTTGGTGAGGTTTGAACCCTTGACCTCTTGCTAGGCTAATGACCCTTTGGTCAATGGAGGTATATTTCCTGTAACATAAATCAGCTCATGCTGTTTTTGGTGTGCTTCAGCTATGCTTCTTTGTATGGTATGGTTGGTTATAACTCCTAAATGTAGTAACGGTCTTAAGTTTAATTATGCATTGTCTAGATTTATGTTGTTGAATTTAATATTATTAAAAACTTACCTTGGCGTTGGAAACTTTGAAACTTATTTAATGAAGTTTCCATTTTGGGATGATGATTGTCACCGGGAAATAGTTTATAGTTATATAATATGTGTAGGGAAAAATATAAACCGAACAATTCCTAGGGAAATAGAGTAGGAAATCTAAGCATGCCTCAGATTTTCATGTGCTTTAGTAACATTGGAGCCCATCCATCCATGCTTTTAGAAGTCGTATAACATTTCAGATTTTTTAATTGTCTCATGAGTTATAACGGTAGAAATAATAAGACGATTTTCTTATGAAATAACACCCAAGTGAAAAAGCTGCTCAACTAATGAGTATCTGATAATATCAATGTATTCTAATGAGTTGTATATTGCAGGTAGACCCACTAGATGTGCCACATCTTCAAGTCCCTACGTTGGAAGAGCAAGAGGTATGGCAACAATGAACATTCATTTTCTGTATTATATGTAACTATTAAATCAGCATTAGTCATCCAAAGCATGTAAACTGGTTGTGGCCGATATTCACAATTGTATTCTGCAGATAAATCATTATAAACATCAAGGGGATCAGCTTTTTGGTAGGCAAACACAAACTCAAACTCATACAAGTTATTCAGCGCCATTATACCCGGACTTTGTTGACTCATCTGAAAGACCTAGGGAAACACGCCGGAAAGTTTACTCTTACGTTCTACCTTCTCCGGTCGATACCAAAAGTCCAGTCTCAAGAACACCTACATCTGTTCCTCAGACCAATTCATTTCACAATTTACAGCCACCATTATTACCAGTGGACCATGAGAAACAAGAAAGAGATTTTGGTAACGATAACACCTCGACACCTACTTCTACCTCAAAGCCCCGATCTTCAATAAAAAACAGTAATGGCATCAATCCCTCCATCCAGTTACCTTCTCCTTCTGGCGAAAGATTTCGTAATAGTGCATTTGATAGTAAAGTAAACAAAAGACAAGCTTACTCTGGTCCATTGCCGCCAACTAAGCCGTTTTCCGGCAAGATTGCAACCGCTAACGGTCCGGTTTCGTCCACGGAACTTCCTCCGATGCGTCGTAGCGTTTCACCTCAGCCTCTATCTTCACCCAAGATAAATGAGCTTCATGAACTTCCTAGGCCTCCCACTAGTTTAGCCTTTTCCAAGCCAGCTGTTTCTCCTTTTTTCAAGAATCAAGAGATAAATAAAACCTCTGCCGCCGCTGCATCTCCTCTTCCGCCGCCTCCTTTGGTTGTTCCTAGAAGTTTTTCCATACATTCTAGCAACCCGAGTGCAATGGCTCCGAAACATATAGAGTCCCCGCATATTACAGCTGGCAAACGAGAGGAAGTATCTTCTCCTCCGCTCACACCCATTTTGCTTTCCAACAGGAAGTCTACAGGCCACATCTAAGGTATTTGCTACTTGTAACAAGCTTTACCCGTTACTGGGTGTTTGGATGTACGTTTTCAAACTGATTATTCCGATTTCAAGAATCGGACTAAAACAATCCTCTTATTAATAGTTAAAGTAATGTTACATTTATTTTCAAAAATCAATAATCTGTAACTACTTTTTACTAGCTTTGCCATATCTAAATATTTTGACACTAAGGAGCCTTTTACCAAACGCTTACCAAGCCATATTTACTTTACTAATGAAAATGGTGAGGACCAACAATCTTACCCGGTAAGAGTGATGACAAAGACCAAGAGTATTACTTTGTAAGTGAGGGTGACGACTTTTACTGGATAAGTTGTTGCATATGTTGCCGTTTTGATGGACTAACACCTTACCCGGTAAGGCAATTGCTAGTTTTGAATCTTACTGGTAAGCAAGCTTATTGGATAAGTGTGAGTAAATGGCCCCCAAGGGACCATTTACCAAACGCTTACCGAGTAAGCGCTTACCAACAAGAGTCCCCACCCCTACTTACCTAATGGCTAACATTCTTGGTCATCAAAATAGTTTGTCGGTAAGCGTCTACTCGGTAAGAGTATTCTCTCTCACTTACCAGGTAAAAAATTATCGGTCCTTGTCATATGTCCACCTGGTAAGCACGAGGTAAACGGACCCTAAAAGAACATAAGTGGAGTCAGCTCTGCTGAACTCCATAAAAGCATCCATAATTGATTTTTTTTAATATATTCATGTTTTGATTGAATGTGGTCTCTGTGGATGCAGGTGGAAGCTGAATGAAGTTGAACATATCTTTTAGGTTGAATGGTCGGTCAATTTATACAGTTTTTTTTTATTTGTGTTGATTTTGGGGGAACAAGTTTGTAAATATAATGACATCTCTTGTGGTTGTCTTGGCTAATACAACATCATAGATATTTTCGAATTTTCTTTCTTATCCCGCTCCCGGTAGAGGAATGATTTGTCGATGATTTTAGTGTCATCAATCCATTTGGTGTGTACTTGATTTACAAGACACCGAAAGGGTTTCGGTTAAGCTATAATACGAGTTAGGAGATGTGGACTACACACTTGAATAAGCTAACTTAAACCCGCAGTCGTTAAGGAGCAGACAATGAAGTCGTTGCGTTTAACTTTAATGATCCTTTTTTCAGTGTCTTTAGAGTTCACTTTTGTAGAGTTTTTGTTCTCAAATGGCATATAAACTGAATGGGATAGACATACCTAAGCAGGACTAGAGAAATCTACTTAGGGGGTGATTGGGATTTCGTTTGTATAATGTTTATTAACTTATTCTGATATGGTATCGGTAATAAGGAACTTTTAGTGCTTGGATAGGAAAGAATTGCTTATACTAGTTGGGCATCAGTAATAAAGAGTTTTTAATAAGTTGAGGGAGCCCTTAACTCATTAACTTATTCTTGTGTGGTACCGTTATAAGTTACTCTTTTCTAACCTATATACTTATTTGTCAAACACTAAAAAACAACTTATCACCTTGTTACGTTTTGGTACAGAAATTAGCTAATCCAAACACTTTTTATAAAACTCCAGTTTAACACCACATAACTTTGATAAACACTTTTACTAAAAAATATAAGTTATTTTAAATAAGCATTCCCAAACACCCCCTAAGTTCATCAAGAGCGAAAAGAGCAAAAGGAAAGAAAACCTGGTGGCTCCATATCAATTATCAAATATTGTCCAATATGACTTCATTAATTACTAAAATACTTCAGCCAAATTTTTACAAAATTTGAAAAAACTAAACAAATATAGACTATAGTCTAATTGAAAACTAAAACTCATATTCTCGGAATCTAGTCATTACTAAAGAATCTGTGGCCATTCACCTATGATGACTTCGGGGCTGTTCGTGGTCACCTGGAGATCAGTTGGGGCGTATAAACCAGTTTGAAAGTAACAACCATATCCAGTAGGGGTGAGCAAAACCCGACCGACCCGAAAAACCGACCGATCCGAAACCTGAAAAACCCGAACTTGAGCCACCCGATTCACCCGAACCCGAACTTGCCCGAACCCGAAAGTATATATCGGGTATTTCGGTTTGGGTTGGGTTTTCCCAAACCCGAACCCGACCGAAACCCGAACTTTTAAAAATAATATTTTTTCCCCAATAAATCGTAAATATATATTTATAATTTATAATTTATGTTTCTAATTTTCTATTTTAGACATTGAAATAAATTGAAAAGACTATTTTTGTGTGAACTGAGTATATGTGTTGTGTGTGTGTTTAAGCTGAGTATGTGTGCTGTGCTGTGTGTGTTTAAGACTTTAAGCTGAGTATGAACTGAGTATGTGTGTTGTGTGTGTGTGTTTTTAATTGTGATGTACGATGTGTGTGAGGTGTGTGTGTGTTTAAGCTGTGTGTGTGTGTGTTTAATTGTGATCAACGGTTTCGCATGCAAGCATAGAACTGAGTATGTGTGCTGTGTGTGTGTGTGTGTGTTTAACAATGTATTTTATACCCCAAAACCCAAAACCCGAACCGATCCACCCGAAACCCGAACAGACCCGAAACCCGAAACCCGAACAATACTTTGGACGGGTTTCGGGGCCTGTATCATCCACCCGAAACCCGATCGGGTTGGAGGTTTTTGGGCCGAACCCGACCCGACCGATGCTCACCCCTAATATCCAGGCTTTATCTTGGAAAATGCATGCATTTTAAAGCCTGTGGATAATTGAAAGTATTAGAAAATCTTCGATGGAGGTTCCTATAAAAGTCTACTTTTGTACTTCTTTTTTAGTCATATCAATTTCCATCCACAAATTAAGAACCTAAATAAAAGTGTACAATAGTAGTTTTTATAATATCTCTTGTGGGTCCTATGTATTTTTCCAACATAAAAAAATAATTATAAATGAATAAAACTATATGGAAAACTAACAAAATACCATTTCACATCAATTTCAAGGTAAGTACCAAACTTTTTTGTAGAATAGCTCACAAGGTTACACTAAATTTGGTGTAACACTATTCATTTACACCACTTTTAACTTTGGTGTTAAAAAAATGTTATCCATTGGAGAAGAATTACTATTAACACTAAAATCTACACTACTTTTTACACTATCTTTTAAATTTGGTGTAAAATAAAGTGTGAGCACTAAGATGCTGTTCGGTAGCGGCTTAATGGTATGTGTGAGAGATATGACTGATTCGCTCAGCCATATCTACCCGTTCGGTAGCGACTTAATGTAAAAAACATTTGCTGACCGAATCAGCTATGAAAATGGTGTCCTTACCACTCAGTTCCTTTATTTCCCCTTTTACCCCTCTCTCTCAACTACCCACTTTAATTACATCAAAACCCTAAAAACTTAACACCCACCGCCTCCCTCCTCTCTTCAGCAAACCCATCGACACTCCTCACTTCACCTCACCTGCTCGCCATCTTCTCGCCACCACCTGCTCGCCATCTTCTCACCACGCCGGCGCTACCAGCTTCTCACCGTCGGCGCTACCCTATCGCATCGCAGGTATATCTGATTTCTCCATTTTCTGATTTCTTTCATACATCTGGATATTTCTGATTTCTCCATTTTCTGATTTCTTTCATACATCTATATATCTGATTGTTCATACATCTATATATCTGATTGTTCATTTTCTCCATACATCTATATATCTGATTGTTCATTTTCTCCATTGGTCCCGATTTCCAAGTATACTTGGTAGAGGGATCAAGAGATGAGATTGGATCCCAATTCCTTTACTGTTATAGTGTTGAGGAGGATCCAAAATCATTTGATGAGGCTATGAAGTCTCAAGATATTGCTTTCTGGAAAGAAGCAATACATGATGAAATGGACTCCATCATGGGAAATAATACTTGGGTATTATCGGACTTGCCACCGGGTTGTAAACCTTTGGGTTGCAAGTGGATCTTCAAAAGGAAGATGAAAGCGGATGGGTCAATCGACAAGTTCAAGGCTCGATTAGTGATCCAAGGCTTTAGGAAACGGGAAGGCATCGATTATTTTGATACATATGCCCCGGTTGCAAGAATCTCCACTATTAGATTGTTGATAGCCTTAGCCGCTATTCACAATTTGGTGATTCACCAAATGGATGTCAAAACGGCATTCTTGAATGGTGACTTGGAGGAGGAAGTTTACATGAAACAACCGGAAGGTTTTGTTATGCCCGGAATGGAGCATAAGGTGTGTAAACTTGTAAAATCATTGTATGGGCTGAAACAAGCACCCAAACAATGGCATCAGAAATTTGATGAGGTCATCTTGTCCAACGGTTTTATGATAAACCAAGCGGACAAGTGTGTATATAGCAAATTTGATTCATCCGGTAACGTTGTAATCATCTGCTTATATGTTGACGACATGTTGATCTTTGGCACCGACCAAAATCAAGTTGGGAAAACCAAAAAAAATTTGTCGTTGAGTTTCTCCATGAAAGATATGGGAGAGGCGGAAGTGATCCTTGGTATTAGGATCAAGCATGAGAACAAAGGGATTGCCATTACACAATCTCACTACATTGAGAAAGTATTAAAGAAATTTAATTGCTTTGATTGTTCTCCGGTGAGTACTCCATGGGATCCGAGTGTGAAGCTTATGCCCAATTCGGGAGAAGCGGTGTCACAACTCGAGTACTCAAAGGCTATAGGATGCTTGATGTATGCCATGACAAGCACTAGGCCGGATATCGCATTTGCCATAGGAAAGTTGAGTAGATATACTAGTAATCCTAGTATTCATCATTGGCAATCGATAAGACGAGTATTCAAATACTTAAAGAAAACCATTGATTATGGTTTGTCATATGTCGGGTTTCCTTCGGTTTTGGAGGGATATTCGGATGCAAGTTGGATTACCAATTTGGAAGATCACTCTTCCACGAGTGGTTGGGTATACTTGCTTGGGGGAGGTGCCATCTCTTGGGCTTCCAAGAAGCAAACTTGCATCACGAGTTCGACTATGGAGTCGGAATTTGTGGCGTTAGCCGCTGCCGGTAAAGAGGCAGAATGGCTAAGGAATTTGGTCCATGAAATTCCATTATGGCCGAAACCAATTTCACCCATTTCTATCCGTTGCGATAGTGAGGCTACCTTGGCTAAAGCTTATAGCCAAGTGTATAATGGCAAGTCTAGACACTTAGGTGTTAGACATAGCATGATTCGTGAGCTAATCACGAATGGGGTGATTTCGGTTGAGTTTGTTCGGTCGCAACAAAATCTAGCGGACCACTTGACGAAGGGGTTAGCTAGGGACTTGGTTCACAAGTCGGTGATAGGGATGGGATTAAAGTCCATCTAAATCTCTAACGGTGAGATACCCAATTCCCTTCTAATACAACGTTAGAAGTTGAATTCAATGGGGAAGCTCACTCTAAGAGATTGGAGCACAAGACGGTCATCCCAAGGTGTGTGCTCGGTACTGCAAGTGAAGGAGGTAATGGTTCTTTTGTAAAAATGCATGTGCAGGTGCATGAGGAAAAGAACTACCTATATGTAACGCCCCAAAATCCAGGCCAATTTGAACCTTAAATTTCAACAAGTTATGATAAACTAAACTTCAACTTTTATATATATATATATATATATATATATATATATATATATATATATATATATAGGGGTTAAATCATGTGAGAACCAAGAAAAGATTGAGAATCATGAGAACCGATCTAAGCCGTATTTTGATTTTGATCATATGGTTTTAATTAAAAGTTGTTTCATCACATGAAAAAGGGTATAATCGTCATTTTGATAACTGAAATTCACCATATGAAACACAAACTATTTCACCTAATGAAATAAAAACAAAAGTTTCATAAATATGATGTATCATATATATGTTATTTCACCACATGAAACCAAACACTATATGTTATTTCATCGCATGAAACAAGCACTATATGTTATTTCACCACATGAAACCAAACATAATTTCTTCTTTTTGTTATTTCACCCCATGAAACCAGAAATAAAAAAAAACATTAAATTATGTTCCGTGTGTGAATGTTGTTTGAACAATGATCGTGAGGTGCAGATCGAGGCTGGGATTGAGAAATCGGGAAATCCACCGGATTTTGGTGCTGATTAAAAAAGGTATAGTTATTTCACCACATGAAACCAAACGTGCATTTCTTTTTGTTTGTTGTTTCACCCCATGAAACTAGAAACAAAAAACCCTTAATAATGTTATGTTTTCATCCTCTTCACATACCCCTGTAAATCCATGAAATCGATCCAAGGTATAGAATCTTGGATGTTAAACATGCCATTCAACAAGAACAACTCGTCCAATAGAATCATTTGAATGTAAGACTCAGGGGTTAAACCTTCCTGTATACTCAAACACCTGACAAGAACAAAATAGTTCTCTATTACATAATGATTCAATGTTAAACTACTCTGAATTTCATATGCTAAAATTTTAAGTAGTAAAAGTCGAATAGAGAAATGAAAACAAGAAAATCAGAACCCCTAATTGTATTCCTTTTTAAGAATGGTAAAAATATATATAATAACAAAATAAAACCCTCCTGGTTCCTCTTTTGGTTGATTTATCTGGAATCAATCATTTACTACTATCAAGATGCTCCAGTCTAATAGGGAATCATAGAACAATAGCTCGACAGAAATATCTTGATGACATATGAACCTCAAAATCAGAATAATTCGCCATCAATCATATCCAAGTACAATTTTACTCCAAAATTAACCTACAAAGAATTGGGAGCAGATTTTGGCATTTCACAATAGTTGATGGAAACAACTGAGTGAATAGTTTCTTGATCCGATATTTATGGACCCACCACCTATTTGAAATCGAATCAACAATCGATTTCAGCAATGATTTCATCTCCTTGATTTGAAATCGAATCAGAAATCGAGACGTTTCAAGCTGAAGAGCTCCATGAGGTTGAGGTTGCTGATGATTTCGGTCCAGTAGTGAGTTGAGTTTGCCGACGACGAGGCGTTTCGCCCTGGTAGCGGTGTTGAACTCGCCGGAAACAATGGATGGTGAAATTGGAACATGGGTTTGAGAAGGTGGGTATGGTCCAGTTATGGAGGTTTCCGGTGAGGTCTTGAAAGGATTCAACAGATCATATTTTTATTCCCAAATTGCCCTTTCACTTTTAATTTCAATCCATAATAAATCATACACTTCTAATTTATTTCAAAATTGCCATCGACTTTAATGACCATAGATTAAAATCAATTAATGGTTTAGATTGGTTTTTACGGTTCTCAACTTATTTTTGGTTCTTATTTGATTATCGTCCTATATATATATATATATATATATATATATATATATATTGCGAGTGAATTAATCATCAAGAGTATATTTACAATGCAGGATCCTTCAAATAACCTATCAATCTAATCATAACACTATAATCAGATTAACTAAGTTATCTAAGTAATCCATCAAAATCTCTTCTTGTTAATTAACACCTCTGCTATTCCAAAACGCTCGTCCCACAACCCTTTACTTTCCCGAGCTGGTACCTGGTAAGAAAACATCATATGAAATGATTAGGCCAACGCCTAGTGAGAACATTCGTTTCCATAATAACATTTGCAAAATCAATGTAAACAAGTTACAACAAACCTGACTACTCCTTTTCTTACCGTACGTGTAACTCTATTCCATTACTCTATTTCATCCAATACCATGAATAAGACTAACAATAATTCTATCAGCATATCATGCCTCAGAGCCACACTACGAATCTTCAATGATTCTAGATTAATGCTCTTATCCAATAAATCGCAATTACACATGCCCATTTATCGGAAAGGAAGTAGAGATTACAAGCACTTATGTCAATCCCATTTTCTTCCTTAGAAATTGGGAATAACGATTATTACCACACGCCTATTCCACAATTTCCACACACACACTGGAATAACGATTATTACCACACGCCTATTCCATGTGATTACCAAACATTAGTGCCTATGAATCCATTACACTTTACTAACGTATATGCATAACAACATATTACAGCTCACATCATATTCTCAAATCTAAGAATACTAGATATCCTATCGTATCTTCATCCTCAAATGCCCCCCCCCCCTTCGGCGACTTAGCACGGGGGTTTCCGGGTACCTTATACTATCCGGACAACAAGGGTTTCCGGATAACTACAACTTACCGGTTAAACCACTTTCCGGATACCTTCTAATCCGGACAACACCCGGAAACTAAAGCAACCCGGATACTATCCGGTAACTATTTTATCCGGAAACTACAATAAAACTAAACTTACCGGATACTTAATCGCGTCCGGAGACCTTCATCACCACGGTTTCCGGATACATGGTTTTATCCGGAAACCTTCGACCTGCAGCTTAAAAATCGACCTAATTCGATGTCTGTTCGATTCAGTTCATTCCAGACCATTCCATACAGTTCATAACCAATTTATACAGCTATTTCAAGGTTTAATTTAACATATAAACACTGATTTAAGCAAACAACAAATGAACTCACCTTTAAACTTGCAAAACCCACTTCCTGCACAAATCTGATTCCAATCTGCTGTGAATGATTCTGGAAATCAACCCAATACACAGATTCGTTTACAAACATACATCTACAACAAGTTTTATCAGAAATCATAACCAATTTCTTACCAATTTGAAGCCAAGACTTGTTTTCTCTCTTTTCTTCCTCTTTTCTTCTTTTTCTTTCTTTCTCTATTGATTCTCCAACCGACCCAACATAAGAAATATATCTGATTTCATCTACTTTATCCAAACACACTTTTCACAAATGACCACTTACACCTCCAAGTTTTATTATTTCCAAAATAACACCAAACTTTAAACCCTTGTATTTTAACCCTATTGAATTATAAATTACAACATAATTCAAGGTTTTAAACCAAAATACAAGATAAATCCCAATTCTCATTAAATTACTATTATTGAAAATTCAGGATGTTACACTATATGAGTGGGAAGTGTGGCCGCTTCAAGAAGCTTGGACTTGGATTTGATGCACTCATGAATGGACAAGGACACATGGCCTGTATAGTGTCAAGTTTATACTTTAGAAAATTTTAAATTCATGTGTATGTTATCTTCTGGTACTCAAATGGGTTGACGGGTTCAATCCTTAGGACACCCGGATTCTCGAGTATTTGAAATTGTTGGGTCACTTAGATTTGAAGATGACCTCAGTCTCTCAATTTCACAGTTCATACTTAGAATAATTTTTAGGTTCTCTACAAGAAGTTTAATTGTATAAAAATGTTCGGTGAAGTCGAAGATCAACCGAAGAAACAAAGTAGAAGTATATCTTCAAAGCGGATTGAAGATAGACTTCTCAACCAAAGATTAAGCTGCTATTTGAAAGACTTTTCCTAAAGTCTTAGCCAGGTCACTTGAAGATTTTGAAGAAGCAAAACTTTGAAGAAGATGAAATGTTAGGCAAGATTTTGAAGAAGCAAAATTTTGAAGAAGATGAAATGTTTTGAAGAAGCAAAATTTTGAAGAAGATCAAAATCTTGAAGACAATATCTTCGGCAAGATCTTTGAAGAGGATAACATGTTAGGCAAAATCTTGAAGACATGTTAGGAACATCTTCGGCAAAGAAATTTTAGCAGGTATATTAACTTTATCTGCAGAATATATTCAGGATATCTTGCATTGACAGAGACATCATCCTAAGATCAGAAAAAGGTTCTTTGGACTTCTTATCTTCTTCAAGAAACATCAGCTTCAACAAGCAGGTCAACGCTTGAAGACAAAAGTGAAAAGACAAAATCACTTTTCAGAAGACTGCTTCCATCCTGCCTTCCAAGCTCTCCTTGACAAGTGTCCATTGCATTTAATGCATGAGGCACTATAAAAGGAGATCATATTCAACCTTGCAACTAACCAGTTTTACAGACTCTATAAAAGCTTTCAAGTGCTGGCCTTTCTCTCTAAAGAAGTTCACTTGTTTTCTTAGTGTGTTACAATTGTTCTTCATTCTCTGTGTGACTGTGTGTTAGATTGTTTGAGTAGATTTTATCTGTTCTGTTCCGCAACAATCAATAGTTTCTGTGTGTAATTCTTATTTGAAGTTTTTCAATAAAAGAATTAAATTAAGTGAAAAAATTTGTGTATTGTATTCAACCCCCCTTCTACAATACTTGTTTACCATTTCTATTCCATAGCTGGGACCAACAAGTGGTATCAGAGCAGGTCAGTTTAATCTAATAAACTTGATCTGCAATGGCTTCATCTTCTTCCTTAAACAATATTTCTTCTCAAAACTCTAATGCTGGATCATACGACAATGGCTCCATAGCCAAACCACCAAAGTTTAATCCTAATAACTTCTCTCTGTGGAAAAGTCGTATGATGCTCTTCCTAGAAGGAGTCGACAGCAGATATCCTACTATACTTCATGAAGGACCTCTTGTTCCTAGAGTTTGGGATCGTTTTAATGCCAAAAATAAACATGAGGATGGTGATGAGTCTTCTTCTGATGAGGAAGAACGAACACCTGCTACTGGGAGATACATTGTAAAGGACCCCAGTAAGTACAATGATAAAGATAAGCGTCTTGTAGCTCTTGACACTAAAGTCAGAGCCATCATTGCCCTCTCTTTGCCTAATGAGGTTTATCATTCTCTTGTAAATTTTTCTACTGCTAAGGAAATGTGGTCCACTCTGTGTGTTCTCTATGAAGGTACGTCTGAAGTGAAAAAGAGCAGAAAAATTGCTCTTGTTAGAAAATATGAACTCTTCTCTTATGAGAAAGGAGAATCTCTTTCAGGCTACTATAATCGCTTTAACAGTCTTCTTAATGATCTTAAACTGTTGGGTCGCATGTATGATAATGAGGAAGTCCTATGCAAGTTTATGGATTGTCTTCCTAATTTTTGGGAAAACATCTGTACTTGTATAAAGACAACCAAGGATCTTGATCACATGCCTCTCACTGCTCTTTATGGAACTCTCTTCAACTATGAGCAGACTAAGCTGCAAAGGAAGTCTGTCATCACAGATATAAAGGGTTCTTCTATAGCTCTCTTAAGTGACTCTTCCAAAAGAACTATGTGTACTCCAAGAATCACCTACCCATCTGACTCTGAACATGATAGTCAAGGAGATCCCAATGAGCATTCAGAAGCATACCTTAGTGAGGCCGATGATGAATGTGAGGAAACTTCAGTTGACAAATTATCAGATGGAATGGCCAGGATGGATGGGTATTCTAAATCCAAATCTCACTTTTTCTCTGAAAAATCTAAGTTTAGTCGAAAACCCTCCTCTTCTCTCTCCAAACACTCATCCTCAGACAAATCAAATGAGGAATGTTTTAACTGTGGTAAAAAGGGTCATTTTTCCTCTGAGTGCAGGAGTAAACGTTTTGAAAAACCCAGAACTTCTTCCTCAGGCCGATATTCTTCAAAACCGGGAAGATCCAAATATGATTCTGACCGGGTTGAAAGATACAAAGAAAAATACAAGAGAGAAAAGGAAAGAAATGAAAGGCTAATCAGAAAGGCAAAGGGTCTGCCTGCTAAAACTCATGATCTGGCAGATGTACCCACATCTGAAAGCAAGAAGGACACCTCAAATGTCTGTTTCATGGCCAAGATAAATGACATGGATCCAGAAGGCCACATCTCCTCAACTGCTCTTATATCAGCTAAGTGCTTCTCCTCCTCTTTACAGAATTAACAGACTGCCATCATCCCCTCCTACATCTTTCAGACTTTTCTCTCCTATTCTTCTCTTTTCCCATACCTTTTACCAACTTCCCTAACTTCCCATCACACCTCCCTCCTCCATCTCACTAAATATTCACACTCACCAAATATTCCCTTCTCTCCCTTCTATGTGAATCTTTTGTCTTTTATAAAACCCAAAGAAATTTGAAGAAGGCTTGGCCGATCCATGTTGGGTCACTGTAATGAAAGATGAACTCTCTCAATTTGAAAGAGGTCTATGTGAAACAACCTCCTGGTCTTGAAGATCACTCTTGAAGATGACTTGAAGACCCACATCTGAAGATTACTCTTGAAGATTGAAGATGTTTGCTTTCCTTAAATCTTTCGAAGATCATTGTCAAAAAAAAAATGTTAGTTTTATAGCAGTTATATCTTTTGCAGATATTTTTATCTGTCTCTTTGCCTAAAGATCTTGGTTGGTTCTTTCCTTTGAACCAAACTCAAGAAAGCCTACACCTCATCCCAACAAAAACAATCTTCTTCTACCTTACCTTTAACATTTTTCTTACATTCTCCTTACCATCTCTTTTCTCCTATAAATTTTCCTAAGACCCATATCATACAACTCACCTCACAAACTATCCTAACCCTCTTAACCAACAAGTGGTATCCTAACCCTCTTAACCAACTACTCCAAACATCCCTTCCCAACCCCCCCCCCCTTCCCGAACCCCACCCCCCTTCCCGCTACCCCCCCTTTCCCGCTACCCCCCCTTCCCGAACCCCCCCCCTTCCCGCTACCCCCCCTTCCCGAACCCCCCCTTCCCGCTACCCCCCCCTTTCCCGAACCCCCCCTTCCCGAACCCCCCTTCCCGCTACCCCCCCCTTCCCGAACCCCCCCTTTCCCGCTACCCCCCCCTTCCCGAACCCCCCCCTTCCCGCTACCCCCCCTTCCCGAACACCCCCCTCCCTTCCACCGCTCCCGCCGACACCTACCTCCCTCTCGCCGACACCCTCCCTCCCGCCGACACCCTCCACCCACCGAACCCCACCCCCCACCGATACCTCCTACCCACCGACCCCCACCCCCACCGATACCTCCTACCCACCGACCCCCACCCCCCACCGATACCTCTACCCACCGACTCCCACCCCCCATCGACCCCCCCCCCCCCCCCAAATTTTTTTTTTCTATTTTTTTCATCCACACTCTCTTTCCTACTTTTTCTATTTCTCATACCTCTCTCACATTTCCATACACACTCAACTTCTCCCATCACTCTCTAAATCCTACATCATCTTACCCTCTCATTTCTTCACATCTCTCGTCTTCCCATTTTTCTCTCATCCTGACTTTGTGTATAGCTTAAAAAAAAAACACCTACTGCCGTTTTTCCTACATCAGGGCCGCTTTTTCATCTTAGTATTTTTCCTTTGTCGGCCGCTGAGGGGGAGAATTCATCTGAGGGGGAGCAACATCAATCCTGCTATTCATATCCAGCGTCCAACTCGAAAAAAAAAATGAGAAAATCGGCGGACCGGTTGAGGGGGAGCACATCAGTTCGGGCGGATCTAACTAAGGGGGAGGAACACAAAGACCGACTGATCTACTGAGGGGGAGCAAAACAAAGACAAATGATGACAAAAGAAAGAAGATGCAAGAGATGGCCATAAGCATCCTGAGGCTGATTCACTCGAACTCAACCCTCCCTCAAAGAATCCTCAAGGCCTCTGATCAAAATGAAGAATCCTCAAGCAGACACAAGTTTCAACTTGTCCCTCCAAAGATGCAAGTAATTTTTGTTCTGTTCATATTGTCTATATTTCTTTTCTTTTTCTTTCATTCGTTTGTACAGTATACTTTACTATTTCTTTTTACTTGTAAATGTCGGATAAAAAAAAATTCCAAAAATTCCAAAAAGAATGGACTATGTGAAAAGAACCCAAAAGAGTAAACAAGGGTCAAAAATGAATTATTCAGTGTTTACTTCTCAGATTCTAAGTATGGATGTCATCCTCAAATAGGGGGAGATTGTTGGGTCACTTAGATTTGAAGATGACCTCAGTCTCTCAATTTCACAGTTCATACTTAGAATAATTTTTAGGTTCTCTACAAGAAGTTTAATTGTATAAAAATGTTCGGTGAAGTCGAAGATCAACCGAAGAAACAAAGTAGAAGTATATCTTCAAAGCGGATTGAAGATAGACTTCTCAACCAAAGATTAAGCTGCTATTTGAAAGACTTTTCCTAAAGTCTTAGCCAGGTCACTTGAAAATTTTGAAGAAGCAAAACTTTGAAGAAGATGAAATGTTAGGCAAGATTTTGAAGAAGCAAAATTTTGAAGAAGATGAAATGTTTTGAAGAAGCAAAATTTTGAAGAAGATCAAAATCTTGAAGACAATATCTTCGGCAAGATCTTTGAAGAGGATAACATGTTAGGCAAAATCTTGAAGACATGTTAGGAACATCTTCGGCAAAGAAGTCTTCGGCAAAGAAATTTTAGCAGGTATATTAACTTTATCTGCAGAATATATTCAGGATATCTTGCATTGACAGAGACATCATCCTAAGATCAGAAAAAGGTTCTTTGGACTTCTTATCTTCTTCAAGAAACATCAGCTTCAACAAGCAGGTCAACGCTTGAAGACAAAAGTGAAAAGACAAAATCACTTTTCAGAAGACTGCTTCCATCCTGCCTTCCAAGCTCTCCTTGACAAGTGTCCATTGCATTTAATGCATGAGGCACTATAAAAGGAGATCATATTCAACCTTGCAACTAACCAGTTTTACAGACTCTATAAAAGCTTTCAAGTGCTGGCCTTTCTCTCTAAAGAAGTTCACTTGTTTTCTTAGCGTGTTACAATTGTTCTTCATTCTCTGTGTGACTGTGTGTTAGATTGTTTGAGTAGATTTTATCTGTTCTGTTTCGCAACAATCAATAGTTTCTGTGTGTAATTCTTATTTGAAGTTTTTCAATAAAAGAATTAAATTAAGTGAAAAATTTTGTGTATTGTATTCAACCCCCCTTCTACAATACTTGTTTACCATTGCTATTCCATAGCTGGGACCAACAAGTGGTATCAGAGCAGGTCAGTTTAATCTAATAAACTTGATCTGCAATGGCTTCATCTTCTTCCTTAAACAATATTTCTTCTCAAAACTCTAATGATGGATCATACGACAATGGCTCCATAGCCAAACCACCAAAGTTTAATCCTAATAACTTCTCTCTGTGGAAAAGTCGTATGCATGGTTGCCAACTGATTCAGCAATTTGTGTAGTGGGCCTCTAGTCTCTAGATATATATCTTGAACTGATTACAGTGTAGGTTCAAACAACACATTTGCATAATCATTCAGACTGTACAACATTTCGAGTCCATACTCTTCGGACTGTACAGAATTTCCTTGAGATCGGTTACTTGAATATCTACCCTATGGCATATGCTTTGGCTCTTCTATTGTGGGGATGAGAAAAGAACAACCTGATGGGATAGTGTCATGCGCCTCTTCTTTGGAAGTTCATAATCATTCAGGAGATCTGATTCACATGATTTTAGCAACAAGATTAATCCATGCACAATGCAACTAAAAGCTACACTGCAAGTTATTTATGTTATATACTGGTCCCATTTGTTATCAAGCGTCAGGCGTCATAATATGAAGCATCATACAGTTTAAGGAGCTCATAAACAAAAACATGAAGGGTTTTACCCTTATGTCTGTGTTTATTAACATATGAACCTCAGGTAAGTGAGTTGGCATCTCTCCTAACATATGTTAGAGTATTTCTATATGCCTATAATTAGTATAAGGGACAACAATGTGGTGACTAGTAGACTCACAACATGATCAAGAATTCACTGTAAACAGGATTTCTTGCAATGCCCACAAAGTAAGAGATTTTTACATAGATAGAAAGTCAAATACATATAGGATCCCAGTCCTAGAACAATGATACAGATAGTTCAAAGGTCAAAATAGAAACAAAAAACCAGTCCTAGAACAATGTGGTAATATTTTTTTACCCATAAACCTAATACATCCAAATGTGGTAATATACTTTAGACATTTTTACCCGCAAAACCCATTTATCTTTTTACCAAAGGGTCATTGGCACAGCAGTACCCAGATACCGGTAAAGCCCAACCTTCATGGAGGTCAAGGGTTCAATCCTTACCAAAGGCGAGGAGTGTGGGTGCGTATTTTCCGTCTATAATTATTATATACTTCGAAACCCATTACAATAAGGCGTAGAAGCAATGCAAAAGCATGGATTCAGAAATATTGGAAGGCCCTGCAAAATAAGCAACCTTGAAATGAATGATGACAAAAACAGAAGAAAAGAGAGAATTTGAAGTATTAACGTCAACGAACATACCTTCACAGCCAGATATGTATCCAGAAAGCCTTAAATCGCCCTCAAATGCATCCAACTTATGAAGAGAACTGGTAACCTCGGAATCAAAACCACTAATCAGTAGGGGAAAAGGGGACGATAGGCAAAGAATCTCATCACCGCTGCATGAAAATGACATATCTTAACTTCTTAAACATAAAAAGTGAAAAACATTTAAGCTGCAAGTGTAGAAGTGATCACCTCTCAATATCAATCACTTTGAAGCAGGTGAACAAGAGCAATTCTCAGTATGCATTCTTTGACAGAGTGCAAAACCTTTCCAATATATGTGATACCATGAACGCATAATATCAGAATTAGGAACAACCAGTTCGATACAGCAAAAAGAAAAAAGAACCTAGACTGTAAATGACTCCTCCGAACTGGTTGGTTGTAGAAGAAATCACGGACAACAACTGCAACAACCAAGACATGCCTTATAAAAGTAAACTAGATATATCCATGCTTAGCTATAAGCAAACCACATGCTTCAGAGAAGAATGACATGAATCAAGGAGTTTAATTATCTAATATCTAACACAGCATAAAAATACCACCGTTAAAATACATGGATACATTATCAAAGAATATATATCTGAAGGTTACCAGTTTTCTCAGTTGCAACTAGTATTTGTCCAGAACTATTTAACTATATAAATCAAATTTATTGGCCAAACTTTTTACCTTCAAATATTTATGTCAAGTTGATCACCTCTAAAGAAAGTTTGGTGTTATAGAGGTGGGTTAGAGAAAATACCCCCATTTTGGGTGCTTCAACCACCACTAAAACACAAAAAACAGAGAGGCTATCCTTTGGCCGGTATATTTGAAGGACCAAGTCTTTTGCCTTTGAAATATTATTATTGTATTTTCTCTATAATTTACACACACAAACACACGTGTGTGTGTGTGTATATATATGTTAATTTATGTGTATTCCTAAATTTATATCGGCAAAATATACATATATATATTATTATGGTTTTACCTTTTTTTCCATTATGTATGTGACACAAAAATTTAATGTTATACTTATACCAACTATACGAAATCAAATCTACAGGTTCAAACTACCGCAAACATCATATAGGGCAATATTACCTAGCCTTAGACCGCGAGTCATTTGCAGAACCTTCATTCAGTGCCAAATAATCAGCACCCGATGATTTCTGTATGTGCATTACCAAATAGATAAGAGTTAGTTATCAGACCTTGCCCTAAATCATGTCATGTAGAGATAAGTTGCAATGTAGGAGCATTGTGAAGTGTGTCTCAAAGCAGGATTAGAATTACATATGTATGTATGTAAATTTTGGCAGTCAAAAGTCCATTAGTAGTTATTGAAATTGCATATGATATGTTTGTCTTGGTAGTTAAATACATGCTCGTTACAATTAGAAGATAAAGTCAAACAAACTAAAATTCAGCTTCAAAGTTGACGTCGTTGCAAAACATTGTTGAGCAACGTAAGAACTAAGAAGTCGTGAACTTCAGAAATCTTAACCTAAACCTAAAAAGAGCTTGACACTTGTCAAAAAAAAAAGGAGCCCGGCAAATTATTTGACACCAGCACTAAGAGGGTGTTTGGGAGTGCTTTTTTTTGTCCAAAAGTGCTTTTGGCCAAAAGTGCTTATTGACTTATTGCTTTTGGAAAAGGAGTTTTTAAAAAAGTGTTTGGATTAGCTTTTGAGATAGGAAAGTGTAAAATGACCAATAAGTCAATAAGTCAGGAAAGTGTGACTTCTTGAAAATCATGTTTCAAGGCAAACCAAAAAGCTGTTTTAAAAGTGCTTTTGCATTTGCCAAACAAGTTTTTTAACTTATTGACTTTTTGAAAAGCCAATAAGTCAATAAGCAGATTTAAAACACACTCCCAAACACCCTATAAATAGGCCAACTAAAGTAAAGAAATATTGCGGATTTAGCACCGCTAGTGCAACTGAAAATTGTGGTCAAAATGCAGCAAATCGCACTGCTATTAGTGACACTAAGATTTCACACCACTATTTTGTACCGCAAATACTGTCAACAATAGAGGATACAATATATAGAACATACAGGAATCAATTTAGGAAACTATTCTAAGGCTATACAACAAATACAGCAAGGATATGATTGATATATCCCTTGAATAAAGAGATTTCCATGATTGATATTTCCATAGGAGACTAATTGGAAATCTTGACCAGCTGGCAGATTGAGCCAATCACGCCAACACTCCCCCTCAAGTTGGTGCATAGATGTCTCTAACACCCAACTTGTCAAGTGCGTCTTTGAAGTTTCTGCTTGAGACTGCCTTAGTGAGTATGTCAGCCAGCTGATCTTTAGATTTAACAAAGAGGAACTGAAGGATCATCTCTTCCAAGTTTTTCTTGATGAAATGTCGATCTATCTCCACATGCTTGGTGCGGTCGTGTTGAACTGGGTTTTGGGATATGGCAATCGCAGCCTTGTTGTCACAGAATAAATTCATTGCCGAGTGAGGAGGAAAGCCGATCTCTGTTAGCAACTTCTTAAGCCAAAGAAGTTCACATAACCCTTTAGCCATGCCTCGAAATTCGGCCTCAACACTGGACAGAGCTACCACATGCTGTTTTTTACTCCTCCATGTAACTATGTTTCCTCCAAAAAATGTAAAATATCCTGAAGTAGACCTTCTATCTAACATATTCATCCCCCAGTCCGCATCGGTGTACCCTTCGATCTTCAGATTAGCATTTTTTGAAAACATTAGCCCTCTACCTGGTGACGACTTTAGATACCGTAGAATTCGAATTACAGCACCCATATGGTCTTCACTAGGGTTATGCATAAATTGGCTCACCACACTTACGGCATAAGCAATATCTGGACGAGTGTGAGATAAGTAGATGAGCTTCCCTACTAGTCTTTGATACCTCACTTTATCAGTTGGCACCTGGTCCAAATATTCCCCGAGCCTATGATTCTCCATGATTGGCGTCTCTGCGGGTTTACAGTCTAGTAATCCCACTTCCGCCAATAAGTCTAAAACGTACTTTCTTTGGGAGAGAAATACGCCTTTTCTTGATCTTGATATCGCTATTCCCAAAAAGTACTTGAGCCCTCCCAAGTTCTTCATTTCAAATTCAGCGGATAATTGCTTTTGAAGCTTGAGATCTCGTGCGCATCATCACCGGTAATTATCATATCGTCTACATATACTATCAGTGCCGTCACCTTGGTTTTTGGGTGTTTTAAGAAAAGGGTGTGATCAGAGTTACTTTGGTGATAACCATATTTCTTCATAGCCGAAGTGAGTCGGCCAAACCATGCTCGCGGTGACTGTTTTAATCCATACAACGCCTTCTCCAATTTACAGACGACGTTGTTCCTGCTCGATCCCACATATCCTGGCGGAGTATCCATGTAGACTTCCTCATCAAGCTTGCCGTGAAGGAAAGCGTTCTTCACGTCAAGTTGATGTAGTGGCCAGTCTAAATTTGCCGCAAGAGATATTAAGACTCTAACAGTGTTCAATTTCGCTACCGGTGAGAAGGTTTCTGAGTAGTCAACACCATATGTCTGGGTAAAACCCTTTGCCACTAACCTCGCCTTGTATCGATCAACTGATCCATCGACCTTATATTTTATTGAGAACACCCATTTGCATCCCACTGATTTTTTTCCCTCCGGTAATGAGACCAACTTCCAAGTGTTGTTTTTCTTCAATGCATCTAGTTCTTCTTGCATTGCTTTTGCCCATCTCGGATCAGACAATGCTTCCTCAACCCTACTTGGAATAGGGCAGGAAGATAGGGTGTGAGAGGAATCCTTGAGTGGCTTGGATAGACCTTGTGTGGATACGTAATTTGCAATCGGATACTTGGAGTTCCTCCTTTCCTCATCTGGGGTGTATCTGTTTGGTGGTTTCCCACGATTATGTCTAACAGGCAACACAAAACCAGTAGAAGAAGGATTCGAAGAATCCAAAATATTTGTATGTACCTGTGCAGTCGGAGTACTTACCTCAAGGATGCTCTCGGGTGGAGATGGGTCTTCAGGTACTGAGGAGTGAGGGGACTGAGCACTTTCTGCTTCTTCTTTTCCAGGTTCTTCGACTTCCATTTCAGGTTCTTCAGCTTCCACTACTTTGATATCTGGTTCTTCATTTTCTGGTTCTTCGGCTTCATTTTCTGGTTCTTCAATGTTTGCTTGTACCTCATGTAGTTGATCCTCTCTATCACATGTTACATGCTCATTTACGGGGGCCATCAACCAATTTATCTCTTCTGCTCGAGTCTCCCCCTGAAGAGAAGAATTGGGTGTTGGTGGAGAGTAGAAGTATTCAGATTCAAGGAATGTAACATCCATGGTAATATAGGTCCGGTTAGCGGTGGGGTCATAACACCTGAATCCTTTCTTGTGTAAACCATATCCCAAGAATAAGCATCGGACAGCACAAGGGTCCAGTTTGGTACGTTGATTCTTGTGGAGGTGGACAAAAGCAACACAACCAAAGATTCTAGAAGGAAGCATCAATAATGAGGGGAGGGATATATGAGTAGAGAGGCTTTGTAAGGGAGTTTTGAAATGTAGGATTTTAGATGGCATACGGTTGATGAGGTACACCGCAGTGGCCACAGCCTCCCCCAATATAAACTTGGTACCGTAGCGCCAAGTAGAAGGGCACGAGAAGTTTCCAAGATGTGTCGATTTTTCCTCTCGGCAACACCATTTTGTTGTGGTGTTTGAGAGCAAGAGGTTTCATGGATAAGACCATTTTGCTGGAAATAAGTTTGAAAACGGTGGTTGAGGAATTCGCCACCGTTATCGGAACGAAGAATTTTTATTTTTGAGGAAAATTGGGTTTGAACCATGGCATGAAAGGCCTGAAAATTGGCGAAAACCTCGTCTTTAGTTCTTAGTTGATATAGCCATGTCATTCGAGTACAATCATCAACAAAAATTACAAACCAACGATGACCAGACTTAGTTGGTATCGGGGAGGGTCCCCACACATCGGAGTGTATCAAAGCAAACGGAGTATCACTTTTATTCAAGCTAACTGGATAAGAAACCCGTTGGCTTTTAGCCTTGATACATGTATCACACTTAAAGTCAACAGTTGAAGAATTTGAAAATAAAGATGGAAGTAAATGTTGAAGATAGCCAAAGGATGGGTGCCCCAAACGCCTATGCCATAGCCAAATTTGTCGTTCATGAGTACTTTTTGGATAGTGCATATGATTTGCTCTTCCTGGAAAAAAGTCATCAAGGTAGTACAGTCCCCCCTTCCTAGTACCACGCCCAATTATCTCCTTGCTGAGAACATCCTGAATAAGACAGAAGGTAGAGTAAATTAGCACAACACAATTAAGCTCTTTTGTGATTTGACTGACAGACATCAATCGGTTAGAGAGAGATGGAATAAGAAGAGTGTGAGCTAGAGATAGAGTGGGAGATAGAGGCACAGTTCCAGCCCCTGTAACAGGATAAGTGTCCCCGTTTGCATTAGCAATGCAATTCCTTCTTGGTTGGGATATTTCAGAAAAATCATTTGGATCAAACGTCATATGATCCATCGCTCCAGAGTCGATAATCCAGCCATCGTTATTCTGAGTAGAGTAGCTGCAAAAAGCTTGACAAGAATTACCTTGATCGGGAATTAGTGAAAGTTCCGATTCAGCCATGGCTATGGCTGCTCGGCCCGAGACCTGTTTAGTTGTAGGTGCCTCACGTTTTTTTCGGGCTTGTAGTTCATGCCACCAGTCTGGGTAACCGTGTAGTTTGAAACATGTTTCACGAGTGTGTTTTGTACTTCCACAATGGGTGCATTTATTCTCATCGGTAGAGCCTTTGGATCGGGACCCAAATCTTGGTGGTTGGCCGGATTTCACTCCTTTGATGGCCATGACAGCAGCACTCGCCATTGTTTCTGTTCCCGATATCATCACCGATTGTCGAAGATCCTCTCTCCGAATATGAGCATGTTAGACAACCTAAGGGGGGGGGGGGTAAGGTTGTATTTAAAATCTTTTACTTTCAAAAATTCTTTTTACAAATAAATACAGAATAAATAAAGCAGAGTATAAATAAATAAGTATACAACAATTATATAAACAGATATAATTTAAATGCACAGCGGAATAAATAAAGAGATAAAGGTTAGAGATACTTGACACGGAGATTTACTGATTTACCACCAACTGTGATAAACCAGCAGCCGAGACACTTCCCGACACGATCCAATAAATGTATTCTTTACGGTAGAACACAAACCAAATACAGAGCAAAGTAAACGGCTCTCAAGCTTTAGCTTATCGAGATATACAGGATCACACACCCGTTATTCAAATACTTACAAGAGGAGTATAACTCACAATGGGTAATCACTCTTGTATAATATCTCACACTTGGATATTTTATAAAAAAGGTTTTATAAAATATATATATTAAAAATGAGAGAGATCAGATGAGCAGTGATGGTGTTGGTTGAATCTGTATTGTCTGGTCTTTTTTTTTCCACCATCGCATGCATTTATATAGCAGCTCTTCCAACGGATACATGCATTCGCGGTATACCGCCAAATGCACGCGGTATACCGTGCAGTAAAAAGTACACTGTCAGAAGAGAAAGTCAACCCTGCAAAACAAACGTAAACTTGTACCCGCGGTATACCGGCTAAACATCGCGGTATACCGCCCAACTGTACCCGCGGTATACCTGCTAAACACCGCGGTATACCTGCGTCAGAAAAAAGTACGACCAATCAATCAGAGGTAACATCAAGCCGCCGCGGTATACCTGCTGAACCTCGCGGTATACCTGCGTCAGAAAAAGCAAAATCTTGCTAGATCTTCTAAAAAAAAAACTTTATTTATTTAAAATCAATTATGGTTTTTAGAAATATCCAAGTGGTATATTATTTTAGGGTGTTTATCATTATAAATTATAAACACTAATGACAACGTAAATCTTCCGTCTTGAACTCTTCAGATAAGATCTTCGTGTTCTTCAAGAACTGTACACTTGGATAGGATTGTTAGATAAACAATAATACGGTGTGTTTGTAATCATAAAAATAAATATATATTGTTAGTCCCAGATGGCTTAACAAGTATTGTAGAAGGGGGGGTTGAATACAATACACAAAAATTTCACAATTTTAATTCTTATATTTGAAAAACTTTCAAAAGAATTACACACAGAAAACTTAAGATTGTTGCGGAAAAGAACAGATAAACTATTCTAACAATCTTACACAAAGTATACAACAAAACAACTAAGAACACTAAGAGCAAAGCTATTGAGTTTTAAGGCTTAAAAGAAGGTTTCTTGCACTGAGAGAATTTCTTGAAAGCGTAAGTATTTGCAAGAAGAGCACTTCTCCTTTTATAGTGCCAAGGAGTGCCCAAGCATTAAATGCTTGGGACACTTGTCATCTTCACATATGCTGATAATGTTGACTTCAGGAGAACTGTGAAGTCCTTGTCACTTTTCACTAGGTGCAGACAGAGTAGCTTGAGCAGATAAAAGGGACCTTAGCTGAAGGTGGATAAAAAGACAAACTGTCACTTTTCTCTGCTGGAGGATATTGTCCCATAATAAATGATCTTCTGTCTTGAGCCTTTAGCACGGAAGTGGTTTCCACCGAGATTGAGAAATCTTCGGTGGAAAGAAGACTAGTCCACCGAAATTGCAAGCATGTTTCGGTGGTAACTAGTCCACCGAAATTGCGAGCATGTTTCGGTGGTGAAAGGACCACCGAAATTACAAGTATACTTCGGTGGTGAAGCGACCACCGAAGTTACATGTATATTTCGGTGGTGAGAGGACCACCGAAGTTACATATATATTTCGGTGGTGAGAGGGCCACCGAAAGGGTCATCGGTGGGAGAAGGGGACCACCGAATTTGTCCATGTACTTCGGTGGAAGAGGCCACCGAAATTGTCTTATAAATTCGGTGGAGAGAAGGCCACCGAAATGTCAAGGAATTTCGGTGGTGATGACTTGTTTGAATGTTGCCGAGATTCTTCTATTTTCCACAAGTAGAGAGTCTTCAAGCTTGGTTTCGGTTGATCTTCGACTTCACCGAATATTTGATATCTTGTACAAGTCATTCAAAGAACTGAACTAAAATATTCTAAGTAGGAGTTTTAGGGAAAACATCGGTGAGTCAATTTCAAATCCTTGGTGACCCAACAATCTCCCCCTATTTGAATTTGAGCTCCTTATCTTAGAATATTCAAGAGTAAACAAAAGTAAGTGCGTTTTTGACCCTTTTTACTCTTTTGGGTTCTTTTCACATAGACTATTCTTTTTGATCTTTTTGACCTTTTTCTTTTGTATGTGTATGTATACTATGTACAGTATTTACAGGGAACAAAAAATGAAGTATGTACGGAAATAAAATTCAAATAGAGATACTTGTATTAAGATAAGTTCTCGTACAATTTTTTACAAAAAGAGAAATTAACTTTTACAAGTACTAACTGGAGAGAACTTACTTCTTTGAGGTTTTGCGGCGCTTGATTTCATCCAGTAAGTTTCTATAGAACGGTTGAGCTTCGGGGATGTTTGGAAAGAGGTTGTGAATGCCTTCCAGAAATATGGTATCGGCTATGGACATCTGGGCAAATCTGAAGAATGCCCGACGACCGAGACCGTCGTTGAAGAATAATCCTGGTATTGGTGAGAGGCTCAAGGTTGTGGTAGGATAGGGAACAGAGGTGGGAATGGTAAGGTTAAGATTGCTTACATTTGGGATTTTACCTTCTCTTGCCATTTCCTTGAAGACTGAGTCAGGAGGATTTTTGACTTTGGGGAGGATGATCTTCTCTTTCAGAGACAGCAGTTTGGCTCTTTCTTCGGTGGAGAGAATGATGTTATGTTTTCTTTTGATCTCCTTCATCTTATTCATTAGACCATCAATGTATTTTACAAAGATGTCTTTCCTTGGATTTGGACTCTTGACGAGGTGTTGAGTGATTTCATACCATTCCGAGAGACCGAAGAGTTGGAGATGGCTTTCTTTCACACTCTTCATAGAACCATCATCCCAGCTAATAATTAATCTGATGTCTTGAGGATTTGCTTTGGAGGTGGCAATCTTTACTGAAGAAATTTGTGACCTATAGCTCCGGTGGTGCATGGTCTTTTTGTACCAATTAATTTCTTCATTCTTTTGTTGTTCCAAGGCACTGAGCACCGATCTCTGTGTTTGGATGGCATCGGTGGACTTGACTTTTGAAGCTTCTTCTGTGGCAGCTTTGAGAGAAAGATCTCTGGATTTGTCTAAGTCGATTTGAGCTATTCTTGCTTCCTCAATTTCTTGAGCAGAGAGGCCAAGTTCGGTGGTGATTGGTTGAGAAGCAGGCTTGAGTTTGAGAGTTTCAGCGTCCTTCGGTCGAGCCCCATATTTTGTCAGATCCTTTTTCTTCTTTGCTTCTCTGGCCAATTCTTCGGCCGAAAGAATTCTCTTCCCTTTGTCTTCGGGAGCATTGCTGGACTGCTCCCCCTCAACTGATGCATTAAGGTCAAGAGCTTCGGTGGAGCCAGTATTGGTCGGTGAGAGTGAGACATGTTTCGGTGGAGAAGAGGGTTTCGGTGGAGAGAAAGGTTTCGGTGATGAGGATGGTTTTGGTGGTGAGGATGGTTTCGGTGGTGAGGATGGTTTCGGTGGTGAGGGTGGTTTCGGTGGTGAGGATGGTTTCGGTGGTGAGGGTTTCGGTGGAGAGGGTTTCGGTGGTGAGGGTTTCGGTGGAGGCTGGTTACTGGAAATTTTCTTTATGGATGGAAGTTTCGGTGGAGCCGTGGTTTTCTCCCCCTCAGGAACAGCCGGCAACTTGAAACCTAACTCATAGAAGGCCTTATCAAACTTGGAGTGTAGGAAGGCTAGACTCGTTTCGGTGGTATGGGGAACCAAAGCAAAATCACCGAGATCCATTTCCCACTGGGAACGTTCAGGACTGGGTGAGTCAGTGGAAGGTTTGGAGAGGGACTCCACTGTGGTAGAAAGGGCAGATAATTTTTCTTGAACGGGCCGTAGGGCTTCGGTGATGGCATCAAGAAGAAGATGCGGTAGCTGAGTCTCGAGGGTAGAGATGCGGGAATTGGCTTGGGAGATTAAGGCGATGGTAGATTTAAGAAAGGTAGAGGTGCGGTCAATGGGCGGGGAGGTGTGGCCACCGATTTCGGGAAACTGGAAGAGTAGTCGGTGGGGGTCAGGCTCGGGAATGGGAATATGGAGGTAAGGCACCAAGTTGTCGGGTTGTAGCAATCGGGGGGGAGCAGATGATCGGGGGGGAGCAGGGGATCGGGGGGGTGATTGTTGCGAGGACGAGGGAGACTCGGTGTGATGTTCTTCGGTGGACGGGATGGTTTGGGGAGAACCAGTGTCCGCTAAAAGAAAATCAAAGAAATCAAAGGGTGCAATTGGGGGGGAACCCTTAGAGGGTTGTGCAATGTCTTCGATTGAAAACTGATCGGGTGTAAAGCTGTGTAGTGTGAAGTCAGAACCCTCGAGCGGAGAGATCTCGAGGTCATCCCCACCACCCAAGGAGTCGAGTGGGGAGGTATGCGGGGGGTTCTCCTGAAATGTAACTGAGGCCTTTCGAGAGGCAACAGAGGGGACGGTGGGGTGTGTAGCGGGTACCCTTGGCCCGGAGGGATGAAGTTCAACAACCGGCGATTTTGGAGAATCGACGGTTGGATGAGTCGGTTGGGCCGATGGTTTCCGAGACCTCTTTGGAAGAGATCCCGAAGGGGAGGGTGAGTGCCTCCGCTTGTGAGAAGGGGTGTGAACCGGGGAAGTCTCCGAGGGATCTCTCGGTGACGTGGTTCGAGAAGCGGGAGCGGAGGTGCCGGTGGCCTTCTGTCGTTTCTTTTGAGTGCCACCCGACGTCACTCGGGACCGGGGAGAAGGGACCACAACAGTTGGAGTGACCTCGGGAATTTCCAAGTGGCGAAACCCGGGAATTTCCGCGTCACCCCAACGAAGTTCGGGAGATAGAGCGAAGGAAATCATACCTGGGCGTAATGGGCGATCGGTGGCGAGCGGCTTGACGTTGAGGGTTTTGGTGCCCACAACGGGAGATGACCATTCATACGAGAACCGGGGCGAGGAAGAGCGGCGATCGGTCTCCAAAGCTTTGGAAAGCTTGTGTTGTAGAATCATGGAGATGAAGCGGGGAAAAGCAACATAACACTTCTTGGGAGTTTTGATGACCTCGACAAGTTCTGAGAAGAAATATTGGGCGAAGTCAACTTTCCTTTGGAAGATGAGGGCATGAGCGAGTTTGTTTACGTGTGAGGGCGATTGGTCATGTCCACTTGTTTTGCGTGAGAGGCAATGGATAACGTGAGCGAAGAAGAAATTCCAAATGCCTCCCATTTTGCTGCGAAGAAGAGTACCGGGGCCTTTGGAGCTTTTGGAGGAGTCGTCGAGCACATAACCGGTGGTAAGAACAATGTCTTCATGGATGGTATCCAAATACATGTCTTCATAGTCGGGAAAGGCATCGATCTTGAGAGCTAGACGAACATCATCGACCCCAAAAGTGAGGTCGTGATCACCTTCGGCATTGGTGAAGATGGAGGCGTGAATGGCCTCATTGGAGGGATCGTACACGGAGGATAGCCAGAATTGACTAATGAGCATTTTGCTCATTCTGGGGTTGCATGAGAAGGCATGAAGAAGAGGAGAGCGAGACAGAAATTTAGCGATAGTAGAGAACTCGGGATGAGCGGGATCGGATTCAAGGCGGGCAACGTGATTGCATTGGTTGAAGCGGAGGTCTTCAAAACGTGTAGGAATTTGATATCGAGAGGATGCCATGAGAGAGATATGTTTGGAGTGGAGAGAGTTGCAGGTTTGAATTGTGAGGAGTGGGGAAGAAATGAAGGGGGTATGTGTATATATAGGGAAATGGAAGGGCACGGTGATGATGATTTTTGTATGGGAAGAGGGGACATGCGGCTCTTGAGGTGAAAGAGTTATTGGAAATCGGGACAAGGAGCGGCGGATAGGCGAAGGGTCTGACGCAAAAGCAATTGAGTGGTCACAAGTGGGCTTTGGGAACCGTGTGAATCGGTGTAGGCTCGGTGATGCTTCGGTGGAGGAATCGGTGTTCGCTCGGTGGACGATCGGTGGGACTTCGGTGGGACTTCGGTGGAACTTCGGTGGAAGAAAGGTTTCACCGATTTGGATAGTACCACCGAAATGGGGCTTCGGTGATAGAAAGGTTCACCGAATTTGGATAGTACCACCGAAATGAGATGATCACCGATTTGAGATTTCGGTGGTGGACAGTTTTCACCGATTTGAGATGACCACCGATTTGAGATTTCGGTGGTGGACAGTTTTCACCGATTTGAGATGACCACCGATTTGAGACTTCGGTGGTGAACAGATTTCACCGATTTGAGATGACCACCGAAATGAGATTTCGGTGGTGGACAGATTTCCACCGATTCTGGAAATTTTCACCGAAACGTGCTTCGGTGGTAGGCACGCTTCACCGATACTCGAGATTATTACCGAAATGAAAAGAGATAGAAAAGATTTGACACATAGGTTGTCCACCGATGAGAGATCGGTGGAGAGAGAGAAGTAGATACGAAGGTGTCCACCGATGTGAGATCGGTGAAGCATGAACACATATTTATTCTTGGAAATTGCACATCCCAAGTTCACTGATGAGAAAGTTGAACCTGGTTTCATCAAGAGGTTTGGTGAAAATATCGGCAAGCTGCAAATCGGTGGGAATGAAGTGTAGTTCAATGTCACCTTTGGAAATGTGATCTCTTATGAAGTGATATCTGATATCGATGTGTTTAGATCTAGAATGAAGAACAGGATTATTTGCTATAGCTATAGCACTGGAATTATCACACAGAATTGGGACTTTAGAAAAGAATTGATTATAGTCCCTTAGTTGGTTTCTCATCCATAGAATCTGAGCACAGCAGCTCCCGGCAGCTACATATTCAGCCTCAGCAGTAGAGGTGGATACAGAGTTTTGTTTCTTGCTGGACCAACTTACTAATTTTCCCCCAAGGAGCTGACAGCTTCCTGTAGTACTCTTTCTATCAATCTGGGAACCTGCAAAGTCTGAATCTGAATAGCCAATTAGTTCAAAACTTGAGTCTTTGGGATACCAAAGACCCAAGTGCAGTGTGCCCTTAAGATACCGAAAAATTCGTTTTACAGCCTTTAAATGTGATACTTTAGGATTGGCCTGATAACGAGCACATAGACAGGTAGCAAACATAATATCCGGTCTGCTAGCAGTTAGGTAAAGAAGAGAGCCTATCATACCTCGGTAAAGAGTAACATCCACAGATTCACCTTTTAGATCGGCACACAATTTCAAGGGAGGTGCCATGGGAGTTTTCATAGGAGAGCTGTCTAGAAAGTTAAATTTCTTCAGAAGGTCCCGAATATATTTGCTTTGATTTATAAAAATTCCTTCTGAAGATTGTTTGACTTGAAGGCCCAAGAAAAATGTAAGCTCTCCCATCATGCTCATCTCATATTCACTCATCATGAGAGAGGCAAACTCATCACATAGGCATTCATCAGTGGCACCAAAGATGATGTCATCAACATAGATTTGAACAAGAATTATATTACCTGAGGTTTCTTTGATGAAGAGAGTATTGTCAATTTTACCTCTGGAATATCCATGCTTGAGAAGAAAGTTGGCAAGAGTGTCATACCAAGCACGTGGAGCTTGCTTGAGACCATACAAAGCTTTGTCAAGTCTGTACACAAAGTTTGGATGAGCTGGGTCTTCAAAGCCAGGAGGTTGTTTCACGTAGACTTCTTCTGTAAGTTCCCCATTGAGAAAGGCACTTTTAACATCCATTTGAAAAACCCTAAAATTTCGGTAGGCAGCATGAGCCAGAAAGATCCTTATAGCTTCAAGTCTTGCAACAGGGGCAAATGTTTCATCATAGTCAATGCCTTCTTCCTGTCTGTATCCTTGAGCTACCAATCGGGCCTTGTTCCTGATCACAGTACCATCTTCATCCATTTTGTTCCTGAATACCCACTTGGTTCCAATGATTGTCTTGTTTCTGGGTTTGGGAACCAATCTCCAAACTTTATTTCTTTGGAACTGAGAAAGTTCTTCTTGCATGGCAGTGATCCAACAAGGATCTGATAGAGCTTCATCCACTTTCTTGGGTTCAGAGAGAGAGAGGAAATTCACGTAGAGACAGATATTTCCAACTCCTCTGCGGGTTTGGACACCTGCTTGTTGATCACCAATAATTTGATCTATGGGGTGATCTTTGGTCCATTTTAGAGCAGGGGGTAAAGGTGATGGGGTATGAGGAGTAGAGTGAAATGGAGTAGTAGGATCAGAGGTTTGGTGTAAAGTGGGATTTTCGGTAGTGGGACCCATGAGATTTTCGGTGGGATTAGGGATGGAAGAAGGGCTTTGGAGTAGATTTTCGGTGGAAATGGGGAGCTTGGTGTGAGAGATGGGTTGATCAATTTCGGTGGGAGAGAGTGATCCAGCTGGGTTTTTTGAGATGGAAGGATTTGAGGGAATAGAGGAGATATCGGTGGAAGTGACTAAGGGAGTATCACCAATACATGATGAAATCCATCTGTGTAAATCATCCTCATCACTTGAGAGTGAGGAACATCTGAGATCATCAAACTTGACATGGATGGACTCATCAATGCTTTTTCTTCTGAGATTGTACACCCTATAAGCTTTGGAGGATAAGGAGTATCCAACAAATATTCCCTCATCTGCCTTGGGATCGAACTTCCCAAGATTTTCACGATCATTAAGAATAAAGCAGATACACCCAAAGACATGAAGAAAGCCAATATTTGGTTTTCTACCATGAAAAACTTCATACGGGGTTTTATCATGTCTTTTGGATATTACTGACCTGTTTTGAGTGAAGCAGGCAGTATTCACAGCTTCGGCCCAAAAATAGGTGGGAAGATTTGATTCGCTCAGCATGGATCTAGCGGCCTCACACAGTGTTCTGTTTTTCCTTTCCACCACTCCATTTTGCTGAGGAGTACGAACAGCGGAGAAGTTCTGAGAGATCCCTTTTTCGGTGAAGAAGTCTTCGAGAGCACTATTTCTGAATTCAGTGCCATTGTCACTTCTTACCGAGCGGACAAGCTGGCCATTGAGAACTTCATTTTTCTTGACAAAGTTGATGATTTCTTCAGTAGCATCACTTTTGTACCTGAGAAAGAACACCCAAGTATATCTGGTAAATTCATCAACAATAACAAGAATATACCTTTTGCCTCCAAGACTTGGAGTGCTGACTGGTCCACATAGATCCATGTGCAGCAATTGAAGAGGAAGAGTGATGGAAGAGCATTGCTTCGTTTTGAAGGATGTTTTGGTGAGCTTTCCCTTTTCACATGCATCACACAGCTTCTCTTTGACAAAGTTCAACTTTGGCATGCCTGTCACCAGCTCTTTGTTGGAAATTTTATGCAAGGTCTTGAAGTTTAGATGAGAAAGACGTTTGTGCCACAACCAGTTTCTTTTGGATGCATCATTTGACACAAAGCAGACATTTGGAGAAGAGTTGGATTGCCCCATATCTATGACGTAGACATTTTCCATCCGTCTTCCCGATAATACCACATTGAAATGTTTGTCTACCACGGAGCAGACACAAAGTTCAAAGATAACTTTGTATCCAAGATCACACAGTTGGCTAATGCTGAGAAGGTTATGCATGAGGCCGTCCACAAAAGCCACTTTGTTGAAAGTTACAGATCCGTTAGAGAGGGTCCCGTATCCTTTGGTGTAAGCCTTAGAATTATCACCAAAGGTTACAGATGGACCCTTTCCCGGCACATAGTTGATGAGAAGAGACTTGTTTCCCGTCATATGGCGTGAGCACCCGCTGTCTAAATACCAAATTTGATGGTGCTCAAAAGCCTGCATGCAAACACATATTAGTTCTTTGGTACCCATTTTGTAATGGGTCCTTTGGGGTTAGAAGAGCTTGATTCCTTAAGCTTGGATCTATCAATCCTATCCTTGGGACAGTCCTTAGCCATATGAAAAGTGTCACCACAGTTATAGCATTTTCTATAGATAAAAACCTTTTTAGCATTTTTCATGTTTTGGCTTTTATCATTTGTTCTTATAACCTTGTTAGAGGAGAACAGAGCAGGGGGCTTGGACCCAAGGATTCCTTTGGATAAATCTTTGGGAGTTGATTTTCTCAAAAGCACAGATCTAGGTACATAGGTGTTGTAAAGGGGAATGTTTGGGGTAGAACTTTTGGGATGAGAGCTTGCCATGCAGTTGACTATCGATTTTCCTTTGTCAGCACAGGAAATCCTTTTTGAATGAACAGGAGTTTCCCTTTTGGGGATCTTTGAGGGCTTAGGTTCGGTGTAGGTGTCTATGTGAATAGATTTCAACACTTCATGAAGAGGGATTGGAGGGTCATAGATTGTGGGATCGGTGGGCACAAAGGAGATGAGATCGGTGGGTTTAGATCTTTTGGAAGTATTAGCTTTTGCAGAGTTTGAGGAGGAGGCTTCATCCATGACTGAAAGTTTGAGCTGATCATGGATGGGTTTGGAAACGTCATTTGAATCTTGCTTCTCAGTAATTTGCAATGAGGAGTCTTTGGCCTTTAAGGATATCCCATATTTTAAGGCTTCACACAGATCTAACGAGTTCAAAGAGATGGAATCACAAGAGCTGGAATCAGAGAGATTATCACAAGCATTGGTGGGGGGAACACGAGCAAAAGTGGACTTACAAACATCAGTTTTTCCAAATCCTAGACCGAACTTGTTTGTACTACAGATTTGACTTTGAAAGATTTGTTCAAGATTTTTGGAAGAGCTTGACCATTTTTTAATGACTTCTTGTTCCCTTTTTAGTTTCTTAAAGAGAGAGTTCTTTTCTTTTGAGATCAGATGATTTATTGTTTTCAAGTCCTCAAGCTCAATTTTTATTTCCTCAAACCTTTTAAGCTTAGACATGCAAATTTCAAGTTCAGCTTTGAGCTCTTTTACTTGAACAGATTTTCTATTCTTACTGTCTTTAACAGAATAAAAGTCTTGAGTTAAAGATTCATAAGCATTGATCTTTTCAATATCAGACATATTATTGAAGGGATGTACCTGAGCGTAGGCTGTGGAGCACCCAGTTGCCACTAGAGCCATAGGTGAAGTGGCACTTTCGGAAACTTCCATTTCTTCTGAGATGGCCACAAAGCATCTATTCTGAGAATCACTGTCGGAGGTGTCTTCGTCGTCCCAATCGTGGGTTTCTGCCATGAGACCCTTCCCTTTTCTCTCTAGACCCTCACTCCTTTCCTTCTCTTTCTTGTACTTGGCCTTATATTTCTCGGCACGCTCCTGATGATTTAAGAAGGATGGTGGGGACTCCTTTTTGGGAAAGGTTGATTTGAAAGGCATGTGTTTGGATTTTTCCCTTTTTGAAGAGGGATTGTCAGAAGAAGTAAATTTGGACTTGGAGATACGCTTGCTTCTACACTCAGATGCAAAATGTCCTTTCTTGCCACAGTTGTAGCATTCCTCATTGGACTTGTCAGAAGAGGTTTTGAAAGATGAAGTTTTTCTAAGACTTCGAGATTTGTTGAAGGGACGAAACTTGTGTTTAGAACCGGCCATCATTGCCATCTCATCCGACAACTGTTCAACCATGATATCCTCACCTTCATCATCAGCATCACTAAGATATGCTTCCGTTTGGTGGGTTACATTTGTTTGGCTGTCATTGTCAGAGTCAGATGAAGGATAGGTGATTCTAGGAAGATTTTGAGAATTCTTGGAACTTTCACTAACAAGAGCTATGGAGGAGCTCTTTATTTCCTTGATGAAAGATTTCCGTTGAAGCTTGGTTTGCTCAAAGTTGAAAAGAGTACCATATAGTACGGTTAAGGGCATGAACTCAAGGTCCTTGGTAGTTTTGATGCAAGTACATATATTTTCCCAAAAATCTGGGAGACAATCCATGAACTTGCACAAGACTTCCTCATTATCATAGACTCTGCCCAACAACTTAAGATCATTTAAAAGAGAGTTGAAGCGGTTATAGAAACTAGGAAGAGAATCTCCTTTTTCAAAAGAAAAAAGTTCATACTTTCTGATAAGACCAATCTTTTTGCATTTCTTGACTTCCTCTGTACCTTCGTACAGAACACATAGAGTGGTCCACATTTCTTTGGCAGTTTCAAAGTTCACCAAAGAGTGGTAGACCTCATCAGGAAGAGAGAGAGCAATAATAGCTCTTACCTTGGAGTCAAGAGTAACTAAACGTTTCTCCTCATCAGTATACTTTTTAGGATTTTTGAGAATATACCGACCAGTAGCACTGGATTTTTCCTCATCAGAATCACTTGAGATTTCCTTTTCAAAGGCCTCTTTGCCTGGCCTCTGCGTGTCATAGCGAGCCCAAACTCTGGGGATAATGGGTCCCTCGTTGAGAATGGTTGGATATCTAGTATCCACTCCTTCCATGAATAGCATCATGCGGCTTTTCCACAAAGAGAAGTTGTTGGGATTGAACTTAGGAGGTTTTGAAATAGAGCCGTTTTCAGAGAAGTTGTTTTGAAAAGAGTTTTCAACAGTAGAAGAAGAAGAGGCAGCCATCGCAGATCAAGTTTATGGAATTAAACTTTCTGCTCTGATACCACTTGTTAGTCCCAGATGGCTTAACAAGTATTGTAGAAGGGGGGGTTGAATACAATACACAAAAATTTCACAATTTTAATTCTTATATTTGAAAAACTTTCAAAAGAATTACACACAGAAAACTTAAGATTGTTGCGGAAAAGAACAGATAAACTATTCTAACAATCTTACACAAAGTATACAACAAAACAACTAAGAACACTAAGAGCAAAGCTATTGAGTTTTAAGGCTTAAAAGAAGGTTTCTTGCACTGAGAGAATTTCTTGAAAGCGTAAGTATTTGCAAGAAGAGCACTTCTCCTTTTATAGTGCCAAGGAGTGCCCAAGCATTAAATGCTTGGGACACTTGTCATCTTCACATATGCTGATAATGTTGACTTCAGGAGAACTGTGAAGTCCTTGTCACTTTTCACTAGGTGCAGACAGAGTAGCTTGAGCAGATAAAAGGGACCTTAGCTGAAGGTGGATAAAAAGACAAACTGTCACTTTTCTCTGCTGGAGGATATTGTCCCATAATAAATGATCTTCTGTCTTGAGCCTTTAGCACGGAAGTGGTTTCCACCGAGATTGAGAAATCTTCGGTGGAAAGAAGACTAGTCCACCGAAATTGCAAGCATGTTTCGGTGGTAACTAGTCCACCGAAATTGCGAGCATGTTTCGGTGGTGAAAGGACCACCGAAATTACAAGTATACTTCGGTGGTGAAGCGACCACCGAAGTTACATGTATATTTCGGTGGTGAGAGGACCACCGAAGTTACATATATATTTCGGTGGTGAGAGGGCCACCGAAAGGGTCATCGGTGGGAGAAGGGGACCACCGAATTTGTCCATGTACTTCGGTGGAAGAGGCCACCGAAATTGTCTTATAAATTCGGTGGAGAGAAGGCCACCGAAATGTCAAGGAATTTCGGTGGTGATGACTTGTTTGAATGTTGCCGAGATTCTTCTATTTTCCACAAGTAGAGAGTCTTCAAGCTTGGTTTCGGTTGATCTTCGACTTCACCGAATATTTGATATCTTGTACAAGTCATTCAAAGAACTGAACTAAAATATTCTAAGTAGGAGTTTTAGGGAAAACATCGGTGAGTCAATTTCAAATCCTTGGTGACCCAACATATATAAATATATAGAGATGTGGTACACTTGCACCAACAATCTCCCCCTTTTTGATGATGACAAACACAACCGCTGAGCAAGAGCATGTGCGGTTTCTCTCCCCCGTTTGTCGAAGCAAAAAAAGGTTAAGAAAGACGGTATACTCCCCCTCGAGAGATGCTCCCCCTCAAAATATGCATATAATTGAGAGAGCATAAACTCATGGGTAAAAGAGCTAAAACGCTCCCCCTCAAATTAATAACGATATCAATTTGATTTTATAAAATTTGAGGGATAAAATAAAATGCAAAAAGCAATAGAGACATAAGATATACAAACCAAAACGAAACACTTGCACCAAAACGGATCTTAAGACTTCAATTTTCGGTTAATTTTATGTGATAAAAAAAATCACCACGTATTATGACCTCGTCAGGTAACCACGTATTATAACCTCGGCAGGTAACCACGTATTATAACCTCGGCAGGTAACCACGTATTATAACCTCGGCAGGTAACCACGTATTATAACCTCGGCAGGTAACCACGTATTATAACCTCGGCAGGTAACCACGTATTATAACCTCGCCAGGAAACACGTACAAAAGGCAAAGAAAATTTTTCGTGGTACCCTTTTCTTATGGGTCCTTTTAACAGTTAGTATAAAACATAAACTGCAAAAAATATGTTGTCGACATAAAACAAACACGACAAACATACAAAGCCATATAAATGGTTTAAAACCATAAACGCATTCCACCCGGATTATCAACATTAAACATTCCTTTCGGAATCCATTTTCTAACCATTTTAATTTTACGATCGTATTCATCATAGACGTAAAAAGAAGTATGCGGATTAACATTTTTCTTAGGATTCGCAAACTTATTATTATACATAAACGCATGTGATTTTCTCGACATATAATTCACATAATTCATTTTAGGAACATACGGAGGTTTTTGCGTTTTATTTTTAACAACAAATTTAGGTTTTTCAAAAACCTTTTTAATTGGCATACAATCACATTTTTCAATACACGTATTTGAACCAATGCCTTTTCGGCAATTAATGCGATTAGACATATTTAGCATTTTTAACACTTTATCATTGCTATTTTGAAATGCATTAGCTAACAGATTATCTTTTTCATATAAATCGCATTTAGCTTTTAAACATGCATTATCATTTTCAAGTATATCGCATTTTGTACATAAAATATTTTCACATGTTCTTTTCTCTAAACATGTAATTTTATCATTTAAAATAACACAAGATTTACAAATATCTTTTTCACTTAATTTATTTTCTAATTTAGTGATAACATCTAAATCATGAGCAGATTTTTGTTTACCGTCATCTATTTCCTTTTTATATATAGATACGGTTTCTTTTAAATTAGAAATTTCATCTTTATATTTATTTGCGAGAGCAGCCATATCATGAAATGATTTATATAATTCGTCAAGATTATTTTCATTGTCACTATAATAATTATCACTATAATTACTATCACAATTATTTTTAGAAGAATATGATGAAGATACCTCATTATCATGGTCGGCCATGAGACATGTTTCTTCATTTCTTTGATCTCGGGTTTCGTCTCTCTTTTCTTTTGAGTTTTCACCATAGGTGATGTTCAAGTTCTCCCAAATATCACGAGCAGTTTCAAAGAGATAAACACGCTCAATATCATCGTTAGTAAGAACCGAAAAGAGAAAATTTTTGGCTTCATAATTTAAACAATAATTAGCCTCATCTTCGTCGGACCATTCCGAGCTAGGTTTTTCAACAACTTTGTTGTTTTGAAATTTTGTGGGTTTGAAATTTCCTTTAATAATAATATCCCAAATTTTTTGATTTATCCCACGAACATAACGTTCAAAAGAATTTGCCCAAAGATCAAAATTTTCGAAATCAATAAGAAGAGATTTAGAAAACCAAGCATTTTGTTGAGCCATTAAATAAAAGATATAACTTTAAAAAAATTAAACAGATAATTTTTGAAAGCCCCGCTCTGATACCAAATGTTAGACAACCTAAGGGGGGGGTAAGGTTGTATTTAAAATCTTTTACTTTCAAAAATTCTTTTTACAAATAAATACAGAATAAATAAAGCAGAGTATAAATAAATAAGTATACAACAATTATATAAACAGATATAATTTAAATGCACAGCGGAATAAATAAAGAGATAAAGGTTAGAGATACTTGACACGGAGATTTACTGATTTACCACCAACTGTGATAAACCAGCAGCCGAGACACTTCCCGACACGATCCAATAAATGTATTCTTTACGGTAGAACACAAACCAAATACAGAGCAAAGTAAACGGCTCTCAAGCTTTAGCTTATCGAGATATACAGGATCACACACCCGTTATTCAAATACTTACAAGAGGAGTATAACTCACAATGGGTAATCACTCTTGTATAATATCTCACACTTGGATATTTTATAAAAAAGGTTTTATAAAATATATATATTAAAAATGAGAGAGATCAGATGAGCAGTGATGGTGTTGGTTGAATCTGTATTGTCTGGTCTTTTTTTTTCCACCATCGCATGCATTTATATAGCAGCTCTTCCAACGGATACATGCATTTGCGGTATACCGCCAAATGCACGCGGTATACCGTGCAGTAAAAAGTACACTGTCAGAAGAGAAAGTCAACCCTGCAAAACAAACGTAAACTTGTACCCGCGGTATACCGGCTAAACATCGCGGTATACCGCCCAACTGTACCCGCGGTATACCTGCTAAACACCGCGGTATACCTGCGTCAGAAAAAAGTACGACCAATCAATCAGAGGTAACATCAAGCCGCCGCGGTATACCTGCTGAACCTCGCGGTATACCTGCGTCAGAAAAAGCAAAATCTTGCTAGATCTTCTAAAAAAAACTTTATTTATTTAAAATCAATTATGGTTTTTAGAAATATCCAAGTGGTATATTATTTTAGGGTGTTTATCATTATAAATTATAAACACTAATGACAACGTAAATCTTCCGTCTTGAACTCTTCAGATAAGATCTTCGTGTTCTTCAAGAACTGTACACTTGGATAGGATTGTTAGATAAACAATAATACGGTGTGTTTGTAATCATCAAAATAAATATATATAAATATATAGAGATGTGGTACACTTGCACCAACAGAGCATATGCTTGCTCAATTGTAGGGAAGGGTTTCATTCGAAGGACATCGCTTCGAACATGGTCTAATCGATCATCCAGTCCATCAAGGAAGGTATACACCCGTTCTTCCTGTAGAATGGAGTTGTAATCTTTTATGTCGCTTTCACACTTCATTGGATTCGGTCGACGAAAATCAATTTCTCGCCATAAACCTTGCAAATTGTTGTAATATTTCTCTATAGATCCGTTGGCTTGTTTCATTCGAGATACACGACGTCTAAGTTCGTATACCTGCGAGGTGTCAGTGCCGTCAAAGTAAGTAGTAGCTGCAGCATCCCATACCTGTTTAGCTGTTGGATATCGAATAAAGTTCACGACCAAGGAATTATCCATGGAGTTGATCAACCATCCTTTTACCATGGCATTCTCGGTGCGCCACTTTCTAAAGGATGGGTCGGTTTCTGGTGGTTGGGGGTAATCTCCATTGATGTATCCCAATTTGTCTTTTCCAGAGATATACATCTCAACAACCTAGGTCCATAGTCCATAGTCCATAGTTGGAACCGTCCAACTTAATGCCGATCGGAGCCACCGGAGAATCAATAATGGGAGAGGCAGGTGTTTGGACCCTCGACAACACCTCTGTCATTTTTGATGTTAGATCATCAAAGATGGTTTCGGTGGAGTTTTTGTCGTCTTTGCTACCAGCCATGAAGTCTGAGCAGAAACTTGACCCCTGCTTACTCAAAGAACAGAAACCCAAGATTGTGCTCTGATACCATGTCAACAATGGTCTTTTTTCTCTATATTTCCACAATCAATAGAGGATACAATATATAGAACATACAGGAATCAATTTAGGAAACTATTCTAAGGCTATACAACAAATACAACAAGGATATGATTGATATATCCCTTGAATAAAGAGATTTCCATGATTGATATTTCCATAGGACACTAATTGGAAATCTTGACCAGCTGGAAGATTGAGCCAATCACGCCAACAAATACCACCGCTATAGCGGCACGATTAACAGCATAGTCTGGATCACAATGTCCAACTCTGGTTTGTAATTTCAATTACTACCAAGTTGCTGATACAAAGGAAGCATGTTGGATATCATAATGACTCTTACCTAAAAACACATAATAAATTTAGTCAATTAAATTATGCATAGAAGATCTCCATGAACTTATTATTACCTTTGTGATACCAGCATCAAGGCTGTTGAACACATGCTCTTCTTCAAGTCAAACAAAATGATGCATAGAACTGTGAACAGAATCCGGCAATGCCTTGACACTCCTCATCTCCTAATAACAAGATAATGATACCAGGTTTTCATCAATCCACAAACACACCATACAATTTGAATTTATTAGTACAAGCTTCATCACACACATATTTCTCACAAACCCTAGAATTAGTCTTCTCTTCAAACTCATCTACCCATAATATATAGCCATACCTTGTATGGTAAACTCTATAACAGAACACCGCTATATTTAAAGTTTCATCAACTCGATCTTAACACCAACAAAATTCAAGATGAAATTAATATAATTAGTAAAAACTTCAGTGCATACCAATTTTTGTTGTTCAAATGTTTAAATGTAGTATAAATCAGAAAATTAAGAACAGTCAATCCAAAAATTAGGCACTTTGATTTCTTAAAGAACAATTGAAGAATACTTTGAGAAAAAACCCTAACTAGCATCAAGAACACCATCGCCATAAAACTTTTTCCAATTAAAAAAAACATTCACCAGAAAAACAGAAAGAACACCATATTTCCGATTTTCACTCTGCAAAACCAAAACCAAAATCGAGTGCAAGGGTTGTAACACCCTCAAAGTACCCCTAGAGGTATTACGTAAATTAACTGAATAAACTGCTGGATTAATTAAAAACTTAATTGTTCAGACTGCAACAAATGAGAACCTCTGAAAAAAACATACTGGTTCGATCCTCAAATCACAATAATTGAAAATAACAGCGGAAGCTAAAACTACTAATAAGTCTCAAGAACTAGTCTGTCCCATACCAGACTAATTATTACATCCAATTAATACCGAAAGCAATAGGTATCTATGAGCAAACTACTGAATCCTCCGGCTAATTTCCCTTGCTAGTTCCTGCTTGGTAATTTCCTGAGATACACATCAAGTGTTAGCTTAACAAGCTAAGTGAGGTCATGAGTATCTAAATAACAATTATAGCATATCACATTTAATAACTGAATTAAATGAGCGTATAACTGTATCTGTACACATAACTGAACTGAGTTGTATCATTCATATCTGATGAATAAAAACTGAAACAAATCTGAACTGTATCATTCATATTTGATGAATGATACCTGTAAGTGTACTGTCCCTAGACTGTATCCTTCCTGTTAAACGAAAGATACCTAAAGCGACAGATTTTCTGAACATAACTGAGCCAAGCTGAATCATTCAAGAAATCGTTATAGAAGTAAGATGAAACAGAATTAGGAAACAGATTCCTAGAACAGTCGAAATTTCGCTGAAGCTCGTGTTACACACGATTCCCTTAAACAGATTCGTCGTCTGTTCCGAGGGTACAACAACGTGAGCAGAAGTACTGCCGGAGATGACCACTTGCCTTGAAAATTCGTCGGAAAAAGTCGTATGGTTACTGTTTCGTATGTTGCAGTATCGAGTGTATATTCAGTGTGTTCTTGGATGAAAACGAGACCCTATATTTATATTGAATATTGAAACCGAAATAATTAATTCGTAATTAACGAATTAATTACTGTAACCGAAATACGTTTACATTTACGTTTTCAGTTACAAAAAATTTATTCAATACGTTTACGTTTTCAGTTACAAAAAATTTGAACCGGTCAAAACGAAAATTAGCAAAACTGAGTTGCGTGAGCACGATATGCAAGAGAGGATTAGTAGCGAATAGCCTAAGTTTTGTTGAAAGTGTAAGGTCAATTGCCTGGTCATTTTGATTCTTTTGCAGGATATGCAAGATACTAGAAACTGCTATGATGGCTTAATATTTGTTGCTGCTGCAATGGCTAATAGTATATTTGGTAAGTGTTATACAAATGGCATGTTTTGTTGCATTTTTTACAAGTACAACCAATTAGGAGATCTTACATATACGATTAGCTTTGTTGATGTAATCTGTAATTGGCTTTCTATAATGGATGCATTTGAGGACCCATTACATGATATTTCACCGTAGGGCTGAATTCTTCTAGAATGTTTCATGTCACACGGTGTTGGTTTTTTGTTTTGTCTCAGCTAGCATTATTTAAATAGTATTTTTGCTTATTTGCTAAGAGTGAGTGGTGGAAATTTAACGAGTGGACGTTTAATTTTGAATCTAACTTTGATTAATAGATTATCTTGATCATGGTTGGTTTATTCGAAACTTTTAGTTTTCTGGATATTCCTAGATAGGTATCACAAATGTGTGTGCCAAGAAGTTATCTTAGACATGGAATGAGCCCTTCCACAAGAAAGTATTTGACTATCTATGGAAGGCTAAGTGAGAATGCTTGAGTGGTTTAGAGCTCTGGTGGAACACACAACTGCCTCTTGGCTCTTGCACCTTATTAAATTTCCACCACATGCCGAGATTTCGGAGTTGCATTCGTGTCCGCAGGTCGCGCTCACACACAAGTTCAACGATTTTAGCTTACGAAATCGTCAATCGGCACCCCCTTGCGCGCGGGTAGGTGTTGGACACATTATATATCGTTTCGAAGCTCTCATATAGGAGAACACAAACCCACTAAGAGTTAATTATATATAATACATATATATATATATATATGTATTTAAATGTGTCCAAAGTAAGTAAAAACTCATATTTTTACTAAATTTTTCAACACATGCTTATATATAAATACATATCATTTTGTTTTGTGACAAAAGCTTGAACCCAAAGACAAAAAAAAGCTTGTCAATCTGATTAGTATTAAATGATTAATATATATGATACTTTGTTCAATAAAAAACATGTTAGAAGAGCTTATATAGAGATCTTTATAACAATCATACATCAAAGTAGGTACAGACTAACTACAATCATTCTAGTTGCCTTCATACATGCTACAATCACTATTCTAATGTTTTTCTAATTTCGTGTAAATTTTCAAATTATAATGTCATGATAAAAGTGTATTGAAAATATCATGTGGTAATAAAAAAAACAAAGCATAACTTTTCACCATAATTCTTATTTAGCGTACTCACTAATTCTTTCAAATTTAGCGTGTTTCTATCAATGTGGATAACATCTTAATTCAAGATTTGATAATACTTACATCTTCTTGTGACTTGTGAGATAATAAAAAAAACACCATGGTTCAACATTTGATAATATTATATAATTTGATTAAATATAATGATTTCTATACATTTATCTATCAATTAATTTACTTGAACAAATAATTTTTTTAAGAAAAATAAGGTTGGCCAAAAAGAATATCTAGCCAAGCAATCCTTTAATTAATCAAAAACCAAGTCTCCTCGTTTATTATAGTTATTTTCATTCTCCAATCTTATATTACTTATCATTGTGGGATGAGTAAAACACCACCACAATGTTAGATTTCGAAATGCACATATCTCACTTTGCCACATTATTATATATTATTATTTCTTTTTTTATCTATAAATTTAATTATTTCAATTTTTTTAACTTCCTAACAATGTGAGATAGCTAAAAATCAATCACCTCACCATTTGTAAAGTACTCAAATTTCATGGTGTCACATCATGACCTTTTAGTTCAGTTATTGGTTTTTTAACATTTTTATTGATTGATATATTAATCGATTGATTTTTTATATAATAATAATTTTCATTTGTTTTTCAAAAAAATCATCCAAAATAAACAATCTATGGATCATGGCCCTATGGATCATGGATGGGCACAAAGGTACCACATTCACATTTTGTATTCACATCTTTATTCTAACTTTTTAACTTTTCACCAATGTGGGATAGACAATAACTCAACCACACAATTCACCACTTGAGATTTGAGAATACTCATATCTCATGATGTCATCTCATAACCTTTTGGTTTTTTTAATATATATAAAATATGGATGATTGATAATATTTTTTGTAAAAAATGTCATCTAAAATAATACAATCTTATGTGTCAAAACCGATGAATAGACACAAATACATTACATGCACCTTTCTTACACATCTTTATTCTATTCTTCAACTTGTCACCAATGTGAGATAGCTAAAAAGTAAACTACAATTGAGCATTTGAAAATACTCAATTTTTATGTTGCAAAAAAAAAGTCATCCAAAATAAGACAATCCTATGAGAATGGACACAAAAGCATCACATCCACCTTTTTATACATCTCTTTATTCAAAAATTTCAACTTTTCACCAATGTGGGAGAGCTAAAGCTCAACCACAATCTATCATTTGAGAATACTCCCATGATGCAAAATAAAGGTTATCCAAAATAATATTACTCTATGAGAATGAAAACAAAGTCATCACATCCAACTTTCTTATACACACATATTTGTTTTAATATTTCAACTATTCACCAATGTGGGATAACTATAACTCAACCACAATCCACCATTTGAGAATACTCAATTCTCATGATGCCACATCATTCCTATTGGGTTTTCCTTTTATATATATAAAGATTTATTTCCAACCACATCCATCTTCTTTTATCTTCACATTGATTAAATCATATATTTTCACGAATTTGTTAAAATTTTGCTTTTAACTTTTCACCATAATTCTTATTTTCATCGGACCGACCCATTATTGTGTTCCAAATGTTTTATAAATTGACAAATATTTAAATACGTATAAATATGTATTTTATTCCTCAAAATATGATATTGTTGGATTTATAACTTAATATAAATTTATTTGAATTAAATTATAGTAATACTAAAATCAATCAAAATAAGGATTAAAATAAAATAAATTCTCTACGACCATCTCCAATAGGGCCACTAAATCTTACACTAAACAGTAAATTTGGTATAAATAACACTATTTACATCTCCAATAGGGTCTCTATTTTTAACACTAAATTTAGTGTAATGAATAGTATTACACTAAATTTAGTGTAACACTATTCATTTACACTACTTTTAACTTTAGTGTAAAAAATAATGTTACCATTAGAGAAAAATTACTATTAACACTAAAATTTAACAATATATTTTAAATCATCGGAGATGCACTAAACCCTGATTTTAAAAGCAAATTTACTGATCTAAAAAAACCCTCATATTTTCAGAAGGAAACGCTCTAGCTCTAATGGTGTTTACCAAGGGTTCTGTTGTTGAAATAAGCAGTGACGAGGTGGGATTCCATGATGTATGGTACGTTGCCACCATACTCGATGTCGATGTCGATGTCGATGTCGATGTAGGAAGAAAATCCAAGAGTAAAAGCAGGAAGAAAACCGGGTACAGGGTTAAGTATGATTGGTTGTTTGAAGAAGGTAATTCATCTGAGCATTTGACGGAAATCGTAGACCCTTCCTTCGTCAGACCTTTGCCCCCTTCTTATCCTCGCCGTAGTAACAATAATCATAATCATAATCATAATGAGGTGGAGGTGGAGGATTTAGAGCTATTTGATGTTGTAGATGCTCATCATTTACACGGATGGTGGATTGGTGTGGTAAATGAGGTGATAATCGATGCCAACAATATTAGGAAATATATCGTTTCCTTTGAATCTCCTCCTCAACAAGTTGAGTTTCAAAGGTCTCACCTGCGACTTCACGTTGACTGGGTTGACGGCCGTTGGCAGGTCCCACCAAAGAAGGTATATAATATTTCGCTGTCAAGTAATTAGGGTTTTATTTGATTCTGTTTTTTTCTCATAAAGTTAATATACTATTTTAACTAATCCTATGCCAAATTATGACTCTAATACATCAACCAATATTAGTGTACGCAAACCCTGAACAAATGGGATATTCCAACACATTTCCAAGTAGCCGTTTGTGTACAATCTTTAGAGGGTTCAATTTATCATGTTCATGTTGCTTACGGTTTTAACATTGGTTCAATGGTTCCACATGGTTTCAGTTTTTACCTATGAAAAACCCGAGTTGTTACTTTCAACAAAGTCTTTACCACAAATTGGTATATAATTCATTATTCACAAGAATAAAAATAGTGTCATCGCAACAACAAAAAGGTTGGTTTGTGGGTTATTGAATTCATGTTTATATTCAATCTGGTAATTAACAGTTTCTTTGATCGACTACAAAAGCCAAAACCATATCCCGATTCCATATTTGAATACTATTTGTTTCTTAACATCATTCAGACACCGGAGCTGGAATCTGCCGTTACAAATGCTGCAAAAACATCGAATGATGATCGTTTAAGCTTCAAGACAACTTCTAAAGAAGCTTTAATGGCTGATCCAGAAACCCCAACTGTTGTCCCTCAAATTTCTGCTACAAACAAGATTAGTTCACGACAAAAAGCTGTGAGTCGAAATTTTCCCTTACCGATTATTGTTATGAACCCGATGTCAGATAGTCAAAGTTTTCACCCCTAACGAATGCAGGTAACTCATGCGGATACAGTTGGTGGACTGGGCCGTTCATTTACATATATTCAATACAAAAGAATTGCTACAAACTCTCGTGGTAAAAGATTACCATCTTCGGCAGGTGTGGTAAACTTAGGTTTCATTCGTTTTATACCCGTTATGTGGGTCCCATCTCTGTTTATGATGACATGATTAATTGATATTATTTTCTTAATATGAAATTTGGATAAACTAAATGTGAATTGAATCTAATATCATGTGGATTATGGTATATAAGGTGGCAAGGGAAACACTCAAGTTATGGTGGAAGCTAGCGGATCACAAGCTAGACATCAAGATTCACTTCTCTTGGAGCAAGAAAAGAGCATCACCGTACGCACTTTTTTGGCATTTTTTTTAACGGATTCACACATGGAAAAGGAATGAGTGATTTGTTTCTTTAGTTGCAAACAAACCATCATTCTTGTGAAAATGGTTAGAGAAAGCAATAACTTTTTGGACAATTTTTGAAATAGGATTCTTTTGGGACAAAAAAGGCGCCTGCTTTCAAATCTTTACAACTTTTTGGACAATTTTGCAGATGATTAGATACAGATTTAACAAAATGACTCTTTATTTGATTTTTAAAAAGAGTAAGCTAGTTTAGGAAGGTCAAATCTTGTTTAATGTTTAATTTTTGAAATGGGATTCTTTGGGGACAAAACTAAACATAAAGATGGATTTTTTTTGGATAAAATCTTGAAGGTTTAATTTCTCTGTTGTTCTCAACAGGAAACTTGTGAAGCAGAGGCCGGTAAGAGCTCGCAGAAAAGAAAGAGGGGCAGACCGCCAAAAATGCCAAATGGTTTATTACAAGGTACATAATAAAATAATTATTCTCTTTTTATAACTTTAAATATCTAAAAGAACAAAAATGTAGCTGAGAAGCACAATGGAACCACTGTACTTTGGTATTAGCAAATTTGCAATGATCGTGTCCTATGAACATATCTTATTTGGCGCTTGTGTGTTAAACGAGTTAAACCTCTGTTTGATGTTCAATCTTGTGGCATGTAATGCATATATATATATATATATATATATATATATATATATATAGACAATCAAGAATCAAGGAAAAAGGTTTCTTCTGCCATTCATGAAATGACTAGTGAACTTGACGAACAACCTCTATCCGTCTGCTATCAAGGGCTGCATCCAATGACAGTTTTGAATAACACACGTAAGCCAATTCGTTTCACTCTTTTATGTTTATATATAGAGGCTCTGTAAAATGCAAACCTTGTATTTGTTGCACACCTTACAAACCACAGTCTACATATGTGCACAACCAGTCTGCATATGTGAACAATGCATATATACATATGCATATGCATACGTACAAGAGTATACATATAATGGACATATATTCATATGGGATAATGCATATATGCATCTTAGATTTTGCATATATGCACATTGGTTTGTAAGGGGTGCAACAAATACATGGTTTGTATTTGATTTGTACCCTATATATATATATATTTATCGTTTATGTCTTTCTCTCTTTTCGTACATTTTACAAGCCGGGTGGAGATCAAGTTTGCATGCATCTAATCTTAGTTCTTGTTGGTGTACTTAGGGGGTTCTCGTTGTAGTGCTCTTCGCCACCGTGATGAACCAAGTGATGCGTTGGCAATAGTCGTGATGAATCCAGCCATGGTCAACAGTCGTGAAATCACCGAATACCAACAAGAGTGGCCTTTTATCAAACAGTCTCCAATTTGGGCCACCATCGAATCTCTGGAGTTGTACCAGAATCCGCCACAAAAACCACATTTTCTTCTGTTGAAGAAAATCAAAGAGGATTGTCGTGAGGGTGTAGCCATTGGACACATGGTGACGTTTGCGAATGTGGTTCAGAGAACTTCAAAACTACAGGCGGATGATCCCAACGACATAATTGAGAACAGTTTGGAAATTTTAGTTGAGTTGGAGACTCATGGGTTTGATGTGGGTGGTGTTCGAGCTCGTTTGAATGAATTGTTGTCTAGAAAAGCTGAAGTGGGTGAACTTAATGATAGGTTGAAAGAAGGCGAGAAAGAACTCGAGAAGCAGAATCTTGAAAAGTCCAAAATCACGAAAGAAGTCGATCAACTCGAAGCGAAAATGCAGGAGTTGCAAGAGAAACTGGTGGAGACTGTGAAGAAGAAGGAGGTGAAGGATGAAGAGATTATGATGTTGCAATCAAACTTGGATCTGGTTTCTAACCAAATCATGGATTTGGAATTTGATTTTGAAAAACTTGCAGCAACCCCTTTGTAAGTTGTTCTAGTTGTAGGTATGATCCACACCTTTTGATGATGTACAAAAAAAATGCTTTTATCCTTGGTTTGAAGTTATGGTAAGCATCTACTAACCTCTTGTTTTAATTCCAATATCTTACTCAGTTAGAAACAACTGTTCTATTCCTTGGGTAGAGGACACGTATGCTTAGAGCATCTCTGACAGCATTGTTAAAATAGAATAAAATGTGTTTTGGTTTGCTATTCTTCTCCAACAACATTGTTATCTTGTTTGTTAAAGTAGAGATTCATGGAAAAATCTCTAAATATAGAGAACTCTCTATAATTCTCTAAATAGGAGAGAAATAATTATTTTATTCAACCCACCAATAACATAAATTTTTTATCATTTTATATTATTTTTTTCTTTTAAAGTGTATTGAAAGTATAAATTAGAGAATGTTATATTAATATAATTTGTGTTAAAATCTCTAAAATAGCAAATCTCTTGGAGATGAATGTAATTCTTTTTAGAGATTTTAACATTTGATTCTCTATTTTAAAAAAGTTATAAAAAACGTGTTGAAGATGCTCTTACATCCCACATATCCCAGACTATTTGAATATATTATGGGCCAATTCAGTGTAGTATCTAAAATGTTAAAAGGTTAGACTAATGTTGACCTATGTGAAAAGAAATTAATAGATCAGACTTTACCTTAATCTTCTCCGTCATCCTAAGGGGTTATTTATCAAACTCCTACCGGTAAAAGTTATCACGTTCACTTACTTTACAGGGTAAGATTTTAAGCCATCAAACGCCAAATAACTGCTTTAACAACAAATAACAACATTGTTTTCAGATATGATCTAGTTCGTTGAATGCGAACCATTGTATGTTGCTACCAACTAATAAGTGCCATTAACTGCTTCTAACAATCATTATTTTCGAACCATTTCCTCCGTAAACCATCTCATATGAGCATGTTCTTTTCCGATGGCAATATTCATATATAGGACACAATTGAGGCACGCAAGAAAGATTGGCAACTAGTTAAGGATTAGACCCGAGTCGGTTATTTTTAACTAAATGTTCCTAAATGTTCACGATTTCAATAAATGGTTTGTGTTAATGAAAATTGAACAATTGTGAAGGTTGAACACGTATGAAAAGTGTATGCGTATTCATTGACAACGTCCAACCTTGCGGAATTAGTAGAATAGTTCAACAAATCGGGATGAATGTAGTCTTGATCATGATGAAGATACATCTTCGATGCAACGAACTTTGATGAACGAAAGCAAACTCAAAACACCTAGTTATTTAATGAGTACTATTGCTTATTTTGTGGAAATTGAGAGATAAAAAGAAATCTACAATGTGATAAGTACGCATGAGATCATGTGAGAAGTGCCATTTTTGGTGAGAAGTACTTTTAAACCGCTTTTAATCAAATACCCTTCCATGAATAGCGGCTTAAAATGGAATTGATCCGATACATCTCATCCTAATGTTAGCAACAAGAATAATCAATCCACAATGCAACTAAAAAAAACTACACTGCAAGTTATTTATGTTATATATTGGTCCCATTTGTTATAGACGAGAGGGAATAACCTTATAACCATGATTCTTATTTTCACCAAACCGACCCATTATTGATACTTAACCATCTTGTTATATATATAAATGTTCCAAATATTTAAGAAATGCTTTATAAACCGGCAAACATTTGAATATGTATTTTATCCTGATATTATTGAATTTATAACTTAAATTAAATTTATTTGAATTAAGTTATATATACTACTAAAATCAATCAAAATAAGGATTAAAATAAAATAAATTGCTTAAGGCATTGTTTGACAAAAAAAAATATAGCTTATAAGCTAGTTTTTTTTTGAGGTAAATGTTTAGATGACCATAAGCTAGTTTTTTGAAAAGCTACTTACTTGAAGTAACACATACGCTTCAAAGTTGAAACCTCATTGTTGACGGTATAAAATACTGATCCAAAAACCCTGATATTTTCAAAAGGGCAGACTCTATCTAGCTCCAATGGTGATCACCAAAGGTTCTATTGCTGAACAAATATATCGTTTCCTTTGAATCTCCTCCTGAACAAGCTGAGTTTCAACCTGCGACTCCACGTTGACTGGATTGACGGCCATTGGCAGGTCCCACCAAAGAAGGTTTATAATATTTCGCTTTCAAGTAATTAGGGTTTTGCAATTTGATTCTGTTTTTTTCTCGTAAACTTAATACAAAAGCCAAAACCATATTCCGATTCCATATTTCAAAGTCTGCAAATGAAGATTGCAAAAACCAGGTGCATGATGAGAGGTAGCAACCAATAACCAACTCAACGTCAACCCTCATCAGAAACTTAATACAGCTGCTATGGAACAAATGAAGAACCTCCCTCCGCTCAACATCATTCAGACACCGGAGCAGGAATCTGACGTTAGAAATGCTGCAAAAACATCAAACTCCAATGATGATGATCGTTTAGGCTTCAAGACAACTTCTAAAGAAGCTTTAATGGCTGATCCAGAAACCCCAACTGTTGTCCCTCAAATTTCTGCTACAAACAAGATTAGTTCACGACAAAAAGTTTGTGAGTCGAAATTTTCCCTTACCGATTATTGTTATGAACCCGATGTCAGATAGTCAAAGTTTTCACCCCTAACGAATGCAGGTAACTCATGCGGATACAGTTGGTGGACTGGACCGTTCATTTACATATATTCAATACAAAAGAATTGCTACAAACTCTCGTGGTAAAAGATTACCATCTTCGGCAGGTGTGGTAAACTTAGGTTTCATTCGTTTTATATCCATTATGTGGGTCCCATCTCTGTTTATGATGACATGATTAATTGATATTATTTTCTTAATATGAAATTTGGATAAACTAAATGTGAATTGAATCTAATATCATGTGGATTATGGTATATAGGTGGCAAGGGAAACACTCAAGTTATGGTGGAAGCTAGCGGATCACAAGCTAGACATCAAGATTCACTTCTCTTGGAGCAAGAAAAGAGCATCACCGTACGCACTTTTTTGGCATTTTTTTTAACGGATTCACACATGGAAAAGGAATGAGTGATTTGTTTCTTTAGTTGCAAACAAACCATCATTCTTGTGAAAATGGTTAGAGAAAGCAATAACTTTTTGGACAATTTTTTAGATAGGATTCTTTTGGGAAAAAAAAGGCGCCTGCTTTCAAATCTTGACAACTTTTTGGACAATTTTGCAGATGATTAGATACAGATTTAACAGAATGATTCTTTATTTGATTTTTAAAAAGAGTAAGCTAGTTTAGGAAGGTCAAATCTTGTTTAATGTTTAATTTTTGAAATGGGATTCTTTTGGGACAAAACTAAACATAAAGATGGATTTTTTTTGGATAAAATCTTGAAGGTTTAATTTCTCTGTTGTTCCCAACAGGAAACTTGTGAAGCACAGTCCTGGAACAACGTGGTAATATATCTTTACACATAAACCTAATACATCCAAATGTGGTAATATAACTTACCCATTTTTACCGGCAAAACCCATTTATCTTTTTACCAAAGGGTCATTGGCACAGCAGTACCCGGTTACCGGTAAAGCCCAACCTTCATGGAGGTCAAGGGTTCAATCCTTACCAAAGGCGAGGAGTGTGGGTGAGTATTTTCCGTATGTAACTATTATATACAATGAGGCATAGAAGCAATGCAAGAGCATGGATACAGAAATATTGGAAGGCCAAGCAACCTTGAAATGAATGATGACAAAAACAGAATAAAAGAGAGAATTTGAAGTATTAATGTCAATGAACATACCTTTACAGAGATAGTTTCATAAGGGCCAGCCAGATATGTATCCAGAAAGCCTTAAATCGCCCTCAAATGCATCCAACTTATGTAGAGAACTGGTATCCTCGGTCCCAAAACCACTAATCAGTAGGGGAAAGGGGACGATAAGCAAAGAATCTCATCACCACTGCATGAAAATGACATCTTAACTTCTTAAACATAAAAAGTGAAAAATATTTAAGATGCAAGTGTAGAAGTGATCACCTCTCAATATCAATCACTTTGAAGCAGGTGAACAAGAGCAATTCTCAGTATGCATTCTTTGACAGAGTGCAAAACCTTTCCAATATATGTGATACCATGAACGCATAATATCAGAATTAGGAACAACCAGTTCGATACAGCAAAAAAAAATAACCTAGACTGTAAATGACTCCTCCGAAATGGTTGGTTGTAGAATAAATCACGGACAGCAACTGCAACAACCAAGACATGCCTTAATAAAGTAAACAAGATTTATCCATGCTTAGCTATAAGCAAACCACATGCTTCAGAGAAGAATGACATGAATCAAGGAGTTTAATTATCTAAACGCTAAATACCACCATTAAAATACCTGGATACATTATCAAAGAATATATATCTGAAGGTTACCATTTTCAGTTGCAGCTAGTATTTGTCCAGAATTATTTAACAAACATACAACTATATAAATGAAATTTACTGGCCAAACTTTTTACCTTCAAATATTGATGTCAACTTGATCACCTCTAAAAAAAGTTTGGTGTTATAGAGGTGGGTTAGAGAAAATACCCCCATTTTGGGGGCTTCAACCACCACTAAAACACAAAAAACAGAGAGGCTATCATTTGGCCGGTATAGTTGAAGGTCTAAGTCTTTTGCCTTTGAAATATTATTATTGTATTTTTTATAATTTACACACACACACACGTGTGTGTGTATGTATATATATATATTCCTAAATTTATATCAGCAAAATATACACATATATTATTATGGTTTTACCTTTTTTCCATTATGTATGTGACACAAAAATGTAATGTTATACTTGTACCAACTATACGAAATCAAATCTACAGGTTCAAACTACCGCATACATCATATAGGGCAATATTACCTAGCCTTAGACCGCGAGTCATTTGCAGAACCTTCATTCAGTGCCAAATAATCAGCACCCGATGATTTCTGTATGTGCATCAGATGATTGTCTTCTGCATGCCAAATAGATAGGAGTTACTTGTGAGACTTTTCCCTAAATCATGTCATGTAGAGGTAAGTTGAGAAAACACCATGCAATGTAGGGGCATTATGCAATGATTCATTCATGGGGGGTTTAACAGTCGTTTATACTTCTAAGAAAGGGCATCATCAACATGAAAAGGAACAACAGATGGTGCTTTCATAACTAATCTGTTGTTTATACTAGAGTCAGTTTGCAGAAAGTTTGGATTCCATTTTGGCATCTGAAAGATGGTGCACATGTTCACTGCTCCGTACTACACTTGGTCCCTATCTTCTGAAGAAATGTAATTATTAATTAGGTACTCCCTGATGGTTAATGCACCTTGATTTTCCTTTTGAGGTGAAACCTGAAGGATTAGATGTGTAATGTAAGTTTTGTGTCATCATATTATGCATGCAAAACTTCATAACAATCCTTGCTTTCTTGGGTATTCTTTTCTTTTACTTACTAGTTAGTTATTTGGCTTTCATTCTTACTTTTGCCAAGGGGATGAGAGAATAAATATGTCTTCGTAAACTATCACCTTATTCTATCTCATAATTACCACTTAATAACCCAGATACTTGCATCGGTACTGTAAACATCAAGCCACCCCAACATAATCTAAAACCTCAGCGTTATCAATAATTTTCTTCTTATCATATCTGCAAACAAGGAAAAACAATTATATGAAATCAAATCGGCAGATTCAAACTACTGCATAACATCATTTGGGCTGATAATACCTGGCCTTCGACCGTGATTCATTTCCAGAACCTTCATTCTAGTTATTTTAGGAAATCTACATAGGGTAAATTGACACCCAAAATACAAGGTACATGTTTGCCAAACAAAAAATGGATATGAACTAAAAGTGGAGCTTTTTTCCGATGAAAATTGCAAACAGAGAAAAAAAAGGTATGTTTAAATTGAGAAGGAAGTAGTAGGTAACAAATATGAACAATTAAGGGGATTTCAGAATATAATAATATGGCTCATATCCTATTATCGCCTTGAAAATTTCCTTTTTATAGTTGATTTGAACCTAGGGATGAAAACTTCAATTTTGGTCCCTGTGTTTTGTCAAAAATGTAGTTTGCATTTTTGACTAGTTTCCGTCCCTCTCACTAACGGAAGCTAACATCCATCCATTTAATGAAGGGTATTTATGTCTTTTTATACATTTCTTTATTTTAACATTACTTTTCTCTTTTTGGTTTTTGTCTTTTATGAATTTATTATATTTTAACTCTATATATATATATATATATTAATCACAACTGTCTCCTTCCTGAGTCTTCTGCTCCTCGCCGCTGCCACAACTGACCGGAGAAATTTGTCCGACGCCGGAGATTGGTGCCACTGAACCCATAAGTTACATCACCCGACCTATTTCATTTTCTGCTTCTAAGAATTTTCTCCCCTCTTATCCCTTGTTTTTGCCCAAATTTTTGCAGGTTGTAGAGGGAGAAAATGAAGATGGTGATGATAAAAAACAGTTGAAACCAAAGAAAACTTACAAAGATCTTGAGAAAAAATGAGATGGGTTTTGAAGAACACCAACAACAACCACTTTTCTTTGTTGTCTTCCCCACCACTCCGCTCCGGCGATGTCAATTGGGGAACACCACGGCCTCCTTCTCATCCTCCCTTTCCCGATCTGCCCCAACAGCGATTGAGAATTCACCCTCATCCTTCTTCTCCCGGTCCAAACTAGTCATGCACATCTCGAGTGTGTACACTGGATGTCCAGAAGAAACAGGTCCAGCCGAAGCCGAGTGAACAAACCACTTTGGGGTTTTGTCAAAATCACCCATCACGTAAGCCTTGCTAAACCAAGCTTCTCGAAGATGAAGCTACCACAGGTGTACCTCACTGACCCGACAGTGAGGGAGATGGAGTCAGTGTGTGTTTTATTACAGTCTGTGTGCGTGTGTTTTTGCAGGGATGAAGATACATAGAGAAAGACCAAAATACCCTTCATTAAATGGATGGATGTTAACTTCCGTTAGTGAGAGGGACGAAAACCAGTCAAAATGCAAACTACAGTGGCTAATTTGTAATAAATGAACTCTAGGGACGAAAACCCAAGATTTTTGACAAAGCAAAGGGACCAAAATTGAAGTTTACTCTTAAAAATCTCTAGACTTGTGTATAAACATATAGAATTGTACACTTCTAAATGTCATAAAGCATAAAAAAGATGACCAACCAATTAAGAAGTCTGACTTACTGCAGTGAGCGTAGCAATGGTCCACTCGTTGAGAAAAAAACTCAAATTTCCTGTTGACGGAAAAGTAAAAACCTTTGAAAAGAAAACATGTTAGTTAATATATCTCACTTAAGGAAGTGAATCTAATTACTTTTCAAAACCTGTGTCAAAGATGTAAACAATCCATCAGAAAAATCCCATAACCGAAATACTTGGTGGAAGTCAGAGAAAAGACACCAAGTTTTTCAACATAGACCATACCAGTACTCACTTGCTTTGCATACCATTTGAAAGCTCAACAAGTACTTATGTCTCAAATCTTTAAGTTGTATTCTTTCATCAACAGTGTGCTGCAAACACAAACTCTACAATGCTTGTACTTGAAAACCTGCAGAAAACCAACCATTTATATGTTTTTAGATGCTAAATCCATAGTGCAAAATGAAATCTTTCCGTGCCAAGTTTATTGCTTTTTTTATGTATTACTAATATGACATCATTATCTGTTAACCACAAGGGTTGTGGCATAGTGAAATATCCCATCTGCCCGGGGTTCGAATCCAGTCGTACACAACAATTGTGGCCACTTAGGTTTAATCAGGGCTGATGTCTTACGGTCGTAATTTGCCAAGGGATTAGTCTAGGCATAAAATTATCTGTTGTAAAACTGAAGAATTAATATCAGGTTTGAAGTTGAAAACTGGTTTATAGCAACAAATGCACCTCAACTTCACACAAGAACATGCCATCTTCGCTTGTTTGAAGTTCAAAAGATTCATTGTTTGGACCCGAGCAATGGCATATCAAAGCACAAGGAATCAAAGCCAAGATGGTCATAGAGTAAGACGAATTTGATGCGTCCTTTTCGGTTTCCGACACGTTATCTTCTGTTCATGAATCTTGATTCTTTGTGTTCTTTATTGGAGGCTTCTCTCCAACACTTGCAGCATTTGCATCTTGTATTGATGATGCGATTCCCCACCGAGTTTGGATTCTTTAACTCTACCACCCAATTTGTTATTTGGGGTTTTAAGATATTTTTCGACTTGAAAACTCCTGGATCTGCTGGATCCACACCAGCGCACCATATATACAGGCCGAATGTAGATATAATCTGGCAACAGAAAGTAGATGAAGCTTCATAAGGTCAGTATATGTATGGATTCTAAGAAACTTAATTGAATATCGTTCTGAATGCTACAACTACAAAAATATTGGTGTTCAATTTGTCAAAAAATGCATATTTGATTGAGAAATAGTTTGGTTGAGTTCAAAGTCGAAATCTTTATTCGAATCTGCTATATAATTTGAAAGATTTATCAGTCTAGAATCACATTTTATGATCAATACAGTAAAGCTTCTACTTTCTCTGTGCAAATTTTAACAATCCCTACCCCACCTCCTAGGGGTCACTGGCTCAAAACTCGCCAAAGGCGACGAGTGTGCGTGAGTATTTGCAGTATAAAAATTTATCAACTTCAAAAAAAAGTTGAATTTATGCACAGCTAGAGAAAAGACAAGCAAATGAATCTGAAGTTTCAAAAGACCGGTCAATAATAGCAATTATTCCGCCACCCACAAATGGAAATAATTTCTTCTCAACTTGTTGAAGAACTTTAGAATCCTCCATGCATCTCTTAGTAATAGAGTTGGGTAACAAAGAATCACCAAGGAGGTGAAATATACCGAAAGATATGTAAAGTATACTGTCCTGATTGATAGGACCATCTGGATTCTCTATACTCTGTCAAAAAACAAATATAGGCTAATCAAATTGTAAAGTTAATACAAAAATATCGGAAGCCTGCAAAATAAGAAACCTTGAATAAGAATTGAATGGTGACAAAAACATAAGACAAGATACATTTTGAAGTATTAATGTTGACAAACATAACCTCACAGAAGACAGCTTCATATATCACTCACTCTTTAAAATCGTCCAGGAATCTCTCTTAGTGATAGATATACTTGGGTAACAAAGAATCACCAAGGAGGTACAATATCCCAAGTATACTGTCCTGATTGATAAGATCATCTATGCTCTGCCAATAAACAAAGATAGGCTAATCAAACTGTAAGATAGGAATAAACCAGAATGTATATAATATTTTTAAGGGTATGTAGCCCTCTGGCAGCCATTCCGACATTTCCCCCAAAATCTAATGTACCTTGATTTTCGTTTGAGGTGAAACTTGAAGGGTTAGACGAGTAATGTAAGTTTGGCGTCATCATATTATGCATTCAAAATTTCTTTAAACGGAACACACTCCCCGCTTTCTAGGGTTTCCTTTTCTTCAACTAAGTAGTTATTTGGCTTTCTTTCTTGTTTTCTCTAAGGCCGGGGGATGAGAGAAGGAAGAATATATACCCTTATTCTAGCTTGTTATTAAGAGATACCAACAATTAATAAGCCAGATACCTGAATCTGTATTCTGAACATCAAGCGCCTCCCTCCATAACTGTCTTAGCCTTAGGGCTTAGAACGACGTGATGATTTCTGTATGTGCATCACATAACTGTCTTCTGCACGCCAAATAAGATATGAGATTTTTCCCTATATCATGTAGAGTTAAGTTCAGAGGGAAAACACCTACATACATACATAGTGTCTGATGGCAGAAACTATTAGGGCTACGGATTCTTTTCTTCCCTCTGAAAAATGGCGGTGGCCGAACTGCTTCTTCTTGAACTATTTTGCATCAAGCCATTCTCCGATTGATTTTCCCCATAAGGATTCTGATTCATCCTCTGTAAAATGGCGGTGTCTATTATGCTAATAATACGATTACTCCCTACTTGTTGTTATTGCTATATATATATATATATACTTTTGTTTCCGTTGTCAAATTAATAAAAATATATATATTAAATTCTGCGTATCAAATATAATCAAACTCATAATGACGTAAATCTTTTCTATTTTCATTGCAAACCTTCATTTTGCCGACATATCTTTTTTTATTTTATTAATCATTAAATTATATTCTCTTTTCCCATTTCAAAAATTTTAAATTAAAAATTATACTCTCTCTTTTTCTTTTTGAAGAAATTAAACTATATCCTCTCGATTATATTATTACTTTTATTTTATTAATACAATAAATGTATTTGACCACCCCTTTTTAATTAACCAGCTAATTATTAAAAATTATAGAGTAAATTATGAATTTCGTCCCTATGGTTTGTGAAATTTTGGATCAAGTCCCTCAAGTAAAATAATTACAGGGATGGTTATTATGGTTTCATTTTTGTTATGGATCAGGTCTCTCGTATTAACATCCGTCTACAATCTCCGTTAACTTAGATGCATTTTCGTGTTTTCGTTATCTTGTGAAATTTTGAATTTTTTAAGGACTTGTTTTGTCTATTTCCAAAACTCAAAAGCAAACTCATCACTGTATCACATCTGTCTCTTCTAAACCTAGGCATTTTTTGCAAATCTTTCTATCTCTTTTTCGCTTGATACGTGCCTTCATTCTTTGAAGCTTCTTGTTTTCTATCTCGTCAATGGAGGTGCATAAATGTTCGAAAAGACAAATATGTGAAGGTCTGTTGATGAGGGATTAATAAGGTATGTTGGTAAGGGATTAGGAAGGGTAGGTAACTTGGGGAATTGAAGAAGCTTTATGATTTTAATGGGTGTGATATTTGTTTTTACTTTTCCTTTATCAGTATTATTGAGTTTCAGAATTTGGCAAAACAGGTCCTTGAAACAATTAAAAAGTTCATAATATGGCGAAAACATTAAAAGGCATTTAAGTTAACGGAGATCTTAAACGGGTGTTAACATGAGGGACTTGATCCATAACAAAAATGAAACAATAATGACCATCCATGTAATTACTTCACTTGAGGGACCTGGTTCAAAATTTCATCAAACCACAGGGACGAAATTCATAATTTACTCCAAATTATATAAAGGAATTTAATTAAAATACCCAAAGGTTGACTTTGACTTACCAAAATACTCATTTCTCTCCTGAATTTGCCAAAATACCCATTTTTCCGCGAGGGGAGTCCGCGATCGTGGGCAGGGACCATTTTTGAAAAAATTTGTCTCGCGGTCGCAAACGCGGCACATGTGATTTTGATTGTTTTGATTTGCAATTTACACTTTCAACCCCTATACTTATTTACTTACTTTACTTTATACCTTTTACTTTCATAATTTTAATTTTACATTTAACACATATAATCGTTTATTAACTAAAATACGTTAAAAATACGTTTTAATTTTAACAAGTTACACCATTATAATCGTCTCTTCGATACGTTCGAAATGAGCCCAACATTGAATATTTTTGGATTTATTTATTTTATTATATATCATATATACTACATAAAAATATTTTTAATATTTACAATTCATACCCTTATAGTTAATTATTTAATTTATGGTACTCTTATAGTTAAAATACGTTTTATTTATTTTATTATCGATGGTCCAAGTGTAAGTATTAAAAATTGGCGGAGGCTTTGTGATGGATAGACATCGATCTTTTTGTGCATACTCTGTAACTGCAAATACTTCAGCTCCAAACACACATGAATCATCATTCGCCAAATACTCATTTTCACAATTCTTAAATGAGTCAAGTAATACCAGCTTGTCAAAACCCCATTTCATATTCTTCTCGTAAAACCTTGTCCTATTGTCATTCACAATATCTATAAACACATACAAATAATAATAATTTAAAACGATTTAATGAATTAGTTAATATATGATTATTATGTTAATGCGATGGGAGTATAAAACAAAATTGAAAAAAATAAGAGATGTACCATAAATTAAATAATTAACTATAAGGGTATGAATTGTAAATATTAAAAATATTTTTATGTAGTAAATATTAAATATAATAAAATTGTTGGTGCAAGTGTACCACATCTCTATATATTTATATATATTTATTTTGATGATTACAAACACACCGTATTATTGTTTATCTAACAATTTAATCCAAGTGTGCAGTTGTTGAAGAACACGAAGATTTAATCTGAAGGGTTCAAAGACGGAAGTGTTTACGTCGTCATTATTGTTTATAACTAATAATGATAAACACCCTAAAATAATATACCACTTGGATATTTCTAAAAACCTTAAATAATTTATTTAAATAAGTTTATTGAGAAGATCCAGCAGATTTGGTTGCGTCCTGGAAAGTCCTTTTTCTGACGGCGGTATACCGCGGCGGTACAGCCGGTATACCGCGGGTACACTACGGCCGGTATACCGCGGCTGTTCAGCCGGTATACCGCGGCAGGCTCGGTGTACAATTCTGATTGGTTGAAAGTTACTTTTCCTGACGGCGGTATACCGCGAGTCCCAGCCGGTATACCGCGGGTACGCAATTCCTGTCAACTTTGCATGTAGCCGTTGGTGTGTCAGTTACTTTTTCTGACGGCGGTATACCGCGTGCATTTGGCGGTATACCGCACCTCACAATACCGTTGGAGCTTCCTGATATATATACATGCATGCTGGAGAAGAGAACAAGCAGACCAGACCAGACAACACAACAGTAACAAGCAGCATTCAAACTCTCAACTCTCAGCTCTCTCATTTATATATATATATTTTATAAAACATTTTTTATAAAATATCCAAGTGTGAGATATTATACAAGAGTGATTACCCATTGTGAGTTATACTCCTCTTGTAAGTATTTGAATAACGGGTGTGTGATCCTGTTTATCTCATAGCAGAGGCTTGAGAAACTATTACAAATTCCTTTGTATTTGGTTTGTGTTCTACCGTAAAGAATACATTTATTGGATCGTGTCGAGAAGTGTCTCGGCTGCTGGTTTATCACAGTTGGTGGTAAATCAGTAAATCTCCGTGTCAAGTATCTCTTACCTTTATCTATTTACATTTCCGCTGTGCATTTAAATTATATCTGTTTATATAATTGTTGTATACTTATTTATTTATACTCTGCTTTATTTATTCTGTATTTATTTATAAAAGAATTTTTGAAAGTAAAAGATTTTAAATACAACCTTACCCCCCCCCCTAGGTTGTCTAACATTTGGTATCAGAGCAGGGCTTTCAAAAATCGTCTATTTAATTTTTTTTAAAATCCGTTTTTGTTATGGCTCAACAAAATGCTTGGTTTTCTAAATCTCTTCTTATTGATTTCGAAAATTTTGATCTTTGGGCAAATTCTTTTGAACGTTATGTTCGTGGGATAAATCAAAAAATTTGGGATATTATTATTAAAGGAAATTTCAAACCCACAAAATTTCAAAACAACAAAGTTGTTGAAAAACCTAGCTCGGAATGGTCCGACGAAGATGAGGCTAATTATTGTTTAAATTATGAAGCCAAAAATTTTCTCTTTTCGGTTCTTACTAACGATGATATTGAGCGTGTTTATCTCTTTGAAACTGCTCGTGATATTTGGGAGAACTTGAACATCACCTATGGTGGAAACTCAAAAGAAAAGAGAGACGAAACCCGAGATCAAAGAAATGAAGAAACGTGTCTCATCGTCGACTGCAAGAAAGAGGTATGTACTTCATACTCAAGTTATTCTAGTTGTAGTGATAACGATGATGATATTGATATGTTAAATGTCTCTTTTCAAAAATTGATTGTTCTCGTAAATAGTTATAAAAATGAGAATGCTAAATTAAAAGAAGAACTATTATTATGTCAAAATGAGTTGAATAATTGTAAACAAACCATTGCATGTGATAATAAAATCAAAAATGAGTTAATTGATAAAGTTATCACTTTAGAAAAGAAAGCATGCAAAAATATTGTTTGCAAATCTTGCATTGTCTTAAATGATAAAATTGCATGTTTAGAGAAAAGAACATGTGAAAATATTTTATGTACAAAATGCGATATACTTGAAAATGATAATGCATGTTTAAAAGCTAAATGCGATTTATATGAAAAAGATAATCTGTTAGCTAATGCATTTCAAAATAGCAATGATAAAGTGCTTAAAATGCTTAATATATCAAATCGTATAAATTGCCGAAAAGGCATTGGTTCAAATACGTGTATTGAAAAATGTGATTGTATGCCAATTAAAAAGGTTTTTGAAAAACCTAAATTTGTTGTTAAAAATAAAACGCAAAAACCTCCGTATATTCCTAAAATGAATTATGTGAATTATATGTCGAGAAAATCACATGCGTTTATTTATAATAATAAGTTTGCGAATCCTAAGAAAAATGTTAATCCGCATACTTCTTTTTACGTCTATGATGAATACGATCGTAAAATTAAAATGGTTAGAAAATGGATTCCGAAAGGAATGTTTAATGTTGATAATCCCGGTGGGATGCGTTTGTGGTTTTAAACCATTTATATGGCTTTGTATGTTTGTCGTGTTTGTTTTATGTCGACAACATATTTTTTTGCAGTTTATGTTTTATACTAACTGTTAAAAGGACCCATAAGAAAAGGGTACCACGAAATAATTTTCTTTGCCTTTTGTAGGTGTTACCTGCCGAGGTTATAATACGTGGTTACCTGCCGAGGTTATAATACGTGGTTACCTGCCGAGGTTATAATACGTGGTTACCTGCCGAGGTTATAATACGTGGTTACCTGCCGAGGTTATAATACGTGGTTACCTGCCGAGGTTATAATACGTGGTTACCTGCCGAGGTTATAATACGTGGTTACCTGACGAGGTCATAATACGTGGGGTTTTTTTTTATCACATAAAATTAACCGAAAATCGAAGCCTTAAGATCCTTTTTGGTGCAAGTGTTTCTTTTTGGTTATTTTGTTTCATGTCATTTATTATGCTTATTTTATCCCTCAAATTTTATAAAATCTTCAATTTAATATCGTTATTAATTTGAGGGGGAGCTTTTTATCTTTACCCATGAGTTTATGCTACCTCAAGTATATGCATATTTTGAGGGGGAGCATCTCTCGAGGGGGAGCATACCGTCTTTCTTAACCCTTTTTGCTTCGACAAACGGGGGAGAGAAACCGCACATGCTCCTGCTTAGCGGTTGTGTTTGTCATCATCAAAAAGGGGGAGATTGTTGGTGCAAGTGTACCACATCTCTATATATTTATATATATTTATTTTGATGATTACAAACACACCGTATTATTGTTTATCTAACAATTTAATCCAAGTGTGCAGTTGTTGAAGAACACGAAGATTTAATCTGAAGGGTTCAAAGACGGAAGTGTTTACGTCGTCATTATTGTTTATAACTAATAATGATAAACACCCTAAAATAATATACCACTTGGATATTTCTAAAAACCTTAAATAATTTATTTAAATAAGTTTATTGAGAAGATCCAGCAGATTTGGTTGCGTCCTGGAAAGTCCTTTTTCTGACGGCGGTATACCGCGGCGGTACAGCCGGTATACCGCGGGTACACTACGGCCGGTATACCGCGGCTGTTCAGCCGGTATACCGCGGCAGGCTCGGTGTACAATTCTGATTGGTTGAAAGTTACTTTTCCTGACGGCGGTATACCGCGAGTCCCAGCCGGTATACCGCGGGTACGCAATTCCTGTCAACTTTGCATGTAGCCGTTGGTGTGTCAGTTACTTTTTCTGACGGCGGTATACCGCGTGCATTTGGCGGTATACCGCACCTCACAATACCGTTGGAGCTTCCTGATATATATACATGCATGCTGGAGAAGAGAACAAGCAGACCAGACCAGACAACACAACAGTAACAAGCAGCATTCAAACTCTCAACTCTCAGCTCTCTCATTTATATATATATATTTTATAAAACATTTTTTATAAAATATCCAAGTGTGAGATATTATACAAGAGTGATTACCCATTGTGAGTTATACTCCTCTTGTAAGTATTTGAATAACGGGTGTGTGATCCTGTTTATCTCATAGCAGAGGCTTGAGAAACTATTACAAATTCCTTTGTATTTGGTTTGTGTTCTACCGTAAAGAATACATTTATTGGATCGTGTCGAGAAGTGTCTCGGCTGCTGGTTTATCACAGTTGGTGGTAAATCAGTAAATCTCCGTGTCAAGTATCTCTTACCTTTATCTATTTACATTTCCGCTGTGCATTTAAATTATATCTGTTTATATAATTGTTGTATACTTATTTATTTATACTCTGCTTTATTTATTCTGTATTTATTTATAAAAGAATTTTTGAAAGTAAAAGATTTTAAATACAACCTTACCCCCCCCCCTAGGTTGTCTAACATTTGGTATCAGAGCAGGGCTTTCAAAAATCGTCTATTTAATTTTTTTTAAAATCCGTTTTTGTTATGGCTCAACAAAATGCTTGGTTTTCTAAATCTCTTCTTATTGATTTCGAAAATTTTGATCTTTGGGCAAATTCTTTTGAACGTTATGTTCGTGGGATAAATCAAAAAATTTGGGATATTATTATTAAAGGAAATTTCAAACCCACAAAATTTCAAAACAACAAAGTTGTTGAAAAACCTAGCTCGGAATGGTCCGACGAAGATGAGGCTAATTATTGTTTAAATTATGAAGCCAAAAATTTTCTCTTTTCGGTTCTTACTAACGATGATATTGAGCGTGTTTATCTCTTTGAAACTGCTCGTGATATTTGGGAGAACTTGAACATCACCTATGGTGGAAACTCAAAAGAAAAGAGAGACGAAACCCGAGATCAAAGAAATGAAGAAACGTGTCTCATCGTCGACTGCAAGAAAGAGGTATGTACTTCATACTCAAGTTATTCTAGTTGTAGTGATAACGATGATGATATTGATATGTTAAATGTCTCTTTTCAAAAATTGATTGTTCTCGTAAATAGTTATAAAAATGAGAATGCTAAATTAAAAGAAGAACTATTATTATGTCAAAATGAGTTGAATAATTGTAAACAAACCATTGCATGTGATAATAAAATCAAAAATGAGTTAATTGATAAAGTTATCACTTTAGAAAAGAAAGCATGCAAAAATATTGTTTGCAAATCTTGCATTGTCTTAAATGATAAAATTGCATGTTTAGAGAAAAGAACATGTGAAAATATTTTATGTACAAAATGCGATATACTTGAAAATGATAATGCATGTTTAAAAGCTAAATGCGATTTATATGAAAAAGATAATCTGTTAGCTAATGCATTTCAAAATAGCAATGATAAAGTGCTTAAAATGCTTAATATATCAAATCGTATAAATTGCCGAAAAGGCATTGGTTCAAATACGTGTATTGAAAAATGTGATTGTATGCCAATTAAAAAGGTTTTTGAAAAACCTAAATTTGTTGTTAAAAATAAAACGCAAAAACCTCCGTATATTCCTAAAATGAATTATGTGAATTATATGTCGAGAAAATCACATGCGTTTATTTATAATAATAAGTTTGCGAATCCTAAGAAAAATGTTAATCCGCATACTTCTTTTTACGTCTATGATGAATACGATCGTAAAATTAAAATGGTTAGAAAATGGATTCCGAAAGGAATGTTTAATGTTGATAATCCCGGTGGGATGCGTTTGTGGTTTTAAACCATTTATATGGCTTTGTATGTTTGTCGTGTTTGTTTTATGTCGACAACATATTTTTTTGCAGTTTATGTTTTATACTAACTGTTAAAAGGACCCATAAGAAAAGGGTACCACGAAATAATTTTCTTTGCCTTTTGTAGGTGTTACCTGCCGAGGTTATAATACGTGGTTACCTGCCGAGGTTATAATACGTGGTTACCTGCCGAGGTTATAATACGTGGTTACCTGCCGAGGTTATAATACGTGGTTACCTGCCGAGGTTATAATACGTGGTTACCTGCCGAGGTTATAATACGTGGTTACCTGCCGAGGTTATAATACGTGGTTACCTGACGAGGTCATAATACGTGGGGTTTTTTTTTATCACATAAAATTAACCGAAAATCGAAGCCTTAAGATCCTTTTTGGTGCAAGTGTTTCTTTTTGGTTATTTTGTTTCATGTCATTTATTATGCTTATTTTATCCCTCAAATTTTATAAAATCTTCAATTTAATATCGTTATTAATTTGAGGGGGAGCTTTTTATCTTTACCCATGAGTTTATGCTACCTCAAGTATATGCATATTTTGAGGGGGAGCATCTCTCGAGGGGGAGCATACCGTCTTTCTTAACCCTTTTTGCTTCGACAAACGGGGGAGAGAAACCGCACATGCTCCTGCTTAGCGGTTGTGTTTGTCATCATCAAAAAGGGGGAGATTGTTGGTGCAAGTGTACCACATCTCTATATATTTATATATATTTATTTTGATGATTACAAACACACCGTATTATTGTTTATCTAACAATTTAATCCAAGTGTGCAGTTGTTGAAGAACACGAAGATTTAATCTGAAGGGTTCAAAGACGGAAGTGTTTACGTCGTCATTATTGTTTATAACTAATAATGATAAACACCCTAAAATAATATACCACTTGGATATTTCTAAAAACCTTAAATAATTTATTTAAATAAGTTTATTGAGAAGATCCAGCAGATTTGGTTGCGTCCTGGAAAGTCCTTTTTCTGACGGCGGTATACCGCGGCGGTACAGCCGGTATACCGCGGGTACACTACGGCCGGTATACCGCGGCTGTTCAGCCGGTATACCGCGGCAGGCTCGGTGTACAATTCTGATTGGTTGAAAGTTACTTTTCCTGACGGCGGTATACCGCGAGTCCCAGCCGGTATACCGCGGGTACGCAATTCCTGTCAACTTTGCATGTAGCCGTTGGTGTGTCAGTTACTTTTTCTGACGGCGGTATACCGCGTGCATTTGGCGGTATACCGCACCTCACAATACCGTTGGAGCTTCCTGATATATATACATGCATGCTGGAGAAGAGAACAAGCAGACCAGACCAGACAACACAACAGTAACAAGCAGCATTCAAACTCTCAACTCTCAGCTCTCTCATTTATATATATATATTTTATAAAACATTTTTTATAAAATATCCAAGTGTGAGATATTATACAAGAGTGATTACCCATTGTGAGTTATACTCCTCTTGTAAGTATTTGAATAACGGGTGTGTGATCCTGTTTATCTCATAGCAGAGGCTTGAGAAACTATTACAAATTCCTTTGTATTTGGTTTGTGTTCTACCGTAAAGAATACATTTATTGGATCGTGTCGAGAAGTGTCTCGGCTGCTGGTTTATCACAGTTGGTGGTAAATCAGTAAATCTCCGTGTCAAGTATCTCTTACCTTTATCTATTTACATTTCCGCTGTGCATTTAAATTATATCTGTTTATATAATTGTTGTATACTTATTTATTTATACTCTGCTTTATTTATTCTGTATTTATTTATAAAAGAATTTTTGAAAGTAAAAGATTTTAAATACAACCTTACCCCCCCCCCCTAGGTTGTCTAACATTTGGTATCAGAGCAGGGCTTTCAAAAATCGTCTATTTAATTTTTTTTAAAATCCGTTTTTGTTATGGCTCAACAAAATGCTTGGTTTTCTAAATCTCTTCTTATTGATTTCGAAAATTTTGATCTTTGGGCAAATTCTTTTGAACGTTATGTTCGTGGGATAAATCAAAAAATTTGGGATATTATTATTAAAGGAAATTTCAAACCCACAAAATTTCAAAACAACAAAGTTGTTGAAAAACCTAGCTCGGAATGGTCCGACGAAGATGAGGCTAATTATTGTTTAAATTATGAAGCCAAAAATTTTCTCTTTTCGGTTCTTACTAACGATGATATTGAGCGTGTTTATCTCTTTGAAACTGCTCGTGATATTTGGGAGAACTTGAACATCACCTATGGTGGAAACTCAAAAGAAAAGAGAGACGAAACCCGAGATCAAAGAAATGAAGAAACGTGTCTCATCGTCGACTGCAAGAAAGAGGTATGTACTTCATACTCAAGTTATTCTAGTTGTAGTGATAACGATGATGATATTGATATGTTAAATGTCTCTTTTCAAAAATTGATTGTTCTCGTAAATAGTTATAAAAATGAGAATGCTAAATTAAAAGAAGAACTATTATTATGTCAAAATGAGTTGAATAATTGTAAACAAACCATTGCATGTGATAATAAAATCAAAAATGAGTTAATTGATAAAGTTATCACTTTAGAAAAGAAAGCATGCAAAAATATTGTTTGCAAATCTTGCATTGTCTTAAATGATAAAATTGCATGTTTAGAGAAAAGAACATGTGAAAATATTTTATGTACAAAATGCGATATACTTGAAAATGATAATGCATGTTTAAAAGCTAAATGCGATTTATATGAAAAAGATAATCTGTTAGCTAATGCATTTCAAAATAGCAATGATAAAGTGCTTAAAATGCTTAATATATCAAATCGTATAAATTGCCGAAAAGGCATTGGTTCAAATACGTGTATTGAAAAATGTGATTGTATGCCAATTAAAAAGGTTTTTGAAAAACCTAAATTTGTTGTTAAAAATAAAACGCAAAAACCTCCGTATATTCCTAAAATGAATTATGTGAATTATATGTCGAGAAAATCACATGCGTTTATTTATAATAATAAGTTTGCGAATCCTAAGAAAAATGTTAATCCGCATACTTCTTTTTACGTCTATGATGAATACGATCGTAAAATTAAAATGGTTAGAAAATGGATTCCGAAAGGAATGTTTAATGTTGATAATCCCGGTGGGATGCGTTTGTGGTTTTAAACCATTTATATGGCTTTGTATGTTTGTCGTGTTTGTTTTATGTCGACAACATATTTTTTTGCAGTTTATGTTTTATACTAACTGTTAAAAGGACCCATAAGAAAAGGGTACCACGAAATAATTTTCTTTGCCTTTTGTAGGTGTTACCTGCCGAGGTTATAATACGTGGTTACCTGCCGAGGTTATAATACGTGGTTACCTGCCGAGGTTATAATACGTGGTTACCTGCCGAGGTTATAATACGTGGTTACCTGCCGAGGTTATAATACGTGGTTACCTGCCGAGGTTATAATACGTGGTTACCTGCCGAGGTTATAATACGTGGTTACCTGACGAGGTCATAATACGTGGGGTTTTTTTTTATCACATAAAATTAACCGAAAATCGAAGCCTTAAGATCCTTTTTGGTGCAAGTGTTTCTTTTTGGTTATTTTGTTTCATGTCATTTATTATGCTTATTTTATCCCTCAAATTTTATAAAATCTTCAATTTAATATCGTTATTAATTTGAGGGGGAGCTTTTTATCTTTACCCATGAGTTTATGCTACCTCAAGTATATGCATATTTTGAGGGGGAGCATCTCTCGAGGGGGAGCATACCGTCTTTCTTAACCCTTTTTGCTTCGACAAACGGGGGAGAGAAACCGCACATGCTCCTGCTTAGCGGTTGTGTTTGTCATCATCAAAAAGGGGGAGATTGTTGGTGCAAGTGTACCACATCTCTATATATTTATATATATTTATTTTGATGATTACAAACACACCGTATTATTGTTTATCTAACAATTTAATCCAAGTGTGCAGTTGTTGAAGAACACGAAGATTTAATCTGAAGGGTTCAAAGACGGAAGTGTTTACGTCGTCATTATTGTTTATAACTAATAATGATAAACACCCTAAAATAATATACCACTTGGATATTTCTAAAAACCTTAAATAATTTATTTAAATAAGTTTATTGAGAAGATCCAGCAGATTTGGTTGCGTCCTGGAAAGTCCTTTTTCTGACGGCGGTATACCGCGGCGGTACAGCCGGTATACCGCGGGTACACTACGGCCGGTATACCGCGGCTGTTCAGCCGGTATACCGCGGCAGGCTCGGTGTACAATTCTGATTGGTTGAAAGTTACTTTTCCTGACGGCGGTATACCGCGAGTCCCAGCCGGTATACCGCGGGTACGCAATTCCTGTCAACTTTGCATGTAGCCGTTGGTGTGTCAGTTACTTTTTCTGACGGCGGTATACCGCGTGCATTTGGCGGTATACCGCACCTCACAATACCGTTGGAGCTTCCTGATATATATACATGCATGCTGGAGAAGAGAACAAGCAGACCAGACCAGACAACACAACAGTAACAAGCAGCATTCAAACTCTCAACTCTCAGCTCTCTCATTTATATATATATATTTTATAAAACATTTTTTATAAAATATCCAAGTGTGAGATATTATACAAGAGTGATTACCCATTGTGAGTTATACTCCTCTTGTAAGTATTTGAATAACGGGTGTGTGATCCTGTTTATCTCATAGCAGAGGCTTGAGAAACTATTACAAATTCCTTTGTATTTGGTTTGTGTTCTACCGTAAAGAATACATTTATTGGATCGTGTCGAGAAGTGTCTCGGCTGCTGGTTTATCACAGTTGGTGGTAAATCAGTAAATCTCCGTGTCAAGTATCTCTTACCTTTATCTATTTACATTTCCGCTGTGCATTTAAATTATATCTGTTTATATAATTGTTGTATACTTATTTATTTATACTCTGCTTTATTTATTCTGTATTTATTTATAAAAGAATTTTTGAAAGTAAAAGATTTTAAATACAACCTTACCCCCCCCCTAGGTTGTCTAACAAAAATAAATAAATCCAAAAATATTCAATGTTTGGCTCATTTCGAACGTATCGAAGAGACGATTATAATGGTGTAACTTGTTAAAATTAAAACGTATTTTTTTAACGTATTTTAGTTAATAAACGATTATATGTGTTAAATGTAAAATTAAAATTATGAAAGTAAAAGGTATAAAGTAAAGTAAGTAAATAAGTATAGGGGTTGAAAGTGTAAATTGCAAATCAAAACAATCAAAAATCACACCACCGCGGACACTCCCCCGGGATCGCGGGATGAAAATTTTCAAAAATGGTCCCTGCTCGCGATCGCGGACTCTTTCGCGAAAAAAAATGGGTATTTTGGTAAGTCAAATTCAAACTTTGGGTATTTTAATTAAATTCCCATTATATAAACCAATTTCCATTTGATCTAATAAATATATAGGTTCATAAATGAACTATAATAAATGAACTATAATCATCTACCTTAAATATGCAGATAATAATATTTGAACCTTCATCTAGACAAGTATGTAATGTTTTTACTAGTATGGAAATTAATATTTGTTTCAAAATATATCTCTTCTATAATCATAACAATTAACAAGTTTTGATCTTTTGTGCGGTTTCCATATTAGTTCTTTTCTCTAGTATTGGTAATTTGAAACAATGCTACTTTTTTGCATTGTTTTCTTTAGTTAGTCTTAAATCTAGAGTAAACTATACCGGGTTACCTTAGGGCATGAACAACTCCAATTTAGGCTTACGTTTTTCATTTTTGTTGCAAATTGCTACTCTCGTACATGTGGTTTTGAAATTACATTTTCTATCAATGTGGTTTGTAAATTGTTTCGATTTTTGTCTCTGTTAAATTAGTGACATTTCAGTCTTTTTATCAGTTTTAAAAATATTTTAATGAAATTAATATTATTTTATTTCATATACACATACATAGATGTATTAATATACATTCATATGAACTTTACAGTGGTCGGATTCCATTGCACCAATCATCTTTTCTGACCACCTACCCCTTTCTTTTTCAATCACTTCCTCACCGATATCTTTTCTCAGTTTTTGATTCCAAAACTTGACAAATACGAAATACCAAATTTTCATCCATACTAAATGGGGCAAAATGCACAAAATAGCAACATACTTTCATTTATTTCCTTATTATAGCATTGTACTTTTTATTGTTACATCAATGTACTTTCAATTTGATTTTTATTAGAGCATTGTAATTTAAAGAATTTACCCATTATAGCATTATGATTTAAATTTACCTACTACACAAGGTTTCCATGCCACCTCATTGTCCACATAAGCTGTCCACATGTACTATGGTGCTGATGTGGCATTTCTCATTACAACAAGAAGAAAAACAGAAAAAACAACCTCAAAACAGCAAAATACAGCAAAATACAGCAAAATAGCAGCTAAAAACAGCAAAAACAGCCTCAAAACATGTAAAAAAAAAGCAAGAACAGCTAAAATAGCAACCAAAAAAACAGCAACACGGCTAAAAAACAGCAAAATAACAACTCAAAATTGCAAAAAACAGCAAAAACAACCTCAAAACCCTATCAAAATCGAAACCAAAATCGACTTACACAAGAGAAGACGAACGATTTACGATGGAGCCGCACAATGGAGATGAACTATTGAAGATGGAGTCGCACTTGAAATCGTGAGGGAGATGAAGAGATGTGAGATCCCACATCGGCTAGGAGGGGGAACGAAGTCCTCCTTATAAGGTTGGATGGATACCTTCCTTGCATGAGGCCTTTTGCCTGTCACATGGTGCGGTCTGGGTGCGTCCCGCGTATGCCTGTGCGGGCAGGAACAAAATCGTGAGCGGTGCCGGCATGCTGTTATGCAGAGGGTATCCGCAAAGCGGACAATATCGTGTACGGTGGACTGGGGATGTTACAGAATGGTATCAGAGCCGGTCACCGGGTCGATGTGTCAGCGAGGACGCTGATCCCACTTAGGTGGGTGGATTGTGAGATCCCACATCGGCTAGGAGGGGGAACGAAGTCCTCCTTATAAGGGTGGATGGATACCTTCCTTGCATGAGGCCTTTTGCCTGTCACAGGGTGCGGTCTGGGTGCGTCCCGCGTATGCTTGTGCAGGCAGGAACAAAACTGTGAGCGGTGTCGGCATGCTGTTATGCAGAGGGTATCCGCAAAGCGGACAATATCGTGTACGGTGGACTTGGGATGTTACAAGAGAGGTTTGAAATCGTGAGGGAGATGAAGAGGTTTGAAATCGTGAAGTGGGAGTCGTATTTTTGAAAGGGTTTTAAATGAATTTTTAAATATTTTTTTAATTCCATGTAGACAACCACGTCACTTTAAAATGACACATCAGCAAAAGAAAACCGGTTTTAAAGGTAACAAGTTACCCAATGCTATAATGGGTAAATTCTTTAAAGTACAATGTCCTAATAAAAAATAAATTGAAAGTACATTGCTGTAATAAGAAAAAGTGAAAGTACAATGTTATAATAAAGAAATAAATGAAAGTAGGTTGCTATTTTGTGCATTTTGCCCTACTAAATGAGCATATAGATCTTTTCTCATACACTTAAGTTGCTAATTTTGTCAATGGCATGAGGGATTTGTTCCCTAGATTGAAAGATGAACTCCTAAGTTGTTTGTGTATTTATGTGAAATCAAACCATATAATTGTTATAAACTCCATAAACCAATTTCAACTGTACGTGTAAAAAATTTGGTTCCTAAATTTACTCTCAACCGCATTTTTAACTCATTTGATAATCGTCTTTAAATTCAAAATCAATGGTTAAACTTAGGTTTGTAGGTTTTGTATTTGATACATCATCTCTCTCTATCTCCCTCTCCCCCCCCCCTCTCTCTATATATATATATATATATATATATATATATATATATATTATCATTCATCATGAATGTTGTAAAAAATCCACATTAGAATAGTTTAGAGTAAATTACATGAATGGTCATGTGGTATAGTGGTTTTAACACTCTGAGTCCCTAAATTGAAATAATTACACAGATCATCCTCATGGTTTACACTTTGTATACTATTGAGTCCCTAAAACTAACTTTGTCCATATTTGCTCCGTTAAGGTACCCATGTGCCAAGCACATGATGGGTATTTTAGTCATCTCGCTTCTTCCTTTAGTGCATTTATTGGGGTTAATCCTGAATTTCTATTTTGATCATGTGATCATGGAAGAAAGAAGCAAGTAATCGTTGACCGGTTGATAACTCTATTTTTAGAGTTATTATTTCTTTTTATTTTTATTTTATTTTGTCAAATTTTAGCCATCTCACTTCTTAAAACCCACATTCTTGGTAATATTTATAAAAATGAGCAAAAAGAGTGAACCATGGTCTTAATAAATTATTTGGTGGAGTTTTGTTGCCTTTTCATGAAAATCTCGCAGTGACTTGTGTGTCCCACTCCGGACCCCACTATCGAGCAGAGAAGAAGACAAAAGATAATCAACTCTTAGTTGAGAAGTAAAGATTGGGGAATGGAAGATTCAGTGGCAGGAGGCATGAGATTGAGTAAAGATAAGAATGTCCCCAAAAGCATGGCAAGGTGAATAAAATAATAACACCCATGGTACTCTAAAGTTGACTTTTGAAAAAGGTGAAGGGTCTTATGGGTAAAAGAGCTTCAAGATGATGGATATAAGTGTTGCATGATCAAGCTAAATTTTTTGTCCCTCCACTTCAGTCCTTATTCTCTAGACAACCCATTTTTGTGTAAAACCCAAACTTTCCTCTTAGTATAAAAAGGGGTGTTGGGTTCCATTAAATTCATCCTTCATATCTCAACTACCACATTTTGGTGTGAGTTTAAGTTCTAGGTTTTTAGCTTTCATTTACTGCAGTAGTTCTTTAATTTCCAGCATTTAATTTCTTAGAGTAATTTGTAGTTTCGAGTAATCTGTGGCAGTGACGTACCTTCGTTCCCCACTGCGGTTTTAATACAAGTCGTTTTTAGTTTACTTATGTGCAAATCTTCATCTCTTGTTTTCTTTATGATAAAAATGTTAGGCTAAGCATCCTTTGGGATGTAGGAAGGAGAAGTACCTGGATTTTAGAGAAAATGCTTGAGTAATCTTTATGCTTGGAATATTTATTGTTTTGGTCATTCACTCTCTATTATTGCCCAATGATGCAAACAAGCAGATCACTTGTAAGGATCTAAAGTCTAGTTCTTAACTCAGAAATGATGCTAAGGGATTCGAATGAATTCTTATGACATTTACGAAAGTGAGGTCGACACAGTGAGCTAATCTCAACCCATTGGAGTAGTAGGCAAGCTAGTTGGTGTATTCAAAACACTTAGAGTATTTGTCTCTACACATTCCAACGAGGCCTGAAAAGGTCCACTTTGAGATTACCATTGACAAAACGATAAACACTAAGAGTACGAGATTTTTGCTTAAATGTGTGAATATTTTGTAACCGGGCTTTTCTAGCGAAAATGTCCACCTCAAGTACAAGGATCACTTTTGAGATCAGGTATTTAGTATAAAATCTAGGGAAAATCTAACATACATTCCTTCTTTTAAATCTTAAGTAAAATCGTTAAAGTAGCAATTCACCGAACCAAACTAAAATATTGCTTCCTCTCTAACTGAAACCTGTTAAAGGAGCTCATGAAAACCGTATTGTCTTGATTGCCCAGTCTCTGTGGATACGATTCTGGTATTTTACCAACTATTACTTGCTGTGACGATCATAGTGGTCAGTGTACACTTGCACTTCCCACTGTGGATAGTTTGCAACCCACTGCGATTAAATCACATATTTCGCACGTACCACTGGTCTTCTTCAACAAAACCCCCACCCACCTTAAACCCTTTTCACACCAGAATTCATTGATTCACGGCGGTGGTGGTGGGTGCTTCAGTAATCCCTAATACTGATGGGTGCTTGTGCTTCTTCATCAATCCCTCATAAATTGATTCATGAATTCACCATCAAGGTCTTATTTCATTTCACACACACACACAAGAAACACACACCATTTTCACACTTTTGTTCATGGACTATGTGTTTTACTGTGTGTAAACGGCACAAGATAGCAAGGTAAGGATGTGGATCTTAGCATGTACAAAGGGAAAGTTCTTCTTGTTAATGTTGCTTCCAAATGGTACTTTCTTGATTTTTCTGTAAATTCAGTTCCCCCTATTTTTTTATGGAATTTACTTTGAATTTTGGTTTTTGTGGATTAATGGGTGTGTGATAAAGTGGGTTTTTTCCGTTTCTGGTTTTGTAGCTTGATAACCTAATCTGATTATGAGTTGTTTTCTGAATCTTGATTGGGATAGAAGAAAAGAAATAGATTTTTGTTGTTTCACCTTCTTGATAATGGATTAAGTGGGGCAATTACTGTGGTGCTGGTGGTGAATGAACGAGGAAGGGAAGAGGGAGAAGAAAGAAGACACGTGTTGTTTGTTTTTGGAAATGATGGGTAGAAAAAGATGTTTGTTTCCAAAAACGTTGTTGTTTCCTAGTTTGGTTTGTTTGTCTTGTAATTAAAATTAAGAAAACACTCAACATCAGTAATTATATATATATATATGACTTTGTTGAAGAAATTAAAAATGGGGAAGAATATATGTGGAAGAAGGATGCATGTAGCAGGTGGATAAGGTGGGTATGAACTATTTTTTTTTGAAGAACTAAAAAATAAAAAGGACTTTGTTGTGGAAGAAGGATGCAGGTAGCAGGTTAAGGACTTTGTTGAAGAAATTAAAAATTAAGAAAAGTGAAGAACTAATGTAACATCTCGAATTTTCTTGAATAATGATAATGGGTATTATTAATTAATTGAGTATAATTAATTGATAAGTTATGATTTATTATTTGATATATTAATTTTAGAGTTTAACCCCGAATAAGTTACGTTGAATCGTTTTTATGGAATAATAAGCTAGGGGTAAACTTTAAATTTAATTTGGAAGTATAAGGGTCAAAGTTGCCAATAGATGGAAGTTTGGGGGTGAGTAGTGAAACTCCCACCCCACCACCGCCTCTTTTGCTAGAAAAGAGAAATGAAGATATTCTTCATTTGGTGTCTTGTATATGTGTATGTAAATTTCGGTGAAGAGAGAAAAGAGAGAAAGAGAGAACGAAAGAAGGAAGAAAATAAGAAGGAAATCAGATTTATTTCAGTTGAGAAGCTAGAATCAAACAAAGGTAAACATCTCATTAATCCTTTATCTTAATTGTTAAAAGTTTTGTATGAGTTTAGAATTGGGTTTTGATTGTTTTGGATGATTATGAGAATCTGAGTTTGTAGATATGTTATGTTAATGGTATTAAACATATCTGCATGTTTACATAAACAAACATAGGTTAAAAGTTTAAAATCTGGGTTTTAGATAAATCACATAACTGTCTTCTGCAAGCCAAATAAGATATGAGATTTTTCCCTATATCATGTAGAGTTAGGGGGTGTTTGGGAGTGTGTTTTAAATTTGCTTATTGACTTATTGGCTTTTCAAAAAGTCAATAAGTTAAAAAGCTTGTTTGGCAAATGCAAAAGGTCTTTTAAAACAGCTTTTTGGTTTGCCTTGGAAACGTGATTTTCAAGAAGTCACACTTTCCTGACTTATTGACTTATTGGTCATTTTACACTTTCCTATCTCAAAAGCTAATCCAAACACTTTTTTAAAAACTCCTTTTCCAAAAGCAATAAGTCAATAAGCACTTTTGGCCAAAAGCACTTCTGGACTAAAAAAGTACTCCCAAACACCCCCTTAAGTTCAGAGAGAAAACACCTACATACATACATAGTGTCTGATGGCAGAAACTATTAGGGCTACGGATTCTTTTCTTCCCTCTGTAAAATGGCGGTGGCCGAACAGCTTCTTCTTGAACTATTTTGCATCAAGCCATTGATCACCTTGATTTCCCCCTTAAGGATTCTGATTCATCCTCTGTAAAATGGCGGTGTCTATTATATATATATATATATATATGAAGTAGGTTCAAATGAAAATTCAAATTCAATTGTAAACACGAGGACAAGTCACAACCATTGATCAAGATTTGAAAAACTAATCAATGATTAAAACTTAATTAAATCAATTGAGAAGTGATTAGGGGCAAATCTGGAAATTTGAATCAACGTCTAACATCTTTGACTTTTTATTTTCTTTTTTAATTAAAAAACTTTTACCCCTTAAAGTTTAAAATAAATTATCTTAAAAATTACTAATATTTTAATCAAACAAATTACATCAAAAAAACGAGAATTTCGTGCTCTTCGATATGACGTCCATCTCGATATAGTTTTTTCTTCATTTTTGTAACACCCTAAAAACAGGGCTAATTTAAACCTTGAAAATTCCACAAGTTATGATCATAAAACTTCAAACTTTAATAACCTGAGGATCAATTGTAACGGTTTTATATACAACGCATCTAACTCAAATAACCTATTAATCTAATCATACATCATAATCAGATTAACTAAGTTATCTAGTCTTTTGTCCCAAAAACATCAAAAGGATAGCTAGATCCTCTGTCATCTCTAAGTTTGAATCTTTCCAAAAGTCCTCATCACACACCCCCGCTTACTTCCCGGAGCTTGTACCTGGTAAGAAAATTCAACTTGAAACAATTAGGCTTTCGCCTAGTGAGAATATTCAAATCAAATTAAAATTTAACAATCAAAATCTCAATAGATAAATCAAACCTGTTCTCGCCCATCTTACCGTACAACAACTCCTTTCAACACTAGGAATCTACCCCACTCTCATATTTATGACTAATTTATCTAGCCATAATATCACTACCAAGAGTTTACTATGAATAATCCCATATTCAAAGTTAATACTCTTATCCAAGAAATTACAAGTCACCTGTTTCTTAATCCGGAAGTAGAGATTACAATTTACGTTATGCCTATCTCAAATCTTCCCTCTAAGCTGGGAAATCTTCGATCTTCCCTGATAAATGGAAATCTCCGATCTTCCATTCGAAATGGGAATTACAAATCATGATCTGCCTATTCCACGTTTCACGTCCTCACCACCTCATAATCACTGACCCCAATAGGATTAATATATCGCGATACACAACCGGGGCCCTCACGATGATTCAAGGTACGCTCATTCACTAGAAATTACATCCCTTGGTCAAATGGCGAGTATTCGGTTCCCATTAGACCGTACCCAGGTGCCCTACGATGACCGGATGCCTATTTCTAGCAACCGCAACATAATATATAAATATTATAACTCTTACTATCGTATGTGCATAACATACAATACTTTCCATCTCAAAACATATTCTATATATACATTTATAAAGAATATTAATCTCGACACCTCGACTTCTTAACTATCCCCTCTTTGCAATTTAGCACGGGGATCAACATAGCATACTCTTGATTACATGCTCGGATTTATTAAAATTTTAAACAAGTCCTTTCAGTTCATCATAAGAATAACTTAATATCATAAATTCATTTAAGTTAATAACAGAATTACTTAAATCACAAAATTGCACCAACATGAGTATTGCGCAACCAACTGTGGCGCAATACTCACTTTGCGCAACCAACTGTTGTGAATTCCTTACTTCTCGCAACCCACTGTTGCGAGATTCTCACTTCACCCCCACAGAGGCTAGCGAGATACTCAAAATGTGCAACCAACTGTTGCGAGATTCTCACTTTGCGCAACCAACTATTGCGAGATTCTCACTTTGCGCAACCAAGGCTTGCGCAAAGTGTACTTTTCGCAAACACTGTTCATTCGTCTTCTTCATTAAGCCAGTTTATAAATTCATCTCATTACACCTACCATTTCTCAATTAAGTCATACCATCATGTTTAAACACAAGTATAACATATCAATTTCAATTCTAATTGCTTAATTTTAAGAAGATTGAATAAACTCACCTGAGTTGTAGATGATGGAATACTACAATCGGATGCCAAGACGTTGATACAAGTCACACCCAAAACGCCTTTACCTAAAACCATAACCGATTACTATCATATAGTAATCAACACACTTGATCCGATAAACGAGACGTAGACCAAACTTTATACTTCTTATTACCCCTATAATAGTCCTAGATAAGTTCACAGCTGATTTACATAAGCTTTAACAAATTACACAACCCTGAAATGCATCATGTACAAGCATAACTGCAGTTTAAGTTATTGCACCAAAACAGCTTCTGTCCTTCAAAAGTTTGGACGTTTTTCTCATACTTAGATAACAAAGTAGGCTTTGACATCTAAATGAAAAACGTACTACTATCTCTTAGAAAACTAATCGCACAGGATTCACCTTATTTGGATCAATGACCAATTTTATATGAATTTTACAAAAAACAGTCTGCAAATCCCGAGTTTCATACGATCAGGTCTGGAAAATCAAGGTTTCGAGCCATTTAGACTCCGAATCAGCTCTTACTGTAAACTACAAAAATGGTCTACACTCTTAAAGCTTTCCAACGATATATTACACATCTTATTTGGACAAACGGTTGATTTTCTATGAATTTTCTAAAAACAGGACAAAAGCTTAAAATTACAAATGTCTCTCAAACATTTTATCAAACACTTGATATGCAACATAACTTTTAAAACTCAATCTAAATTAACCATTTTAAGCCATGCATGTTTCTATAAAAGTGCAGATATGCTTAACATCATTAACATAAACTATCCATAAACTCAGATTTCTCAAAACATCTAAAAATCATCAAAACCCATTATTAAACCCAAAGAAAACTCTTAACTACATAAAATGAAAGATTATCATTTGGTGTTTACCTTTTTGAATCCTCTAACAATTCTTCAAATTCCAGCTGAACAATCAGATTACTTCTTCTTTCTTTCTTTCTTTCTTTTGATTTCACTCTCTCTTCTTTCTTTTCGTAAACCACCACTCACTCACAAATAATTGACTAAAAAGATGTATAAGGACACCTCCTCACAAGACCAATTCTTTTTGCCATACAATTGACATCTCACCCCCATATTGCAGAAAAGGAACGGTGGTGGTGATTAGTGTCACCAAATTAACCAACTAAACCCCATACTTTCATCCATTGACAAGTTTTACCCCTTCACTAATAAATTAAAATTAAATTTTACCCCTTAACTTATTATTCCACCAAACAAATAACAAAACTTACTCGGGGTTAAACTCTAAAATTAATCTACCTCTTATTCAATCTCAACTTATTTAAATAATTATACTCAAATTATTTAATAAACTCAAACATCACATTTTATAAAAAAATTGGGATGTTACAATACTCCCCAACTTGAAAATGATTTCGTCCTCGAAATCAAAGTTAGGTATACAAATGAGGATCTGAAATCTTCATATTGCTTTTTCAATCCTAAAGTTACATTAACATCTCAAGGCTATAATACCATTGTACCTAATACCACATACTTAGATTGTAATTTCTCAAAAGATTTCTCTAAAAACGCTTCCAGTTCTTTCTCATAACAACTTTTCTCATCCATTATTACTTCAGTAAATGGAATCACATCCTACCAATATAAAATATGACATATATCCTTTTCAATTTCTAGTCTTATATACTCAATCACAGATAAAAGTCCAGAAAGAATAAGGATTCACCTCTCATATTTTCTGAATTTTACCTCATTCATCATTACTCACTCCCCATCTTGGATTTGCAAGCCTCCTTAGAATGACTGTTTTATCATCCAATCTATATCCGACTATTTCTTGGTCTACCATACCGTTATCAATTCTCTTATGCCTACACATAACATCCACTACGCACAACTACAATTCAAAAGAACGGTTCCTCTACAATCACCAGCCAAGATCTTAGCCAAGTTCTCGTAGCACCTAAAACTGTCACAATCTTCCATCTTTCCAACACGGTCGACCCAATCATCTCATTTCTTTTATACAAGAATCAACCCACATTCCTTAAAGATTTTTGCATTTACTTCACCACAATTTGACTAACACACCCATCATCTTCGTTAAACTTTCAATGATTCGAAAACATAAACTTACCTAGCGATTCACACAATCAAAATTACTTTGGATAAACACTCACTGCTGTTCCGACCTTCTATCCCGATATTAGCCATATCACTACGCCATCTTACAAACCACATGTTCCAACAACTTTATTGACAAATAATACTCTTCAACTGGAATCTCCGAAAAGACTTCCCTCGGATGCTTCCTCTTTCTAACTTTACATTACATACTAGTTGACACATTTATCTTGGCAATTGAAGCCACTACTCGTTCGTACCTTCTCCACCCATAACATCTCACGACAGACCAGGTCTCTCATGGTCATTTGTACACATATTAAACGTATTTTCATGTTCTATCGCATGATTATCCGAATCTATTTCACTAATTATTTCTCCCCAACTTTAGTTGAACCACAACTCACGGGTTTCTAATTAATTTAATTTACTCGTTTCATGCTAGCTCTTTGTGATTTCAACCCATTACACAGACAAGGCATAATCCCTCACCGATCGACACAGTCTATACACTCACTTCCTTCGTGCCTAATACTTCCTCCTTTATAAACCATCCACATCGTGAGTAAAACGCTTATCTAAAACAACAGTCCTTCACTATCTTAACACCCCCACAAGGTGGTCTTCAACTTTTAATCTTCTGATTCAAGACTTAACATTCATACATGACCTCAAAAAATAACCAATGCACCCACATCATGTAAACTTCAATTATAATACCATTCCTACAATTTCAACCCCAAGCCTACGTCGAGCTTATTACACCGAGTAAATGCCCTCAAGACTCAACCGAGTCCAAAACCGAACTGTCTGCTCAAAGGATCATTTATCAACATCAACTCATGCAATTAAAGTGCATCTAACTCACATCATGTATCTATATGTACAAGTGTATACAACTCTTTTATACCCAACAATATATATATATATATATATATATATCTTACCAAAGTTCATTAGTACCAAAGGTACTAAGAATACAAGATCATCAAACGGTCCTCACACATAAGACCAATACTTAAAACGGCATTTATTAAATAAAATGCGATTAAGCACATAACATATCGTAATTATTGCACAACTACGATAAACTCTAAAAACGTATTTTGACCACATAGTTTTCACTGATGCAATAATTTAACCAAAACCTCCTTCACCCGTGATTTATTCGTCAATCACTAAAAATCCCCAAATGTGGTTGAATGTATACCATCCCCAGCCCACCGTACATGATATTGTCCGCTTTGCGCATACCCTCTGCATAACAGCATGCCGGTACCGCTCACGTTTTTTTTGTTCCTGTCCGCACAGGCGTACGCGGGACGTACCCAGACCGCACCCAGTGACAGGCAAAAGGCCTCATACATCTTAAGCAACTATCGACTTCAACGTCAAAAGTCGTATGTCGATACTTTCTTAACCAATTCTTTAACAAGGGTCCTCAATTGAGCCTAATCCTTACAATATATCATAATCCAATTCACATCCCATCGTCTCCCTCTCAAATTTATTCGTGCAACATTAATATCACAAGCACCATAAATATTTATTTAATCTCGAGGATATTTTCCTTTCTGTCTCACCACACTACTCATAGCGAGTTGCTAAATCCATCACCTTAATGACTACTAATCCTTCCTCCGGATGCAACCGTCCCTTGGCAACTGTATTTCTAATTATCAAACAAGGGTACAGACCTTCTTACAACCGACACTAAAGTCTACTTTCGATCCTCCCATTATTCACCTCTTCTTTTGAACACAAATACCAAAACTATAAACATTCTCCCATGATTTATCCCACACCTCTCCACTCTTGGAGTTCTTTCTTAGCTTATAATGTAATACTCTACGACCTAGTGAGTTCATAGCCTTCATGCATGACAACGTGATAAATAAATCATTTCACACATTTTCTCATCTTAACGAACAATGCTTGAAACAACTTGGGCACACATGACCCTAACATTCTCATAACTTGAATGTACTGCACAACGATCTCGAGAACCGTTTGCATACAACTTTCCGTAAAACTTAATCTTTCTCAACCAAAATGATGTTGTTACGATAGTAATATTTTTAAAAGAAAATATTTTCATACTATAAAAAGTTTAAAAGAATTTTCCAACACAAAGCAAGCTAGTCGGTTCTCACTTGATATCATCAAGTTAATACTTTTGTTGGTTACAAAGGTTTTGCTAGCCAACGTTTTCTTGGCCCTTTTACAATTAACTTTTCATATAAAAATACGAAATATTTTGCAAGTCGCTAAATCCAAAATTTCATTGCGCACCAAAATGAAATTGTCTCTTTCTTATAATACACATTTGCACATGCAACTCATCCTTGAATAAAATTGTTATTTATGCATTTATCTTAAAATCATGAAAACTCATGTAGCACACTCACTAGGACACCATGCATAAAACTTTACTCGCAAATGAAGGATACTCACTCAAACAAGGTCAATCGTTGTACTCACATCACTTATCATTAACACTCTACTTCCGACTAGTGGTCGTCCTCTTGACCTTGTAACACTTGCTATCCATGCGTTCCACGGCCCACTTACTCAATCATTTCATAGTATTTCCATTTTGATCAATCACCTTACATTCTATCTCTACACATTTCCATCCGCCTATTACAGGTTGCCTCGGCGGGCTTTCATAAGTCCCGCCAATTCTAGGTTGTCCTTCCAACCCCCAAATCATTTACTTATCTATTCTCCAAAGAATTGAAGGACCTTGGTGGCATATCCACCATCGTTCTGCTATAACACAAAGGGATAACCATAAGAAATGGTTATACGAATATAGACATACTAAACGTACTTTACCGATCATTAGTCACTATAACAATTTAGAAACAAGCATGCTTGCGTAACAATATATTCATAATAACAGTAGCTAATTGAAATTGTGAATATATTATACATGAGAATCCTCGTTACCATTATCACATTACTAATTTCACGTATTTCCGTCGACTCTAAGACTATCCCGTCTTAGTACCTCTACCCAAATCTCACAAATCATAACTTAATTCATCACAGCTTAAGTCTAAGTATCTCCTCAGCATACTTAGTTCACTTAAACTAATGCTCTGATACCATATTGTAACACCCTAAAAACAGGGCTAATTTAAACCTTGAAAATTCCACAAGTTATGATCATAAAACTTCAAACTTTAATAACCCGATGATCAATTGTAACGGTTTTATATACAACGCATCTAACTCAAATAACCTATTAATCTAATCATATATCATAATCAGATTAACTAAGTTATCTAGTCCTTTGTCCCAAAAACATCAAAAGGATAGCTAGATCCTCTGTCATCTCTAAGTTTGAATCTTTCCAAAAGTCCTCATCACACACCCCCGCTTACTTCCCGGAGCTTGTACCTGTTAAGAAAATTCAACTTGAAACAATTAGGCTTTCGCCTAGTGAGAATATTCAAATCAAATTAAAATTTAACAATCAAAATCTCAATAGATAAATCAAACCTGTTCTTGCCCATCTTACCGTACAACAACTCCTTTCAACACTAGGAATCTACCCCACTCCCATATTTATGACTAATTTATCTAGCCATAATATCACTACCAAGAGTTTACTATGAATAATCCCATATTCAAAGTTAATACTCTTATCCAAGAAATTACAAGTCACCTATTTCTTAATCCGGAAGTAGAGATTACAATTTACGTTATGCCTATCTCAAATCTTCCCTCTAAGCTGGGAAATCTTCGATCTTCCCTGATAAATGGAAATCTCCGATCTTCCATTCGAAATGGGAATTACAAATCATGATCTGCCTATTCCACGTTTCACGTCCTCACCACCTCATAATCACTGACCCCAATAGGATTAATATATCGCGATACACAACCGGGGCCCTCACGATGATTCAAGGTACGCTCATTCACTAGAAATTACATCCCTTGGTCAAATGGCGAGTATTCGGTTCCCATTAGACCGTACCCAGGTGCCCTACGATGACCGGATGCCTATTTCTAGCAACCGCAACATAATATATAAATATTATAACTCTTACTATCGTATGTGCATAACATACAATACTTTCCATCTCAAAACATATTCTATATATACATTTATAAAGAATATTAATCTCGACACCTCGACTTCTTAACTATCCCCTCTTTGCAATTTAGCACGGGGATCAACATAGCATACTTTTGATTACATGCTCGGATTTATTAAAATTTTAAACAAGTCCTTTCAGTTCATCATAAGAATAACTTAATATCATAAATTCATTTAAGTTAATAACAGAATTACTTAAATCACAAAATTGCACCAACATGAGTATTGCGCAACCAACTGTGGCGCAATACTCACTTTGCGCAACCAACTGTTGCGAATTCCTTACTTCTCGCAACCCACTGTTGCGAGATTCTCACTTCACCCCCACAGAGGCTAGCGAGATACTCAAAATGTGCAACCAACTGTTGCGAGATTCTCACTTTGCGCAACCAAGGCTTGCGCAAAGTGTACTTTTCGCAAACACTGTTCATTCGTCTTCTTCATTAAGCCAGTTTATAAATTCATCTCATTACACCTACCATTTCTCAATTAAGTCATACCATCATGTTTAAACACAAGTATAACATATCAATTTCAATTCTAATTGCTTAATTTTAAGAAGATTGAATAAACTCACCTGAGTTGTAGATGATGGAATACTACAATCGGATGCCAAGACGTTGATACAAGTCACACCCAAAACGCCTTTACCTAAAACCATAACCGATTACTATCATATAGTAATCAACACACTTGATCCGATAAACGAGACGTAGACCAAACTTTATACTTCTTATTACCCCTAGAATAGTCCTAGATAAGTTCACAGCTGATTTACATAAGCTTTAACAAATTACACAACCCTGAAATGCATCATGTACAAGCATAACTGCAGTTTAAGTTACTGCACCAAAACAGTTTCTGTCCTTCAAAAGTTTGGACATTTTTCTCATACTTAGATAACAAAGTAGGCTTTGACATCAAAATGAAAAACGTACTACTATCTCTTAGAAAACTAATCGCACAGGATTCACCTTATTTGGATCAATGACCAATTTTATATGAATTTTACAAAAAACAGTCTGCAAATCCCGAGTTTCATACGACCAGGTCTGGAAAATCAAGGTTTCGAGCCATTTAGACTCCGAATCAGCTCTTACTGTAAACTACAAAAATGGTCTACACTCTTAAAGCTTTCCAACGATATATTACACATCTTATTTGGACAAACGGTTGATTTTCTATGAATTTTCTAAAAACAGGACAAAAGCTTAAAATTACAAATGTCTCTCAAACATTTTATCAAACACTTGATATGCAACATAACTTTTAAAACTCAATCTAAATTAACCATTTTAAGCCATGCATGTTTCTATAAAAGTGCAGATATGCTTAACATTATTAACATAAACTATCCATAAACTCAGATTTCTCAAAACATCTAAAAATCATCAAAACCCATTATTAAACCCAAAGAAAACTCTTAACTACATAAAATGAAAGATTATCATTTGGTGTTTACCTTTTTGAATCCTCTAACAATTCTTCAAATTCCAGCTGAACAATCAGATTACTTCTTCTTTCTTTCTTTCTTTTGATTTCACTCTCTCTTCTTTCTTTTCGTAAACCACCACTCACTCACAAATAATTGACTAAAAAGATGTATAAGGACACCTCCTCACAAGACCAATTCTTTTTGCCATACAATTGACATCTCACCCCCATATTGCAGAAAAGGAACGGTGGTGGTGATTAGTGTCACCAAATTAACCAACTAAACCCCATACTTTCATCCATTGACAAGTTTTACCCCTTCACTAATAAATTAAAATTAAAGTTTACCCCTTAACTTATTATTCCACCAAACAAATAACAAAACTTACTCGGGGTTAAACTCTAAAATTAATCTACCATTTATTCAATCTCAACTTATTTAAATAATTATACTCAAATTATTTAATAAACTCAAACATCACATTTTATAAAAAATTTGGGATGTTACAATTTTAACCGTTTCTACGTGAAATGCTATGTATGTGTTATATTCCGTCTGAATATGTATGCATGTTTTCTGTTGTCCATATTCAGTATGAATAACAAATGAGAACGTTCATTCACTATCAATGACGAATATCACAATATTCAAAATGAATAATACAACATTCAGGATGAATAATACACGAATTCCTTATTCATGTATTATTCAACCTGAATAACACATTATTCACCCTGAATAACACATTATTCATATTGAATAATATATGAATGACCCGTGAAGGTTGAACACATGACGCACTCTCTTTGTTTTCCGATTCACAACTGAAACTTGGTTTTATTCTTTATGAATATGTATGCACATCTTCAGGTGTCCACATTCAGTATGAATAACAAAGGTGAACGTTCATTCACTATTCATGATGAATAATATAATATTCAGGATGAATAATACCGTATTCAGGATGAATAATACATGAATTCATGAATTATGCATTATTCACCCTGAATAATACATTATTCATACTGAATGATACATTATTCATGAAGAATAATACATGAGTGACTCGTGAAGGTGTGGAGACGTGACACACTCTCTTTTGTTCATCGGTTCACAATCGAAACTCGATAGGTGTTGGGTTATGGTAATGAAGAACACGATACCTTAGGACGCTGAACAAAGTGCTGTAGAAGATGATGTCGAGTTACGAACTTACGGTGTCGAGATGTTGTACGCACTTGAACATACATAAATATTCATACCGAATATAACACGTATATGACATTTCACGTAAAAACGGTTAAAACAACAACAAAAACTATATCGAGATGGGTGTCATATCGAAGAGCACGAAATTCTCGTTTTTTTGATGTAATTTGTTTGATTAAAATGTTAATAATTTTTCAGTTAATTTATTTTAAACTTTAAGGGGATAAATTTTTTAATTAAAACAGAAAATAAAAAGTCAAACATGATAGGCGTGAGTTTTAATTATCTTCCATTTTTATCCCTAATCATCTTAATTAATAATTTCAATTAAAAACTCTATTTAATATGAGTCATTTGATCAATATAGATGGAAGGGTCAAGATTCGTCCCCATGTTTATAATTGAATTTGAGTTTTCATTTGAACTTTCCTCTCTCTCTCAATATATATATATATACTTTTGTTTCCGTTGTCAAATTAATAAAAAAATATTAAATTATGCGTATCAAATATAATCAAACTCATGATGACGTAAATCTTTTAACCTTCATTTTTCTGCCATATATTTTTTATTTTATTAATGGGAAAAGTCCAATAAAACACAACGGACTTTCACATTATGAATGATTAAGTCCTTGGACAATTTTTTGGAACAAAGAAACAATTGCACATTTTAAAAAATACTAAATATATCCTTACACTTTTGAAAACATATCAAATAGATCCTAATGGTAACCTGTAACCTGAAAAGCAGGTAAATTACAAATTTATTTTATAAAAAACCCTAAATATTATATCATAGAGGATCGTTTCAATTCCAGGTTATAATTCCCACTGCACATCCCACCGGCGCACACCATTCCCCTGCTGCATCTCGCCGGCTGCATCTCGCCGTATCGCCGGCTGCATCTCGCCGGCACACACCACTCGCCGGCTGCACCAGTCGCCCTCCAGGTCTGAATATCGCACACCACCGTCGGCTGCATCTTTTTCTTTTTCGTCGGCGTTCAAACAGTGTAGCTCTATCTCTATCATCAATTACATGATTTTGGGTTTTGCTCTCAAAATTTTTGCCTTAAAAAACAAAGTGTCTATGTGCATCACCAATTACATGGTTTTGGGTTTTGCTCTCTTTTTTCTGCCCTAAAAAACAGTGTGTATTACATGATTTTGGGTTTTGCTCTCATTTTTTTTGCCTTAAAAAACAGTGAGTATTTGAGCCTATATTGTGTATACTGGATTTAGTGAGGCCAAGGCCAAGTTCAAGCTACTTAATTAACTTTTTTGAATTCTTGTTTACAGAATGGCATCTGACAGTAGTGATGATCATAGCCATGATTTAAGCGATAATTCAAGTGAACATATGTCCGACAATTCAAGTGAACATATGCAAGACACATATATGCTAATTTTCGTAAAAGGTTTAATGGTGTTGAGTACAGAAACATCTTTTGGGCAGCAGCTACATCCACTTTTGAAGCAGATTTCATGTCACACATGGAAAAATTTAAGACACTAAATGTGGATGCATACAATTACTTGATTGAAAGAGACCCTAATACATGGTGTAGGGCATTTTTCAACCCGAAAGAGCCTGTGAAGCTGTAGAAAATGGGATTTGCGAGTCATTTAATTCAATAATTGTTGATGCAAGAAGAAAGCCCATAATCACAATGTTAGAGGAGATAAGGATATTTGTTATGGAGAGACACTACAAAATGTTAAGTAACGCACAAGAATGGGAATCAGTTGTTTGCCCGACCATAAGGAAAAAGTTTAAGAAATGGGGAGAAAATCACAGGTACGTTTATCTATGTTGGTTAATTTATCATGTATGCTTATCTATGATGGTAATTTTTGTTGGGTCACTTAGATTTGAAGATGACCTCAGTCTCTCAATTTCACAGTTCATACTTAGAATAATTTTTAGGTTCTTTACAAGCAGTTTAATCGTATAAAAATGTTCGGTGAAGTCGAAGATCAACCGAAGAAACAAAGTAGAAGTATATCTTCAAAGCGGATTGAAGATAGACTTCTCAACCAAAGATTAAGCTGCTACTTGAAGACTTTTCCTAAAGTCTTAGCCAGGTCACTTGAAGATTTTGAAGAAGATGAAATGTCAGGCAAGATTTTGAAGAAGCAAAACTTTGAAGAAGATAATATGTTAGGCAAAATCTTGAAGACATGTTAGGCATATCTTCGGCAAGATCTTTGAAGAAGATAACATGTTAGGCGAATTCCTTGAAGACATGTTAGGAATATCTTCGGCAAAGAAATTTCAGCAGGTATATTAACTTTATCTGCAGAATATATTCATGATATCTTGCATTGATAGATACATCATCCGAAGATCAGAAAAAGGTTCTTTGGATTGTTTATCTCTTTCAAGAAACTTCTGCTTCAACAAGCAGGTCAACGCTTGAAGACAAAAGTAAAAAGACAAAATTACTTTTCAGAAGACCTGCTTCCTATCTGCCTTTCATGCTCTCTTTGACAAGTGTCCATTGCATTTAATGCATAAGGCACTATAAAAGGAGATCATCTTCAACCTTGCAACTCACCAGTTTACAAACTCTCTCAAGCTTTCAAGTGCTGGCGCATTACTCTCTCTCTCTGAAGTTCATTTGTTTTCTAAGTGTTTTACAACTGTTCTTATTCTCTGTGTGACTTAGTGTTAGATTGTTTAAGCAGATTTTATCTGTTTTGTTCCGCAACAATCTTTAAGTTTTCTATGTGTAATTCTTGATTTTAAATCAATAAAGAATTAATTAAGTGAAAAAATTTGTGTATTGTATTCAACCCCCCCTTCTACAATACTTGTTTACCATTGCTACTCAATAGCTGGGACCAACAAGTGGTATCAGAGCAGTCAGCTTAATCTAATAAGCTTGATCTGATCTGCAATGGCTTCATCTTCTTCTTTAAACAATGTTTCTTCTCAAAACTCAAATGCTGGATCATACGAAAATGGCTCCATAGCCAAACCACCAAAGTTTAACCCTAATAACTTCTCTCTGTGGAAAAGTCGTATGATGCTCTTTCTAGAAGGAGTTGACAACAGATATCATACTATACTCCATGAAGGACCTATTGTCCCAAGAGTTTGGGATCGTTATAATGCCAAAAATAAAGATGAGGATGGTGATGATTCTTCTTCTGATGAGGAAGAACGAACACCAGCTACTGGGAGATACATTGTAAAGGACCCCAGTAAGTACACTGATGAAGACAAGCGTCTTATAGCTCTTGACACTAAAGTCAGAGCCATCATTGCCCTCTCTTTGCCTGATGAAGTTTATCACTCTCTTGTAAACTTTTCTACTGCTAAAGAAATGTGGTCTACTCTGTGTGTTCTTTATGAAGGAACTTCTGAAGTGAAAAAGAGCAGAAAAATCGCTCTTGTTAGAAAATATGAACTGTTTGCTCATGAAAAAGGAGAATCGCTTTCTGATTACTATAACCATTTTAACAGTCTGCTTAATGATCTTAAGTTGTTGGGTCGCATTTATGACAATGAGGAAGTCTTATGCAAATTTATGGATTGCCTTCCTGAGTTCTGGGAAAACATCTGCACATGCATTAAGACAACCAAGGATCTTGATCATATGCCTCTCACAACTCTTTATGGTACTCTCTTTAACTTTGAGCAAACCAAGCTCCAAAGGAAGTCTGTCATTAAAGATATCGAAAGCTCTTCCCTAGCTCTTGTAAGTGACTCTTCCAAAAGATCTGTGTGCATTCCTAGAATTACATATCCTTCTGATTCTGACCATGATAGTCAAGAAGATACCAATGATCATTCGGAGGCATATCTTAGTGATGCTGATGATGAAGGTGAGGAAACCCCCTTTGACCAACTGATAGATGGCATAGCCATGCTGGCAGGTTACTCTAAACCTAGATCCCGTTTCTCCTCTAGTAAATCTAAATTTTCTAGAAAATCTTCTCAAAATTTCCCCAAGCACTCTTCAACTGATAAATCAAATGAGGAATGCTTTAAATGTGGGAAGAAAGGTCATTTTGCCTCTGAGTGCAGAAGCAAGCTTTCTGAAAAATCAAAGAACTCTTCCTCTAGTCGTCCCTTTTCAAAATCTAACATATCCAGACCCGATTCAAATCACTCCTCTTCTCAAAGATCTGGCCAACTTGGTTCCTCTGTGAACTCTGACCGTGCTGAAAAGTACAAGGCTAAATACAAAAGAGAAAAGGAGAGAAATGAACTTCTTTCCAAAAAGGGAACGGGTCTGTTGGCTGAGTATCATGACTTGGTAGATGAACCCACATCTGACAGTGATAAGAACATGGCCAATATTTGTTTCATGGCAAAGATTGATGACACTAATGACTGTGAGGAAACTCCTTCCACTTTTGCTCTAGTCTCGACAGGATGCTCTTCCTCATCCACTCAGGTACATCCCTTTCACTCTCTTACTGATGCTGAAAAAGTTGAAGCATTTGACTCTTTAACTGTTGACTTCCATGATGCTAAAAATGCTAAGAAAAAGGCAAATGCTCAGATAAAATCTCTTTCTTCTAAACTTCAAATTTGTCTTTCTCAACTAAAACATTTTGACAAAATCAAAGCTGAGCTTGAAGATCTGAAAACCATAAACTTTACACTTGCTAAAGAGAAAAATAAGTTGTTCAAAAGACTCAAAGAAGAACAAGAAACTGTGAAAAAGTGGACTAATTCTTCTAAGAATTTAGAAAATATTTTTAAAGACCAAATGAAGTATGATGACAAATATGGACTTGGCTTTGGCAAAATGGACATTGACTCTTCCTAAAATGTTCATGCTTCCACTTCCTTTGTGCTTCCTCCATTCTATGAGTCCTCTGAACATCATTCAAGTGATACTCATTCAATGAACTCTGTTGATCTCTCTGAAGCCTTAAAGTTTGGGATGTTCATTAAAGCTAAAGGTGATGCCTCAACTTCTAAAGTTGAAGAAGCCCAAGGTTCTAATGACTTTCCTAAACCTGTTCATGAACTGATGAAATCCCTACACATAGATGAAGCCTCTTCCTCTGAACCTAAGCCTTCAAAGATCCTAAAGAGAGAACCTCAACCTCTTCCAAACAGATTTTCCACTTCTGACAAATGGAAATCAGTTGCCGAGTTCCATCCCAAAAGAAAAACTCCAAAGAAATATTTTGGTAACTCTTCCAGTTTTCCCATTCCTCGATCCATGCTTTTGAAAAAGTCAGATTCCAAAGAATCCTGTCACTCACCAACCCTCATCCATTACAAAGGAATCCTAGGAACCACACCTCTTGGTTCATCCTCTTCAGCCAAGATCATAAAAATCAATGCGAAAGGTCAAAACAAGGAAAGTGGTAATAATGTTAAAAAGGTTTTTATCTATAGAAAATGCTATAATTGTGGTGACACTTTTCATATGGCTAAAGATTGTCCTCTTGAGAGAATGGACAGGAACTCATCTAAAGATCTCTCTGTTTCTTCTTCTCACCCAAAAGGACCCATCTCCAAATGGGTACCAAAGAACTAATTCTTCTGTGACTGCAGGTTTATGGACATCAACAGATCTGGTATCTGGATAGTGGATGTTCACGTCATATGACTGGAAACATATCTCTTCTTGTTAACTTCGTGTCGGCTAAAGGTCCATCTGTTATCTTTGGCGATAATTCTCGTGGCAGTGCTAAAGGCTACGGAACTCTCTCAAATGGTTCTGTCACCTTTAATAAAGTAGCGTACGTTGAAGGCTTGATGCACAACCTCTTAAGCATAAGCCAGCTGTGTGACCTCGGCTATAAAGTAATCTTTGAACTGTCCATTTGCACGGTGGTTGACAAAGACATGAAAGTTGTACTTTCCGGGTACCGAAAAGAAAATGTCTATGTTATAGACATGGGACAGAGTTCATCTGTTGGAACAAACATATGTTTTGTCTCTGAAAACTCTGCCAAAATCAGTTGGCTTTGGCACAAGCGTCTCTCTCACCTTAACTTCAAAACCTTGAACTCTCTCTCTTCTAAAGAGCTCGTGTCTGGAATGCCAAAGCTGACCTTTGTGAAAGAAAAGTTGTGTGCTGCTTGTGAGAAGGGAAAGCTCACAAAATCTTCATTCAAGTCCAAGCAATGCTTCTCCATTTCTCAACCTCTTCAGATGCTGCACATGGATCTGTGTGAACCAGTCAGCACTCCAAGCCTTGGTGGAAGAAGGTACATTCTTGTTATTATTGATGAATTTACACGTTACACTTAGGTATTTTTTCTCAGGTACAAAAGTGATACTTCTGAAGAAATCATAAAGTTCATCAAAAGATCTGAAGTGATGAATGGGCAGCTGGTAAGATCAGTAAGGAGTGACAACGGCACTGAATTCAAAAACAGTGTGCTGGATGACTTCTTCAATGAAAAAGGCATATCTCAGAATTTTTCAGCTGTTCGGACTCCACAACAAAATGGTGTGGTAGAGAGAAAGAACAGGACGCTGTGTGAAGCTGCCAGATCCATGTTGAGTGAATCTCACCTTCCGACCTACTTTTGGGCTGAAGCAATTAATACTGCATGCTTTACCCAAAATAGGTCCATTATTGTAAAAAGACACAATAAGACTCCCTATGAAGTCTTTTATGGTAGAAAACCAAACATCAGTTTTCTTCATGTCTTTGGGTGTGTCTGCTACATTCTGAATGATAGAGAAAACTTGGGCAAGTTTGATCCTAAAGCAGACGAAGGCATCTTCATGGGTTATTCTCTCACCTCCAAAGCATACATGGTCTACAACCTTAGGAGAAAATGTATTGATGAATCAATACATGTCAAGTTTGATGACCTCAAGGTATCATCTCTCTCCTCAGATGATGATGAATTAAATAGTTGGATCACCTCTTGCATTGGTGATGCTTCTCCTTCTCCACCTAACCCAACTATTCCCATACCTTCTCCTCAAAATCCTACCTCTCAAGATAATAATCCTTCCTCATCCTCACACCCTTCTTCAAACCAAGAAGAAAATCCTCTGACGATCCAAACTTCCCAAAACCAAAATTCTCTTCAAAACACCACTCTCTCGCATCCCTCAAATATTCCTTCTTCATCAAATCCACCCCATACTTCTTCATTCAATCCTCCTAAAGATCTACCCTCCACCTCTCATCCACAACCTTCCTATCCCCCAGCTTTGCCTCCTGCTATAAAATGGACCAAGGATCATCCAATCGATCAAATAATTGGTGATCAACAGGCTGGTGTCCAAACCAGAAGAGGAGTAGGCAATATATGTATCTATGTGAACTTTTTGTCTCTTATAGAGCCAAAGAAGGTTGAAGAAGCTCTAGCTGATCCATGTTGGATCACTGCCATGCAAGAAGAACTCTCTCAGTTTGAAAGGAACAAGGTCTGGAGATTGGTTCCTCGTCCTTCCAGAAAAACAATTATCGAAACCAAGTGGATCTTCATAAACAAGATGGATGAAGAAGGCACTGTCATCAGAAATAAAGCCAGGCTGGTTGCTCAAGGGTACAGGCAAGAAGAAGGAATTGACTATGATGAAACTTTTGCTCCAGTTGCCAGACTTGAAGCTATCAGAATCTTCCTTGCTCATGCTGCATACATGAACTTCAGAGTTTTCCAGATGGATGTCAAGAGTGCATTTCTGAATGGAGAGCTAGCTGAAGAAGTCTATGTGAAGCAACCTCCTGGATTTGAAGATCCATCTCATCCTGACTATGTGTACATACTGGATAAGGCTCTCTATGGCCTTAAACAAGCTCCTCGTGTCTGGTATGACACTCTAGCTGACTTTCTTCTGAAGAACAAGTATACTCGGGGTAAGATTGACAACACTCTTTTCATCAAACAAAGCCTAGGTAATCTTATTCTTGTTCAAATCTATGTGGATGACATCATTTTTGGTGCCACCGATGAATCACTGTGTGATGAGTTTGCCTCTCTCATGATGAGTCAATATGAGATGAGCATGATGGGGGAGCTCACATTTTTCTTGGGTCTCCAAGTAAAGCAATCTTCTGAAGGTATCTTTATAAACCAAAGCAAATACATTCGTGATCTTTTGAAAAAGTTTCAATTTGATACATGCTCTCCCATGAAAACTCCTATGGCACCACCTCTAAAACTTGATGCTGATAAAAATGGTGTATCAGTTGATGTCACCAAGTTTAGAGGAATGACTGGGTCACTTCTTTATCTTACTGCTAGTAGACCTGACATTATGTTCGCTACCTGTTTGTGTGCGCGTTACCAAGCCAATCCTAAGAAATCTCATATGGATGCGGTTAAACGCATCTTTCGGTATCTGAAAGATACCATGAATCTGGGTCTTTGGTATCCCAAAGACTCAGGTTTTGATCTAATGGGTTATTCAGATTCTGACTTTGCAGGATCAAAGATTGATAGAAAGAGCACTACTGGAAGCTGCCAACTCCTTGGTGGTAAACTTGTCAGTTGGTCTAGCAAGAAGCAGCACTCAGTCTCCACCTCCACGGCTGAAGCTGAATATGTTGCGGCTGGTAGCTGTTGTGCTCAAATACTGTGGATGAAAAATCAACTGAGGGACTACAATCAGATCTATTCTCAAGTCCCAATCCTGTGTGACAACTCCAGTGCAATTGCCATTGCAAACAATCCGGTGCTTCACTCCAGATCCAAGCACATTGATATTCGGTATCACTTCATAAGAGATCACATCTCCAAAGGTGATATTGAACTGCATTTCATCCCCACCGATCTTCAACTGACGGATCTCTTCACAAAGCCTCTAGAAGAAGCTCGGTTCAAGTTCCTCTTGGGTGAACTTGGTATGTTAAATTTAGATGTATAAAAAAATATATAAAAAAAACAAAAAAAAACCCATGAAGATTTACTGTTTTATCAGTTAAAAATTTCAAGTACTGATATTTTATCAGTTACAAGAAAAGTCCACCCATGTCTTTTTCTCACTCTTCTCTTATACTTTTACCTATCCCAATAAAAACCTTACCTTTCCCTCACACAACAAACACCTCTCTTTTTACCTTCATCAATCCACGTCAACTCAATCCTAACCCTCCATTCTTTTCATACAAATTTTACCTTCAATCCTATCCATCCTTTTTCCATCTCAATAAACACATCCTACTTTCCCTACCATTTCAAATCACAACCTACCATCTATACTAGACCCATTTCTCACCTTTTCTTCTTACAAAATTCTAAGTACTTAACTCCTTCCAACATCATCTCACTTACCATACACTCCTCTTTTCAACTCTTTGCCGAAGAACATCTCCTTCCCAACACCTCTTTTGCCGTAATCAACATCTACCGAAACCCTTCCCTCTTCCCGATTTCATTTTAGCCGAATCCCCCACCCCACCCCTTCCCGACCCCCCCCCCTTCCCGCACCCCCTCCCTTCCCGCACCCCCCCACCGCTACCCCCTTCCCGCATCCCCCTCCCTTCCCGCACCCCCCCCACTGCTACCTCCTTCCCTTCCCGCACCCCCCCCCCACCGCTACCTCCTTCCCGAACCCCCCCACCGCTACCCCTTCCCGAACCCCCCCACGCCGCTACCCCCCTTCCCGAACCCCCCCCCCTTCCCGAACCCCCCCTTCCCGCACCCCCCTACCCCCTTTCCCGAACCCCCCCCCCCCCCCCCCCCGGCGCCTCTACCTCTCTCCCGACCCCCTTCCCGAACATTCCCTAAACCCTTCACACCAATTTTTTTTGATTCAAATTTCTCTTACACCCTCTCTCCTACTTTTTCCCTACTCCCCATACATTTCTCACAATTACCTAAACACTCAACCTTTCCTACCTTTCCTTCCATCTTATTACCCATCATACCTTCCCTTACCTTTCCCTCTCTTACTTCCTATAAATACACCACTTTCCTTCTCATTTCTTCGATCTCTTCTATTCAAATTTCTTCCATGTCTACCTCTTCTCCCAATCCTAAACCCAAATCTTCAAAATTCACCATTCCCATGTGCCATGAAGATCTTATATTCAAGTCTTGCAATCATATTGCAAGATTTGAAGATGATCCAGACTATCCCGATCACTTACCCATTTCTCACTTTCTTCAACAAACTCCTTTGCTCTATGCCTTCTCCAAATCTCTACTAATGAGCAAAAAGCTACTTGGAAATTTTTGGTTAACTTGCTCTGTGAATGATGGTGAATCCAAAACCATTTCTGCGTGCATTCTTTCGGACACAGGTGATCATGATCTTACCTTTGATGTAGAAGATGTCCGTACCGCTATTCATCTTGACAGTTACGATTCGTATGCACCTTTTCCGCTTGACAAGGAGCATGAAGATGTGGTACAAGCCATGAACTACACCGTCGATGCAAAGTATAAAAGCCCTGGCACTTTCCTGCGCAAATACATGGGTGGGGTATGGCATTTCTTCTTCACTCATATTATTTTCTGCTTAAGTCGCAAAACTGGAGGTCATGATCAATCCCCCTCCTATATCACCAATCTTGCTCATGCCATTATGTTTCAAAGAAAAACAGATTTTGCACGTTATTTTTTTAATGAAATTGTTGAAGTTGTGACTCCTCCAAAAAGGCCACATGTTGCCTACCCCAGGTTCCTCCCCATCATCATTGAACATAAATTGGGTAAATTACTTGATCTTGATCGCAAGTCGGCAAACCCAAAGTTCACCTATGATTTTCTTGCACCTACCATCACGAAGGCAATTCTTCAACGTCCACCAAAGGCAACTGACAATGGTCTTCTTCCAGGTATGATTTCTATCCTTAACTCTCCCAATCTACAATGGGGGGATAATCCGGACACTCCTCCTTCTCAACTGTCCGCAAATCCCTCCAATGTAGTGGACCCTCATCCCTCTTCCCGAGTGTTACCGGCGAGCACTTCAAAACAATCTAAGGCTTCCGGTACCTCCACACTCTCTTCCATGACTTTGTCGCCGACCAAACCTTCGGCAGCTTCCACAGTCATAAAACCCTCTTCAAAGCGGAGGCACTCCAAATCCTCTCGTGAGTCTTCCCTTAAAAGACTTAGGATATCCTTAAGGGCCAAACCACACCGTCCAGCTACCGATTCTCAAAAATCGGGAACTGTTGAAATTGTCCCTACCGGGCCCAGGGAACCTGCTAACCTCTTAGCTAGCTCCTCCGTATCCTCCCAACAGGTTGCGGTTGAAAATTTGGGGACCCACACTGCTCCTTCTTCTACCAACTTATTGGTGGTTGAAGATGACTTGAGCCTCTCTCCAGCCCAAGGTACGGCTTTCTCACTGCACGGCCTATCACCCGATCGCTCTGCGATCGATGTTTCTGCACGACCCCCTACGGGTCCTACATGTTTACTTGACTTTCTTGTTGAAGATTCTCCAGTTGATCCTCCTTCTCACTCAGCAACTGCCACCGAAGAAGTTAAGTTGTCTTCTTCCAAAGACAACTCAATTGAGCATTCAAGCTCTAATGTTGCTGACTCATCCACCACTCTACCACTTTCTGGGGATCCTATGGACGCTCCTATCCTTAACATGTTGGAGGTGTTATCCTCTCCTTCATCTTCAAGGTCTTCTCCTCCTCGTCGTCCTCCACCTACTGCAACTTCAACCACCAGATATGTAGCACACCAACTTGACTCCATCCAGGATTCCATCTCCAGCTTACAATCTCAGGTTCAGTCTCTCCTAGCCTCAAATGCCAGTCTCGCTCTCTCCATGACTGACATGAAAGCTGCCTCGGATGCTCGTGACCAAGAAGTTCATAGGCTCCAATCTGAACTTCAAAGCCAAAAGGACATCAACTCTCAGCTCCTTAGTTCTCTTACATCTCTTCACCACAAGATGGATGCTCTTCCTGAAGATCAGGCTCGCATACTCACCACCTTTGCTGGATGGGTGAAACGTTATTACCTGTCTGCCGCTGAGGGGGGAGAAAAGCTCAGACAAATTTACCAGCGACCGACCGGGTTCCTCTGACAGACCTGGTCCTTCTGACCCATCCAAAGCGACAAAAGCATATCCATCAGGTCAGGGGGGGCAAATAACTAAACATGCAGGTGCACTAAGTGAGGGGGAGCAATCTGAGTTCTTCAAAAAGTTCGAATGGTGCAAGCAGAAATTAATTGGAAGAACTAGCATCTCAAAGATTGTCAAAGCCAAACTTGCTACCCATAAAGAGTCAAAGGACATCTATGTGATACTCACTCGGGCTGATGACACCGTCACACCGGTAAGATTCCCTGAACTTGATGCTTATGGTGTTTCAGAATGGTATGAAATTGAATATTGTCTTCAAGATTCTCATAGTCCAAACCTAGATGATATAAACATCTATCTCCAAGGACTCTTTGAAAATGTAAGTAAGATAAAGATAGGATTTCAACAAACCATCTTCCAAGATCTTGCTGCCAAAGGTATCATTCCTAACTCAAAGAATCTGAATCTAAAGCCTCCCTCACTCCCCAAGATGTCATCTCCTGCTGTGACCCAAAAACCATACCCAGACATTTTCTTCAACAATGCCCAAGGTACTCAAGAATTCTTTCGAACAAAAGAGACATCCATTGCTGACTCCAGCTTTCTTGAAGCCATCCTTCTCATCATCCCGGACACATTTGTAGGCACTAACTTCCAACGTCACATCATTGCTGAACTTCAGGAAAGGAAGAAGTGATCATGTTTTCTTTTTATATGCTTTTGATATGTACTTGTAAACTTAAGATTACTGTTCTTTCAAGTTTTCAATACAAGTACATTTTTGTTAATAGTTTGTACAGTATACTTTACCATTTTTTTTACTTGTAAATGTCGGATACAAAAAAAATCCAAAAAGAACAAAAAGAATGGACTATGTGAAAAGAACCCAAAAGAGTAAACAAGGGTCAAAAATGAATTATTCAGTGTTTACTTCTCAGATTCTAAGTATGGATGTCATCCTCAAATAGGGGGAGATTGTTGGGTCACTTAGATTTGAAGATGACCTCAGTCTCTCAATTTCACAGTTCATACTTAGAATAATTTTTAGGTTCTTTACAAGCAGTTTAATTGTATAAAAATGTTCGGTGAAGTCGAAGATCAACCGAAGAAACAAAGTAGAAGTATATCTTCAAAGAGGATTGAAGATAGACTTCTCAACCAAAGATTAAGCTGCTACTTGAAGACTTTTCCTAAAGTCTTAGCCAGGTCACTTGAAGATTTTGAAGAAGATGAAATGTCAGGCAAGATTTTGAAGAAGCAAAACTTTGAAGAAGATAATATGTTAGGCAAAATCTTGAAGACATGTTAGGCATATATTCGGCAAGATCTTTGAAGAAGATAACATGTTAGGCAAATTCCTTGAAGACATGTTAGGAATATCTTCGGCAAAGAAGTCTTCGGCAAAGAAATTTCAGCAGGTATATTAACTTTATCTGCAGAATATATTCATGATATCTTGCATTGATAGAGACATCATCCGAAGATCAGAAAAAAGTTCTTTGGATTGTTTATCTCTTTCAAGAAACTTCTGCTTCAACAAGCAGGTCAACGCTTGAAGACAAAAGTAAAAAGACAAAATTACTTTTCAGAAGACCTGCTTCCTATCTGCCTTCCATGCTCTCTTTGACAAGTGTCCATTGCATTTAATGCATAAGGCACTATAAAAGGAGATCATCTTCAACCTTGCAACTCACCAGTTTACAAACTCTCTCAAGCTTTCAAGTGCTGGCGCATTACTCTCTCTCTCTGAAGTTCATTTGTTTTCTAAGTGTTTTACAACTGTTCTTATTCTCTGTGTGACTTTGTGTTAGATTGTTTAAGCAGGTTTTATCTGTTTTGTTCCGCAACAATCTTTAAGTTTTCTATGTGTAATTCTTGATTTTAAATCAATAAAGAATTAATTAAGTGAAAATTTTTGTGTATTGTATTCAACCCCCCCTTCTACAATACTTGTTTACCATTGCTACTCAATAGCTGGGACCAACAATTTTGTTATGTATTTTTTTCGTATGTAGATATTGGTATGTTATCCCTAGTGGTGGGAATGTGTTTGAAACACGAAATGGTTTTGAAGCAATGGTGGTGGATTTAGATGCTAGAAAATGCAGTTGTAGATTGTGGGACATATCAGGCATTCCTTGTGTGCATTCCATAGCTGTCATACACTTTATCAATAAGGATCCAGTGGATTATGTTAGTAAATGGTTTACTAAGGATATTTTCAAAATGGCCTATGAGAAAACTATAAAGCCATCAAATGAGGTTTTTGTTGATGACGAAGACCGACAAGAAGGGTTACAAGAAAGTCAAGTGGTTGCATCTCCACCAGAAATTAATAATGCAAATGAAGAATAGTTCATGCCACGACTTTAACATAGATTAGACATTACTTTTTAATATTTTAGCGCAACTTTTGGTAAATTTGGTGCAACTTTTGGCATTTTTTTGTGCAACATTCGGTATAAGGACTTAATAGTATAATTTGGTTGTTTTTTCGTATTTTTTGAAGTATTTTTATCATACTAACCAATTTTATAAGTCATAAGGATGTATGTAATAGGTTTAGAAAGTCCAATGGTTTATTTAACAGATTCTGAAAAGTGCAATGGTTTCTTTGTTCCAAAAAATTGCCCAAGAACTTAATCATTCCTAATGTGAAAGTCCGTTGGGTTTTATTGGACGTTTCCCTTTATTAATCATTAAATTATATTCTCTTTTGCCATTTCAAAAATTAAAATAAAATTATATTCCCTCTTTTTCTTTTTGAAGAAATTAAACTATATCCTCTGGATTATATTATTAATTTTATTTTATTAATACAATAAATGTATTTGAGCACCTCTTTTTATTAACCAGCTAATTATTACAAATTATAGAGTAAATTACGAATTTCGTCCTTATGGTTTGGTGAAATTTTGGATCAGGTCCCTCAAGTAAAATAATTACAGGATGGTCATTGTGGTTTTATTTTTGCTATGGATCAGGTCCCTCGTATTAACATCCGTCTACAATCTCCGTTAACTTAGATGCATTTTTTGCAAATCTTTCTATCTCTTTCTTAGATTCCCATTTACAAAAATCAAACCTAAAAACTATATCTAAAATCAAACCTAAAAACTATATCTAAAATCAAACCCAAAAACTATATCTAAAATCAAACCTGGTAAAATAATGGAAGAACACAAACACATTTTTGAATAATAAGATCAAAAACAAAAAACCATTTTTAACAAAAAAACAAAAAACAATCCCATGTTTCCTAAAAGAAATCAACAAAACCTATTTTTTGAAACCACTTTGTGCAGATATGGATTGGTTTTTCATCTTTCTCAACCCAAATAAAAGTTCCTAATTAAATCAATAACACAAAAAATATCAACTTCATCATCAAATTTGTTACACAACAACATCAACACATCCAAATCTAAATCGAAAACCTAAAGTTCATAACATATCAAAAAACAACTATGAAATCCAAAACCCTAATCAAAACCTAAAAATCACAAAGAAGAAAATGGAACAGATGCAAAAAAGCAAAAAAAAATGTCGATTTCTAAAAGCCCCATTCGATTTCTTTGACAGAAAGATCCACTAGAAGAAAAGACGTGGTCGATCTCTTCACCATATATGGATTCGCTTGATACATGCCTTCATTCTTTGAAGCTTCTTGTTTTCTATCTCGTCAATGGAGGTGCATAAGTGTTCGAAAAAACGAAGATGTGAAGGTCTGTTGGTGAGGGATTAATAAGGTCTGTTGGTGAGGGATTAGGAAGGGTAGGTAACTTGGGGAATTGAAGAAGCTTTATGATTTTAATGGGCGAAAACATTAAAAGGCATTTAAGTTAACGGAGATCTTAAATGGGTGTTAACATGAGGGACTTGATCCATAACAACAATGAAACCATAATGACCATCCATGTAATTACTTCATTTGAGGGACCTGATCCAAAATTTCATCAAACCACAGGGACAAAATTCATAATTTACTCCAAATTATATAAACCAATTTCTATCTAATCTAGTAAATATATAGTTTCATAAATGAACAATAATAAATGAACAATAATCATCTACCTTAAATATTCAGATAATAATATTTGAACCTTTATCATATGTAGACAATTATGTAATATTTTTACTAGTATGGAAATTAATTTTTGTTTCAAAATATTGTTCTAAATAAAGAATTATATATATATATATATGTGTGTGTGTGTGTGTGTCCTGAAGTTCAGCTTCTATAATCATAACAATTAACAAGTTTTGTTTTTTTATGCGATTTCCATACTAGTTCTTTTCTCTAGTTTTGGTAATTTGAAACAATGCTACTTTTTAGCATTGTTTTCTTTAGTTAGTCTTAGATCTAGAGTAAACTATACCGGGCTACCCTAGGGCATGAACAACTCCCATTTAAGCTTACATTTTTCATTTTTGTTGCAAATTGCTATTCTTGTACATGTGGTTTCGAAATTACATTTTCTATCAATGTGGTTTGTAAATTGTTTCGATTTTTGTCTCTGTATTAGCTTCATTAAACTAGTGACATTTCAGTCTTTTTATCAGTTTTAAAAATATTTTACTTAAATTAATATTATTTTATTTCATATACACATATATAGATGTATTAATATACATTCATATGAACTTTACAGTGGTCGGATTCCCTTGCACCAATCATCTTTTCTGGCCACCTACCCCTTTCTTTTTCAATCACTTCCTCGCCGATATCTTTTCTCAATTTTTGATTCCAAAACTTGACAAATACGAAATACCAAATTTTCATCCATACTAAATGAGCATATAGATCTTTTCTCATACACTTAAGTTGCTTATTTTGTCAATGGGCATGAGGGATCTGTTCCCTAGATTGAAAGATGAACTCCTAAGTTATTTGTGTATTTATGTGAAATCAAACCATATAATTGTTATAAACTTTATAAACCAATTTCAACAGTACGTGTAGATAATTTGGTTTCTAAATTTACTCTCAACCGCATTTTTAACTCGTTTGATAATCGTCTTTAAATTCAAAATCAACGGTTAAGCTTAGGTTTGTAGGTTTTGTATTTGATACATCCTCTCTCTCTCTCTCTCTCCCTCTCCCCTCTCTCTCTCTCTCTCTCTCTCTCTATATATATATATATATATATATGTATATAATCATTCATCACGAATGTTGTAAAAAATCCACGTTCATAATTCATGGTGAACGAGGTTCATTATTCATGATCGTCAACTGAGAAATGACAGTAAGTGATGCTCGGTATCGCTTCCATGCACAAAGAATGATAATAAATATGGACACATGTCGCGCTCTCATTCATCCCTAGTTCATATGTTAAGATCAAAGATGAACTCTTAACTTGCATGCATGTAGTTTTTCATAAAAGATCTATACTTTTTGATCCAAAAGTTGTATGAAAAGCTCCTTAACTTCACTAAAAACATGTTTTAATCAACATGCATGTGCCAAAAATTCACTATTTTAAGTTGCATGGAGAAGTTCTTGGCATAAACACCCAAAAAATCTTTAAAAAGACCAATTTTCAAATTTCTACAAAAGATGAGTTGATAGGTAGCATGCATGTGGTTTAAATGGCTTACAAATATGTTTTAGAACTGAAAATATCTGTATGGGGATGAGTCAAGTCGGATTGAATGCAAGAAGAATGAGAATCTTGATAAAAAGACAAAAGTGATGCACATGCATAAAGACTAGTTTTGACAGCTTACTGCCAGATTTCTATCTCTCTCTTCAAAAAGTTATATCTCACTCAATAATACTCCAAATTAGGTGATTCTTTTTCTGGAATTTATTTTTATGAGTTAGGTTTCGAACCTAATTAATTTGAGTGAACCTAATTTGGAGTATTATTTATACTAGTATGGATTAATTTTTGTTTCAAAATATTGTTCTAAATAAAGAATTATATATATATATATATATATATATATATATGTGTGTGTGTTTGTTATGCAGGTTATATATATATATATATATATATATATATATATATATAGAGGGAGTTTCAAGGGAAAACCGCAAATAATTAGAAAACTAAAGAACAACCTTATAAGCATAGGATTAGATTAATCAAGGGTTAATATTGTTAATGGCAATTTTGTAAATAAATCAAAGTTAAAGGGTATATTTCATATTCACTTAAGCTGCATTGGGGTAAAATTGGAATAGAGCTACCTGATTCCATATCCCGATTTTCAGCCATAATCATCGTCATTCTACTATCCTACAGCAATCGAATTCCAAAGGGTCTCAACCGATTCTCCTTCAATCAAAGGTGTCTCAATCGATTCTTCTTCCGTCAAACATCTCAGGGTCTCACGATTATCGCGATTTTGAAGGTATTCATGTTTTTCTCTACTGTATCCATTATTTTCTCAGAATCTATCTTCAATATGAAATATTTTGGTCAATGTTTTTCCAAATCGATTCAAACAAATCGAAGTTAAGCTCGATTTGAGGGCAAATGTTCACAGTTACCTCGATTTGAGGGTTTTTGTTTAGAGTTACCTCGATTTTTTAGGGTTTTCGGTCAATCATTCACAAATGCATGTTATCGTTTTTGGTTATCAGTTCAGTGTTCCTCGATGAGTATTTGAGGGTTTTCATTTTTCGTTTTTGGTTTTGAGTTCAATGTTCGATCCATGATTATTTGTAGTTTTTTGATATCTCGTTTTTGGTTTTGACTTCAGTGTTCGCTGATCAGTACCGATACCATCTCTGACCAGACTGACCTTGCATCAATGGCTCAAGAAGGTATACTTTTTTTTGTCTCCCTTTCATCGATTGAAACCCTAGGTTAGTTAAGAACATTGATCAATCATTGGATTTGTGTAATAGAGGTTAGTAGTTTTCAATGTTAATGTTTAATGTTTATGTTAAACTAGAGCATACAATACTTTCTCACCTCTGTTTAAATCAAGGCATTTTGGTTGTGATGTTTTTGTTCAACATGGAATTTTAGAGTCTACATGTCAATTATGTAAAGGGACTTCATTGTTCCTGATTGATGTCAAACTAGTCCTTAATAAATGCAATACTCAAATACAGTTACTAATAAGCAATTTCCAACTATTGTTGTTAGCAGTTGGCAGAAAAGAAAGTGGAGTCAAGAAAGTCAAATAGTCTATAGCATCCTAAAACCATAAAGCAGTTTAACATGCACTTGTGCATGACATTCAATTGGTATTTTAATAACTTTGAGTTACAATGCAGCACAACTCTAATACAAATTTTGCTTGTAGACTTATTGTTTCCTGTTGTTTTGTTGTTGTTTTGGTTGCTCATCATTTCAGGCTCCTCAAGTTTATCTTTGGTTCTTTCGAATCCTGCCAATGACACGGAGAAAGTTCCAAAGCCCAATAAACGCTTGATGTTCCAATCGAAAACAAGTATGGAGCTACTCCTTTATTATTGGTGAGTACCTAACAAGTTGATTGGTTATTCATACTTATTTATATAATGCATATCCAGACTAGTATATGCACAGGTGCATCATTAACATTTTTCCAAATAATGTTTATTTTTGCTAAATATTTGTTATTTTTAATTGTAGAAAAACATGTTTGTGGAATATCTACATTTCGTATCTCATAGAAAGGCCAATGCCATCGACAAGTGTAATCTGGTTAGGCTGAAAATGAAGTGGCGCACAGCTGAGAATACTAGAGACTGTGGCATCTTTGTAATGCGTCACATGGAAACATACATGGGTCAGCCTGTTAGTTAGTGGGATCGTGGGTTAGATAACGAGTCGGCTAATCAACATGTGCAGTTGACGCGTTTACGGTACAAATACGCTGCAAAGATTCTGTTATCTGAGCTGAATATTCATCGGGCTAAAATAATCTCTTTGGCGGATGAATTTGATGGAATTGATCATGATGCTCAAAAGGGTATAATGCAAACTGCTCTTGCTACATTTAAAGAAAGGGAGGAGCGTTTTTTACAATAGTTGTTGAATAGGAACATGTTTTTTTTTTGGATTATGATATGTTGTGTTGTTGATACTTAAACGATATATTGGGATTTTTGTGATGTTGATACTTAAATGATATTTTTGATGTTTATATCATGCTACTTTTGTAGATTCTCGCTTGCATATTTGTTTTAAGTTTAATTTATTTCCATTACGTTTGCACTATGTTTTGCTCATGTTCGATATGCGTAGTGGATGTAGTTGTCTCCTCATGACGTGCACTTATTCATGATGTGCACTCGTGCATGTCATGCACTTGTGCACGCAAGCGTTATCCGGAATGATTGGGCATAAACCATCTAGTCTTGGACAATAAGTATCTGCAACTTGACAGTTTAAAACTGAATTTTCAAATAACTTGTGCATACCATGCACTTGTGCATACTAGTGCACGCAAGCGTTATCAGGAATGATTGGGCATAAACCATCTAGTCTTGGACAATAAGTATCTGCAACTTGACAGTTTAAAACTGAATTTTCAAATATCTTGTGCATACCATGCACTTGTGCATAACATGCACTTGTGCATACTAGTGCACGCAAGCGTTATCAGGAATGATTGGGCATAAACCATCTAGTCTTGGACAATAAGTATCTGCAACTTGACAGTTTAAAACTGAATTTTCAAATATCTTGTGCATACCATGCACTTAAATGGTCTAATGCATAACATATTGTTCATAATCAAAGTAAGATTCAAAATAATAACAGGCACCAATGGTTAAAAATACTACATCAATTCATCAATCGAAAAAATTTATATATCTTTGTTTTCACGGTAAAAAATTTAACACAATTCAATAAAACCAATGCTCAACCAAATGTATATTCTATACGATGATGTGTCGGGAACAAGTTTAAACTTTATGCACGCCATACACCCGTTTTTTTTAAAACTCCTGTTTCGCTTCTTCTTATCCGGTTTCCCATTCATCGTGTCAACTTGTACGTCTCTTGGGTTCCTTGACCTACTGCACAGAAGATATTTCAGCTTTATTATATCGTTGTTTTTAGTTTTCTGTGTTCCCCGTCTAACCTCGAACCCCGCTATATCTGCATAAGTTGTATACACTTTAATTGCCCTTTCAATTGACCCATACACCAATCCAACTTTTGGTATAACACAATCTTCCACACTTGGAATCCAGAACGTTGTTCCTCTTGGAGTAACTATTTCAATTGCTCGCGCTGCGTAGTTAGACAGATAGTTAAATAAAATGCATAACCTTTAACCATATACCAACATTCCATAGATATAAGCACATGTGCATATATGACAAAAAAAAACATACTAGATGAACAGAGCAACCTAAAATATTCAATTCTGTATGTTATCCATCTTTTTTTGTACAATCATTCACAAATGCATTCATGTAGAATCTTAAATTACTCATAACATGCACTTGTGCATAATATGCACTTGTGCATATTGACCTGCAACCATTGAATATACGCATTTGGATTGTTACTCAAATTCATAAGATTCTGCATAATCACATAGGAAAATTGTATATTCATTAGTTTAATAACAATATCAAACTCATCAGAACATAAATTCTTAGTTTCACTCGTCTATGCATTTGTGCATATGACCTGCAACCATTGAAGAAGACGATCATGTTCATACAAGATCTCTGCCCAGATGGTTTCAGGTGATTGAATAAGGGATTCAATTCATTGTTCCGACAGTTTCTATATCCTTTATTTCGATTTGAATAAGCAATTACATTGATTACCTGTGTGTTCTTCGTTTCTCACTGAATCGCAATCCATCTCTTCTTCATCGACACCATCGCTCAAGTTTTCTCCATTAACAGATTCCCCAATTTCGTTTTCTAATTCCATTTCGATCCAATTTGATTGTGATTTCTGCAGTTGAATTTTCAAAATTGGTTCTCCAATTGTGAATTCATCCAGGTTATTCTATAAGGAACGGTCGATATAAGGAAACGATCGCCATAAGGAAACGATTTGCCATAAGGAAACGATTTGCGTGGGTTCAATATCTGATTTAGTTGTCAAATACCTTTATTACCCTTTTCATCAATTTTATTTATTTTAAATGCTTATTTTAATGTCCTTTAGATTATCTTTAATCAATGATCATGAGAGTGTTCTTTAGTTTTTCAATTATTTGCGGTTTTCCCCTGAACCTGAACCTATATATATATATATATAGGGGTTAAATCATGTAAGAACCACAAATATGTTATAAACCGTGAGAACCGATATAAAAAATATTTTTTACATAATATTTTTTCATCAAATGCTAGGATTTATTATATTTTACTTCAAATATATGTGTTTCATAATATGATAATTTCACATGGATTTGTTTCACCATGTGAATATTTTTTACGAGTATTTTTCATTTCACTAGGTGAAACAAAATTCGTTTTTCACATGTAAACTTTTCATAAGGTGAACACGAATATATGTGTAACAATATCTTAAATCATAGGTTTTGATGAAAAAAAACCATGTAAACAAATTTTTTTACATTGGTTCTCACAGGGTTGTAACCTATTTGTGGTTCTCATTTGATTATCGTCATATATATATATATATATGTGTGTGTGTGTGTGTGTGTGTCCTGAAGTTCAGCTTCTATAATCATAACAATTAACAAGTTTTGCTCTTTTATGCGATTTCCATACTAGTTCTTTTCTCTAGTTTTGGTAATTTGAAACAATGCTACTTTTTAGCATTGTTTTCTTTAGTTAGTCTTAAATCTAGAGTAAACTATACCGGGCTACCCTAGGGCATGAACAACTCCCATTTAAGCTTACATTTTTCATTTTTGTTGCAAATTGCTATTCTCGTACATGTGGTTTCGAAATTACATTTTCTATCAATGTGGTTTGTAAATTGTTTCGATTTTTGTCTCTGTATTAGCTTCATTAAGAGCATCTCCAACAGCATTGCTAAAATTTTGCTAAAATAGAGAATGAAAAGTCAAAATTGCTAAAATTATTTCCTTTCAACTCCAACAGCATTGCTAAAAAAAATTATAAAATAGCGAGTTCTCTATATTTAGCAAACCATAGAGATTTTTTTGGAGATTTTCTATTTTAGCAAATCATATAGCAAAGCTGTTGGAGATGAATAACAAATCAAAAGCCACTTTTTCCTATTTTAGAAATGTTGTTGGAGATACTCTAAACTAGTGACATTTCAGTCTTTTTATCAGTTTTAAAAATATTTTACTGAAATTAATATTATTTTATTTCATATACACATATATAGATGTATTAATATACATTCATATGAACTTTACATTGGTCGGATTCCCTTGCATCAATCATCTTTTCTGGCCACCTACCCCTTTTTTTTTCAATCACTTCCTCGCCGATATCCAATCCTTGATTCCAAAACTTGACAAATACGAAATACCAAATTTTCATCCATACTAGAAGAGAGAAAAAAAGGTGTTGGATCAACCGGGTCAATCCAACCCAACCCCATTTGACTCTGACCCATTGTAAACAGTAAATACCATTTGCAAAGGTTTTTTTGTTGGCATACCCAAGCAAATAAACATTTTTGATATCCAAGATATTTCAACTTTGCAAATATCAATGTATGATATTTTCCCCAACTAACATGACAATAATAGAAGTGATGTACCATACCATACCATACCATACCATACCATACCATACCGACGACCTGAAGAAGCCTACGACTGCCTGCCAGAGAGTACCTGATGGCTACTTTATTACCTACATTTCCATAATCACAGAATGCCTATATGCCAGGAGAGATGCAATAACCATTTTTAGGATCAATTTTAAATAGTCAAAGCGTTACAAAATTAGGTTGGAGAAAAAAATAATGATATTCTGGAAAGAATAAGATTTGAGACGGAAAGTCAAAGTCACGGATATCAAACATGACCCAAAAGATTCCTTCAATTTTCACGGATACGAGGCCATCATCACTCGATGGATTAAAAAACAAGTTTAAGCCTAAAAGAGAAACTCAAGAACTTGAAGGCCAAAAACAAAAGAAATTGAACTTAACATTTCCGTGTGATTTAACCCCATAATAGAATGGACTCCCAACTCTTTCCACCTCAATCTTCATCCAACGGTACATTTCAATCTTGAACTCTTCCTCTTCCTCACCTTCGGGGACTAAAATCTTACCCGAAAAGTAGGTGATAGTGTTGAATTTTATCAGTAAGCACTTACCCAGGTAAGTGATTAGGTAAACGGCCCCTTAATCAGGATAGTCTAATATAGCTTAAAACATTGTCCACAAAGCAAAAACATTTATACCTCTTAAAAGTTCAAGATAACCGATTTGCTGCATTATGAAAAAGTATACATAGTAAAGAACATACTAAAAAGCATTTTTAAAATAACTTTCTGGGGAAATGAAGAAGGAAAAGGAACAACCAATTAAAAGTGTATCTGACCAATCAAGCTCTGCTGCAAAAAAACATTAGCAACCTTTGAGAAAACAAAGTACTTTTAGAATTTCGAACCATACCTTTTAACCAAAAGCGAGAAGGAGACACAAGTATTGTGACCACCATGGCTTGATCAGTCTCAGAATACAATCTAAACAAACACAGAACTTGATGTTAGAAATCAAAAACCTTATATCGTGCAAGGGGAACACATTGTTCCATTTGCTCAAACCTTTGAGAGACCTCAGACTTGGAAGATGACTCTGAACCCCCACCCATAGCTCCATTTGCTAAAGCATTTTTCTGGGGTCTTGCATCAGCTATGTATAACTTCCTAACATGAACTAGATGTTCATTTTAGTACATGTCATTTGCATTAAGAACAACAAAAGCATATAATTGAAACAACCACAACAACCATAGAAAGCCTTTTATCAAGGAAGAAAAGGCTTTACCTACATCCTTCTTTTCCACTAGAAAGTCGAGTACATAGAGCACCAACCAGATTCTCATCAGCATTGCTGCATTATGTCATCATAACACAATTAGACAATTTTGCCCAAATGTGATGCATTTAAGGGACAATTAGACAATTTTTCCCTTCACTTAAGCATTACCTACTCATATTCATCATGAGGCCAACTAATGGTTGGGATGATCGAGCAAGAACAGCACCAGTGCCTGTGTATCAACAAAATAATGCAATATGTAAGTGCCTAATAGGAATATTAGAAGTTACCACTAAAGGATGTATTTAAAAAGATTAATGTTAATCAAGATAATGATTAATAGGAATCCAGTGCTTACGTTTATCACACCATGATATTACAGGCAGTCTACAACGTGCATGAAATGTACAAGCTTTCAGCAGATCTTTATCTCTGAAGTCAGCAACACAAGTCACGAGATAATATCAAATTGAAAGAAAAAGTGTCATGCTAAGCTCTGATAATTAAGAAGATAGCTCACCTGATGGATTTGGGAATTACTAATGCAAATGGGTAAGTTGTACACATGTCATAACTTGCATTCACATCACTAATCCTCCACCAATCATTAGATAATTTGAATGAACCACGTTCCATGGTACAAATTGATGAACGAAGTGATCCCAAACCAAGCAGCCGCTAGTACTCGTTCACTAACCACACTTTAGGATTGGTACTACTGCATCTGGAAGGACCAGAAGAAAAAGCATACAGATCCCCGAGTCTTGCAGGCCTTGTCCGCCGAGATAATGCAACAAAAACAGCACGTCTCTGTACATTACACGCCACCTATATTAGTTTTTCTGCCAAATGTGTAATGAATACATCGCCAATGGCCAAATACATGAGAACTTCCTTCTGAAGCACGCATATCATCCAAATACATCCACAAGCATGAACACGCCTCAAAAACACCAGCTTTTTCTCTTTCATTCTCGCTGAAATTTATGAAAAATCGGTAACTTTGGATTTAATGTTTAGGCCTATAAAAACTTTAAACTGTTTATAAAATGCGATACCTGTTGCACAAGAAGTTCCCAAACCGACAAGAAAGCACACAGTCCAGAAAATCTACCAAAAAAGCCTGCATGATCCGTAAGAGTCAATAACAGAATGATTGTGTGAAAAGAATACATATATGTAGTCCATGAAGGGAGATACCGATGAGAACTCAAATGCAAAAGGGTACATCCGTAATAACTGTGAGACACTATCAACCCACTGTCAAATGAAATCAATATACAAAGGATTAACATAATCACGATAGATGCTTTTATAGCTAATTGATGAAAATTTAAGATGAAGAAACTGAGATTGTTGGGAAGGGTTGCCTGAAGAAATATTGGAGAATAATTGTTTGAATGGAGACTGGAGCTTGAGAAGTCGATGATCCGAATGACTGGCGCAAAGATGATGTAGAGATGTTGGGACTTGAAGCATGCCTGGACATTTCTAAGGGCATGTTGCCACTACCACTAAAACTTGGCTTTCCAGCTTGGTCTGAAAATGGATGCCCAAATGCCAGCCAATCTTTTTCAACAAGAGCATGCATCAAATAAAGAGAAGCCAACATATCAAGGATAGATAGGTTGGGGGTATTAGGAATATATAAAAGCCAATCAGGAATATATCCCATACCTGGGTGAATATATTAAATCCTACATGATATAGGAAGTTTGAGTAATAAAATGTATGGCAAGTCAATAATACCTGATCCATCTATGGTGCGGTAATGGATCGAGCAATAAACTTGCAAGGGAAACTAGCTGGCTTGTTCTGTCCCATCCATCGCTGCACAACACAATTGCATGTTGCTCAAAAGTGTCATATTAACAGAATTTTTCTTCGTCAAACTATAATACACATATTAAATTTACCTGCAATGAACAAGCATGGATGCGGACTCCAAGGCAACACGAGCAGCAATCCAAGCAGAACCAGCCAATACATTCTGAATACGTATTAACCAAGCACTATCACCAAAGGTTGATACTGAAGCAGACATTCTGCTCAGATTACCTCCACCTCATGTCCATCCACCATTTCTCTGTTCCATCAATACACCATCATCAACTTTTTAAATATAACAATAAGATAGTGTTCCAATTTCACATTGCAGGTAAAGTTAGATGTTTAGGGATTCCAGTGATACCAAGAATTATGACATTCCATCCGACGATTTAGTCCCATGTGTATCCAAGTAGTCTCTGAGCCGAACAAGGCTCTCCCTCATAGCATGGATATTGTCTATCCCAAAGAATACAATCTAAACATATGTACAAACAACTTGATGTTACAAATCAAAAACCTTAAATATATATATATATATATCATGCAAGGGGAACACATTCAAACCTTTGACACACCTCAGACTGGAAATAATTGGAAGATGATTCTGAACCCCCACCCATCGCTCCATTTGCTAAAGCATTTTTCCGCGGTCTTGCATCAGCTATGTATAACTCCCTAACATGAAAATGATATTATTCATTTTAGATATATGTCATTTGCATTAAGAATGACAAAAGCATATAGATGAAACAACCATAAAAAGCCTTTTATCAAGGAAGATTGGGTGAGGAAGAAAGGCTTTACCTACGTCCTTCTTTTCCACTAGAAAGTCGAGTACACAGAGCACCAACCAGATTCTCATCAGCATTGCTGCATTATGTCATCATAAGACAATTAGACAATTAGACAATTAGACAATTTTGACCAAATGTGTTGCCTTTAAGGGACAATTAGACAATTTTTCCCTTGACTTGGTAAAGTAAGCATTACCTCATATTCATCATGAGGCCAACTAATGGTTGGGATGATCGAGCAAGAACAACACCAGTGCCAGTGTATCACCAAAATAAATGCGAAGTATGTAGCATAATAAACTGCATGTATATATCATGCAAGGGGAACACATTTAAACCTTTGACACACCTCAGACTGGAAATAATTGGAAGATGACTCTGAACCCCACCCATCGCTCCATTTGCTAAAGCATTTTTCCGCGGTCTTGCATCAGCTATGTATAACTCCCTAACATGAAAATGATATTATTCATTTTAGATATACGTCATTTGCATTATGAACGCAAAAGCATATAGATGAAACAACCATAAAAAAGCCTTTTATCAAGGAAGATTGGGTGAGGAAGAAAGGCTTTACCTACGTCCTTCTTTTCCACTAAAAAGTCGAGTACTGTCAACATGCGGATAACCTCTAATAACTGTATTCAAGCAAAACCAGAATTCTTGGATTACTCGTCCAAATATAAAACAAATTCAAGTATAGGCCAGAGAAACCATGTCCAGTAACAGAGAAAACAATTCAACCTAACCCTGTAGATGAAGTTATAATCACTACACATAACCCTGTAGCCAGTTTACCCACTAAAAAAACCTTGATTAGATAGAATTCAAAGGTAAGGCAGAGTTGGTAGCAAATGAAATCTCCACACCTTACTCATCACGCCCCAAGACATAACCATCGGCCTAGTCGCCCTGCTCACCTATATGGGAGAAGAATATCAATATATATATATATATATATATTGCTTCGCAGAGAAATATAATTGACAAAAACAATCAAATAGAAAATAACCTCGAGTCAAGAATGCCATGGGTCTCTAAAACCTGGAAGGCGTAGAAACTAGGGTTAGCAATCAAATAACGAAACAATGAAAGGAATGTGTAAAAACAAGTGATGTAAATAAATACCTGATCGGATGGAAAATCTAGGGTTTGATGAATGTGTAGAACAGCGTGTACCTCCTCCATGGAAGAAACCAGTATCGCGTGTGTTTTTAAATTTTGTCAGGATTAACCAACCATTCTCTCGTAGACTTGACTCTGCCAAAAACTAACCAACATTAAAACAACAAATTAACATATTTGATGCATGATTTCCACACTTGATATAAAAAATTGGCCTTATTATTTGGTACATTTTGGGGGATCCTTTTAGAGTTGAGATTTAATGTCTAGTATTTCTCACCTATAAGATATGTTATGGTTACAAAATTGGGAGAATATATCTATTCTCCTTATAAAAAAGAATAGATATGCCTTCAAATTCGTGTGCTTGTAAGTTCTATTCATGAAATTGCTATATATATATATACATATAACACATTCAGACAATTCATTCATTCATTCAGACCACTTAATCATCCTGTACTAGAAAATGCATTTCTTCATTTGGCTTAACAGATGTTTCTGAGGGATTTAGTTTTCTTGGGAAGTTTTTTATAATTCTAAAATCGGAAGAATTTGGAATCTTTGGTGGCTTTGTAGGATTTGGAATGGAATTAAATTCCACTCTTTTTTAAATCTTATTTGGTTTGTAGGATTTGAAATAAAAGTTATTTTTTTCATAAATATTTGTTTGTTTTATAATAATTTGTTTGCTTATTTTCTTCAATCATCACAAAGTAATCAAGAAGTCAAAATTGGGGATCAATCAGCAGCCATGGAACAAAAGCTTAATCCAATTAAGCCATACTCATTGCTGTACAGCTCCCACCACAACAGCTGTTTTATTGAATCAAAAGATTCAACCTCCCAGTTCAAGAACACAACTACGCATTGATCAAGATCCTCAAAAGGTACATTATTTAAACAACTAAACACATGATTTGCTAATCTTTTTATGTTTTAGATAATAAAGGAATGAACTTTATGTAAAATGGCAGGATTAAATCATATTGCATACTATGTTCTTGATCAGCCAGCAGCCAGATCCAGTGATCAATGCACAAAATTTGTTCGATTGATGCTGGCCAGCGATACCTCACGGATGTAAGTCTATATATACATTTGCTGTTGATTAGTTATAGTTAATCCATTTGATTATGATTTTTTATATATGCCTTCAAATTCGTGTGCTTGTAAGTTCTATTCATGAAATTGCTATATATATATATATACATATATATAACACATTCAGACAATTCATTCATTCATTCAGACCACTTAATCATCCTGTACTAGAAAATGCATTTCTCCGTTTGGCATAACAGAATGTTTCTGAGGGATTTAGTTTTCTTGGGAAGTTTTTTATAATTCTAAAATCGGAAGAATTTGGAATCTTTGGTGGCTTTGTAGGATTTGGAATGGAATTAAATTCCACTCTTTTTTAAATCTTATTTGGTTTGTAGGATTTGAAATAAAAGGTATTTTTTTCATAAATATTTGTTTGTTTTATAATAATTTGTTTGCTTGGAAGCAACGGAGAAATTCACACAGATTTGATGGAAAAAGGTGAGGTAGAGATGTGATGAACAATTGAAATCCATAGTATTTGGTCAGATCTCTACTTCTACTATAAAGGACTTTAAAAGTTTCATGGCTAGAAGAAACCTTGAGAGAATTAATCAAACATGTGTAATCATATACATGCATACCTTCATTTTTGGCATCACCACGCCAAGATGTCTCGATATCTTCGATACCATCGGCCAAGAAGACGCCCAACACCCTGGAAATGAAAGATTACAAAGTAAAACTTAGATCAATCAAACACACAAAAAAAAGATGATGTAAATTATTTTTGTTTGAAGCAAAATGGAAGGAGTAGGTAATAAATATGACATACCACCACTAGATGACTCCAGAATTGGCAGCAGAGAGGATTGTAGTGCCTGGAATTGAATGGTGGTGGTGAAAGAAGTGATGGACCATGGTAGTTGCGTTCTGTTCTCCTCCAAAATAAAATAGCGTACAATAAATATCAAAAGAGCAGGTAGGTTAAATAGGAAGAAAATTTGAAATATATTTTTGTTTCATTGTTTGTTTATATATAACAAAAGGATATGAATTTGGTATAATATTATTGAAAGCATTGCTTCTTGTTCTTTTCTAAATCAGTTCAGAGACACATAACAGTTTAATAAGAACAATTCTAAATAGGGTTTAATAAGAACAAATTCTAAATCAGTTGAGAGAGAGAGACAGAACAAATAAAGAGACTCACTGAAGCAACATAACATGATGAAGGTTTCACTCAATCTGAAGCCCTTACCACTTGCAAGCAAAAGAAAAATAAGTAAGTAGAGACTCATAACCCTCTCGCAAGAGCAATCAACCCCCCCTGATCCTGATCGGCATCCTGAACCCAACGTACAACTCCAATAACGCCACATCCTATCAATCACATGGAAAAAACAAAACAAAAATCAGAAATTTCAATCCAGATTATTAATATTAATAAAATACAACATCAAGAGCACTTACAAGATGTTGGTCTTTCTTATCATCTTTCTTCTTGGGATCTTTTGGGGCTAGCAGTAGAAGGGATCTTTTAGATAACGGAGGAATCTAAAACCCTAGCTAGAAGAAACCTTGAGAGAATTGAGATTGCAGATGGTGTTTGAGCAAACCGCGAGTGAGTGTTTTCTTTTTCTTTTGTAAAGAAAAATTCTTGCTTGCTTGTGTTCCGTTCTCATCGAAGACGTCATCATACGATACCAACTACCTACCTGTATGATTATGATTATGAAGAAGAAAGGGTTTTCTGAGAAACGAGCAAAGGGTTTTTGAAGAAAGGGTTTTCTGAGAAACGAGCAAAGGGTTTTTGAAGAAAGGGTTTTCTGAGAAACGAGCAAAGGGTTTTTTCATTCATATATATATATATACATACGTATGGTAGCAAGAAGGAAGGATATCGATTGGATCCCGTTGGAATTGATTGAAATTGATTTTGCAGATTTTATTTTGACTTTTCCAAAATCAATTATGGGTTGGGCCGACGAATACATGGATGGATTTATGTTTCTTTCTTTAAACCCACTTCTAATTTGATTTTGAGTTTCAAGAATTAAATTAAAAATATTTCTTCTTCTAACATTACTATTACTATTACTATTTTAGTTGGACATAAAAGTGTTTATAAATTTAATTCTTCTGATTTGTAGAAAAATTAACACTTTTCATCTCCATATTTTTATAAACTTTTAAAACGTTCCGATTTTATCCATATGTCTAAAATCGATTAAAAAAATTCGTTAAATTTTTTATTTAGTGTTAGTACACTGATGTATCCAAGATTTAGGACTAATTGTAATTAGTCAAACATTTAGCTAGATTTGGTCAAAGGTATAAATACCCAATTGTAGGGTTTGTGTGAAGGAGAGGTCATTGTGAATAGCATACTGAGTGTGTGTGTGTGTGTGTGTGTGTAACGAGGGTGGCCTCCATGAGAGAGAAATAGAGCTAAATTCATATCTTGTAGAATTCTCTTCTCAATCTAGTTCTTATTGTGTTAATCATTGTTACTTGAATCACTCTCAATTGGTATCAGAGCCTAGCAGAGAAGAATTTGTGCATCAATCCATTGTTGTTTATCAATTTTTGAGAAATTGACGAGTTTTTGGGTTTTTGAGATTTTATTGAAAATTTTCAAAAATCTAGAAATCGTTTGAGTTTTGATTGGATTCAAATCGTTTGAGTTTTATAAGCAATTTCAAATAAGTTAGAATGAATTAACTTATCAAAAACAATTTATTTGTCGTGAAGAAAAAGTCATAAGCATTTTTCTTTTTTTCAATCCAAACACTAAAAATAGCTTATTTGCGGTGAGAAAAAGCAATAAGCAAATAAGTCAAAAAAAATAAGCAATCCCAAACACCTCCTAAATGTTTCGCCCAATAAAAAATAGACATCGATTAACACGATAAGGTGTTAGAAGCATATCGACACCCAAATCTACGTCATATATTACAACTTACCTTAATATGTTATTCCTTGTAATTCCAATAACTATATGTAACACCCTAAAAATCAGGGCAAATTTAAACTTGAATTAAAAAGGGTTTACATCACTATTATCCATAACCAACATTCTTAATAAGAGAAAATAGTGACTAAAGTCAATATACATCAAACTTGTCGTCTCTATAAGCTCTTCACTCGTCCCATTACTTCCCTGCTCATACCTGGTAAGAAAATATAATTTGAAACGATTAGGCTAACGCCTAGTGAGAACATTCAGTTTCAAAATAATACTTTCAAAATCAATGTAAACAATGTTTATCAAAACTTGACTTACACTCAATCTTACCATACTCATACTCATCTCATAATAACTGAATCATACTCAATCCCATGAATATAACTATCAGTCATAAAGTCACATCACCATACTCAATAGTCTACTACGAATCATCACGGATTCTAGTTTATCAATCAATCCTACAGACTTACATTCAAACGTTATACCTCCTTCTTGAAATGGATACATAAACATCACTTATATATTGCCTATTTTTACTCCATCGAAAACCCAGGAAACAACACTTATACTTCATCTAGTTCATACTTCCACATCTCAAATATAAATAGCAACTCTTTTTTGCCTATTAACTCATTCAACCTGAATAGCAATTATACTATGCCTATTCAACCTATTTCACATGAATAACAATTCTACTTTGTCTATTCAATCATTCACATGAATAACAATTCTACTTTGTCTATTCAATCATTCACATGAATAACAATTATACTTTGTCTATTCAATCATTCACATGAATAACAATTCTACTTTGTCTATTCAATCATTCCAAGGATACACGAGAATAACAATTCTACTTTGTCTATTCCTCCTTTTCAATTCTAAATAGCAATTCTATTTTGCCTATTTATTAATATGAATAGCAATTCTACTTCGCCTATTCATTCCCTTCCAAAATAAACAGGAATAACAATTATACTTTGCCTATCCTACGTTATCAAAATAAAACTAATGTTTATGAATACGTTCCTCTTACTCATACTCGTACAGGATAATGCTTATATGTATTTCTCATAATATTCAGTATAAGCCAATCACATAATTATCACACAAATTCCTCATATCATTCAGTAAAATCAAAACCTCCTTTGTAGATCTCTTATATCATTTAATATAAACCGATCATATTTTAATACTTCAATTCCTCATTCTATAAGTCTAACCATCAATATTAGCACTTACGAATATTGATATAATTTTACTTCATAAAATTATTCATCCAAAAGTCATCCAATCAGTTCATTTATAAAATACACCTTACCATACTTTAATTCATTTATAAAAAGGTAAAGTAAGAATGAACTCACCTGATAGCAGTAGAGCTACTTTTCCTTTCTCAAAGTCGTAGGAATTCCCGTCACTGACTTCACAGAGACCTGAAATACCCATATACGTTTTGTACTGGTATTAATTTACTGATTAGGACATTTAAAAGACTAAAATCCTAAAATTCTCGTCTCTTATCGCAACCAACTGACTTATCGCAACCAACAGCTGCGATAATCCCCCTTATCGCAACAAACAGTACTTGTCGCAATCAACCACTGCGACACAGTATTTTATCGCAACCAACTATTGCGATTTCTCTTTTTATCGCAACCAACTGTTGCGATACACTTCTCTGTCGCAATTAACTGTTGCGATACACCTCTTTATCGCAACCAACAATTGCGATACACCTCTTTATCGCAACCAACAGTTGCGATACTAATGAGTTTGTCGCAACTCAAGGTTGCGACACTTATGAATCTTCAAATCTTCATATCTATCGCAACTAACTACGATTATGCTCAAAACTATCTCAACTAACTGTTTTCATACTTAACCCAGATTTTTATAGTTTTAAGCCATATTTGATTCTGTAAATTTGCAGATATGTTTACTATCACTAACAGAATATAAACCTCAGTCCAGATTTCTCATAATCTTCAAAAACATCATAACCCATTTTCTAAACTTCATAGAAAACTCAATACACATATAGAGAGAGCAATTTTAAATAGAATAATACCTTTGATTCTCACAGATTACACCCCCAATTTCCAACTAAATACTTCAGCTTTCTTCTTCTTCTTTGTCTTTCTTCTCGACTCTCTCTCTTTGAATATCTCAACGTCTTCCATCATCACATGAAAATTTCAATCCTTTGATGATGAGATGTTGGGTTTCTTCCCTTTATTCCCACTATCTTTCAGCATCGGGCAATCCCTTCGATAATGACCAGGCTTCTTACATTCATAGCAAGTTGGTCCTTGGATGGGACAATCCTCTATTTGATGACCACTCTTTCCACATTTAAAACATTCTCTTGATATCACCCGACACGGCCCAAAATGTTTACTCTTACATTTCTGACACCAAATAGATTTTGGTCGAGTCTCAAGTTGAGTGTCCTTAACAAGGGACTTCAGTTCTTGTGAAGGTTCCGATCGACTTTCAAATTTTCTTTTCTCTCCCATTTGAGCCTTCTCCGCTTTGTCCCTTGCATAAACTTCTTCTACAACCTTTGTTTCCTCAATCGTTTCCCTTAGTGTTGAAGCTTTTGAACTCCTGACTCGAGACATCATATCAGCTGGCAAACCCTTCAGGTAGGCCTTAATCTTTTCTTTCTCAGTTGAAGCCACATGCCCCACTAAGTTTAGTTTCTCCATAAAAGATTCAGTGTACTTCCTAACCGACATATTACCCTTTTTAAGATTCCAAAACTCTTCTTCAATTCTATCCATTTCGTTCTCGTTGCAATACTCTTCCAAGATCTTCTTCTTGAACGACTCCCACGTCATAGCAGTTAAAACCGGAGCCGATATAGAAGCTGTCACTATATTCCACCAGGTCAGCGCATTACCTCTTAACATTTGAGATATGAATCTAACATTTTACTTCCCATCACATTCACAAGCTCGGAAAGCTTGTTCCATTTCCCTGAGCCAGTTCATGCAGGCTACTGGATTGTCGGTTCCGATAAATTCTGGCGCTTTACAGCTTAGAAAAGTTTTATACGAGCAGACTGTTTCAACCCTCCTTTCTGCCTCAGACCAAGGGTTACCAGTTGGACTTATTACCCTAGTATCAGTCCCCGTTCGTCGTAGTTCCGTACTTCGATCGTTCAGTACTCTCATAAACATTTCAGCTTGTCTTTCCATCGCCGTATTCATCATTCTTGTCATGTTTTCCATCATACGCGACTCCATTGTTGATTCCGGCGTTTCCTGATCGGCAGTGCTGGTACCCGTTCTATGTACCCAACTATCAACTCCTCCCATAAATTGTAATCGCGGCGGACTTTCATGAGTTTCACTAGATCCAGGTCGCTTTTCTCCAGACTTATCCATCGAAGAAATAGGGGGCCTCGGTGGCGTATTCACCATCGTTCTGATATAACACAAATAAATAACCATAAGAAATGGTTACACATAACCAGACATACGAAACATACTTTACCGCTCATTAGTCATTGTAACAATTTAGAAACAAGTATGCTTGTGTAGTAACATATTCAAAATAACAGTAGCTAATTGAAATTGTGAATATATTATACATGAGAATCCTTGTTACCATCGCTATAGTACTAATTTCACATATTTTCGTCGACTCTAAGAGTATCCCGCCTTAGTACTTCTACCCATATCTCACATATCATATCTTAATTCATCTCAGCTTAAGTCTAGGTATTTCATCATCATACCTAGTTCGCTTAAACTAAAGCTCTGATACCAATTTGTAACACCCTAAAAATCAGGGCAAATTTAAACCTGAATTAAAAAGGGTTTACATCACTATTATCCATAACCAACATTCTTAATAAGAGAAAATAGTGACTAAAGTCAATATACATCAAACTTGCCGTCTCTATAAGCTCTTCACTCGTCCCATTACTTCCCTGCTCATACCTGGTAAGAAAATATAATTTGAAACGATTAGGCTAACGCCTAGTGAGAACATTCAGTTTCAAAATAATACTTTCAAAATCAATGTAAACAATGTTTATCAAAACTTGACTTACACTCATTCTTACCATACTCATACTCATCTCATAATAACTGAATCATACTCAATCCCATGAATATAACTAGCAGTCATAAAGTCACATCACCATACTCAATAGTCTACTACGAATCATCATGAATTCTAGTTTATCAATCAATCCTACAGACTTACATTCAAACGTTATACCTCCTTCTTGAAATGTATACATGAACATCACTTATATATTGCCTATTTTTACTCCATCGAAAACCCAGGAAACAACACTTATACTTCATCTAGTTCATACTTCCACATCTCAAATATAAATAGCAACTCTTCTTTGCCTATTAACTCATTCAACCTGAATAGCAATTATACTATGCCTATTCAACCTATTTCACATGAATAACAATTCTACTTTGTCTATTCAATCATACACATGAATAACAATTATACTTTGTCTATTCAATCATTCACATGAATAACAATTCTACTTTGTCTATTCAATCATTCACATGAATAACAATTCTACTTTGTCTATTCAATCATTCCAAGGATACACGAGAATATCAATTCTACTTTGTCTATTCCTCCTTTTCAATTCTAAATATCAATTCTATTTTGCCTATTTATTAATATGAATAGCAATTCTACTTCGCCTATTCATTCCCTTCCAAAATAAACAGGAATAGCAATTATACTTTGCCTATCCCACGTTATCAAAATAAAACTAATGTTTATGAATCCGTTCCTCTTACTCATACTCGTACAGGATAATGCTTATATGTATTTCTCATAATATTCAGTATAAGCCAATCACATAATTATCACACAAATTCCTCATATCATTCAGTAAAATCAAAACCTCCTTTGTAGATCTCTTATATCATTTAATATAAACCGATCGTATTTTAATACTTCAATTCCTCATTCTATAAGTCTAACCATCAATATTAGCACTTACGAATATTGATATAATTTTACTTCATAAAATTATTCCTCCAAAAGTCATCCAATCAGTTCATTTATAAAATACACCTTACCATACTTTAAAACATTTATAAAAAGGTAAAGTAAGAATGAACTCACCTGATAGCAATAGAGCTACTTTTCCTTTCTCAAAATCGTAGGAATTCCCGTCACTGACTTCACAGAGACCTGAAATACCCATATACGTTTTGAACTGGTATTAATTTACTGATTAGGACATTTAAAAGACTAAAATCCTAAAATTCTCGTCTCTTATCGCAACCAACTGACTTATCGCAACCAACTGACTTATCGCAACCAACAGCTGGGATAACCCCCCTTATCGCAACAAACAGTACTTGTCGCAATCAACCACTGCGACACATTATTTTATCGCAACCAACTATTGCGATTTCTCTTTTTATCGCAACCAACTGTTGCGATACAATTCTCTGTCGCAATTAACTGTTGCGATACACCTCTTTATCGCAACCAACAATTGCGATACACCTCTTTATCGCAACCAACAGTTGCGATACTAATGAGTTTGTCGCAACTCAAGGTTGCGACACTTATGAATCTTCAAATCTTCATATCTATCGCAACTAACTACGATTATGCTCAAAACTATCTCAACTAACTGTTTTCATACTTAACCCAGATTTTTATAGTTTTAAGCCATATTTGATTCTGTAAATTTGCAGATATGTTTACTATCACTAACAGAACATAAACCTCGGTCCAGATTTCTCATAATCTTCAAAAACATCATAACCCATTTTCTAAACTTCATAGAAAACTCAATACACATATAGAGAGCAATTTTAAATAGAATAATACCTTTGATTCTCACAGATTACACCCCCAATTTCCAGCTAAATGCTTCAGCTTTCTTATTCTTCTTTGTCTTTCTTCTCGGCTCTCTCTCTTTTTCTCTCTTTTTCTCTTTACGAACACCACACACACACACACATAAACCCCCAAGATACAAAAGATAATATCATTATCCCTTATACAATGCCACTTAGCTGATTTTAAAGAGTGGGGCTGTGGTGATGACACCTCACTCCTCACTTACCAAACAACCCCCTCTATTTCTTTATTTGACAGGTTTAACCCTTTAACTTATAGTTCCATAAAATGATTAACGTAACTTATTCAGGGTTAAACTCTAAAAATTAATCCCAAACATCATCATTTATAAAAAAAATTGAGACGTTACACTATAAAACCAATACATGTCAACTTATCCTTATTTCATTTCATCACTTAAACAATTGTTTAAAAAGTATAAACTAATAAATGGTTTATTATTCTTCCAACATGGGACTCGTGATAAGTCTTAGATGCATATATATATATATATATATATATATATAGCTCACTTATTCAACTAAGATTCCACTATTATTCCTACTACATTCTACTTTCTCCCAGGACAACTTCCTTCTACTTGATGCTTTCAAAATTGTAATCGCTCCTCCATCGTGGTTCATTTCTCTTTTCATCTCTATTATCAACTCTTTGTCTCTGCGACTCTGCTCTTCTAAAAATTGTTTGATGCCGTGGAAACATTGTCATTGTGGCAGTCATTTGCTCGTTGTCACCAACCTTTGCCTCTCCATCGCTAGCCTCGCTTCTGGATCTCTAAATCATCAATGGTTGAGGAAATGAGAAGATGCATTATGTGCTTGTACTCCTCCCCTCTCTTTCTCTCGATTATACGAAGCAACAGTCGACTTGATTCAACCGGAGGATTTGTGACCTTGTGACAAGTGTGTTTGCTATTCATTTCTGAATACACTCTCCAACCCTAACTTGTGATGTTTTAGGGTACATGAATCGGCAGACACAAGGTATATGAAAAACAATGGTGTAAATTATCGATTCTTCCTTTTCTTGCAAATGAAATTTTGAGTTATGGATTTGTATCCTGATTGAATTTTGACATTGATTTTTAGTCTCCTTTTTTGTTTCTAAAACAATTAAGGATGGAATGTATGTTAGACTTCATGGCCAACTGAACGGCTTTCAAGCGAAAAGGCAGTTAGTGGTTTTTTGTTTCCAATGCATTTGCTTATCAACTGATCTTCAATTTGAAATCACTTTTTGTAACGTCCCAAAAACATAAATCATGCAATAACATGCAATAAGCGTTCGAGTTACATAATTAAACTTGTCCATAAACATTCATTCTTCTACACTAAACAAAATTGACAGCGGAAGTCTATAATCCACAGCCGAGAGCTACATCTATAGTCATTAAAATCAGAACTCTGGAGTCGCTCTAGTCTCCAAATCCTTCTTGCAGTCACTCCTAGTTCTTACTAGAAGAACCCACAGTGCGCTTACCTGAAAATGGTTTAGTTTTTGAAAGAGCGAGGGTTAGACCAAAAGGTCTAGTGAATTCCCTCTGAAATCAACATGTAAACAGTGTGGAAAACATAAAAAAAGGATTTGTAAATAGTTCGCAACACATCATCAAGCATGGTACTACACTGTGTATAGGATCACATAAACATTTCGCGATCGGGGTCCCAGCAGGCTCCCCTCTCGCCCTTTCTGGAACCTACGCAGACTCCCCTTCCCGGAGCCTATACAGACTCCCCTCGACCCGAGTAGGAGGAAACGAATTCCAACCTACCGGTCAGTCATACATATCCAAGGAATCATCAGATCCCGATGATCTCTCTCTGATCCCACAGTGCAGACCGACTCCACATAGCATATCATATGTTTCATAAAACATGCAACTTTAAATCTTTGTAAATCATCATTCCCATTTCCTCATGTCAAATAAGCCTTTTCAAGTAAAATAGGTAGTTCATGGAAAATCACGCGTGATAGTTACAAACAGTTCATGCTCGTAAATAAACCATAATCAGTTAAAACAGTTAACACTTTACGTCGTAGGGAACTCACATTGGTAACGCTGAACGCACTCCTTAACTACCTCCAAGCTAATCCAATCGAACACCTAAGGGCATTAGGTTTAAATCAGATTAAACGCTTCAATCCTACTAACCAGCGAACACTTTCCGGATACAGGGGCTTTTCGGACACACTATCCGGACTCTACCCCTTTCCGGACACCTATCCGGATTCTACCCCTTTCCAGACACCTATCCGGATTCTACCCCTTTCCGGACACACTATCCGGAAAGATACACATCCGGTAACTCCCAATAACTCTTACCCGGACACTTGCAAACTATCCGGACACTACTGAAACCTCAGTGTCCGGAAACTACGGCTGTTCGACAAACAACAGTCTAAAAGTGATTAAAACTCATTTATTTGATAACATCTCGATTAGACAACCATCAGGGTTCATCCCCCAACCATAAACACCCACTTAAACCAATTCTTTACCTCAAAATCGACACTTATTAAACAAAACCCCAATATCTCCTTGGTGAAGAACACAATGGAGCAAAAAGGGTTTTACATCAATTTCACAGAAGATAAAACATAGAGTAACAACCTGAGGAGTTTGGGTGAGATTACCTTCAAAGATTACACCCAAAATTATGATTCATCCAATTAGCTTTCTCTTCTTTTCTTCCCTTTTTCTTCTTCTTAGCCGCCACCCACCAAGAAATCACACACACACACACCACAATAATTAGTGGCTGCCCTAGGGATTTGTGCCATATACACCTTTCACCAAATTTGCAAATAAGTCCCTCAATTTAACTTTCATTACTTGCACAAAGACTACTAAGCTTTCATATATACAACAGGAAACTCGGTTGTTACAACACTCCCCCCTTAAAAGAATTCCGTCCCTGGAATTCCTTATTAGAAGAGGTGCGGGTATCTTGCTTTCATCTCCGACTCCAACTCCCAGGTCGCCTCTGGACCCTTGTGGTGTCGCCATTGTACCTTTACCAGCCTGGTTTCCTTGTTTCGGGACTTCCTTACCTTGACATCCATGATGGATTCGGGTTCCTCTACAAAGTTCAATTTCTCATCCACCTTTATGTCATTCAGCGGCACTGCTTTGGTTACGTCGGCTAGACATTTCCTCAAGTTGGACACGTGAAACGCATTGTGGATGTTGCGCAATTCTTCCGGCAGGTCCAACCTATACGCCACTTCTCCAATTCGTTTAGTAATTTAGAATGGTCCGATGTAACGTGGGCTTAGCTTCCCTCGTTTCCCGAATCGTACCACTCCTTTCCAAGGAGACACCTTTAGCAAAACATGGTCTCCGACTTGAAATTCTATGTCTTTCCGTCTCTTATCCGCATAACTTTTATGTCGGTCGCGAGCGACCTTCAACCTTTCACGCACTTGAACTATCTTGTCCGAAGTCAGTTGCACTAGCTCTGGCCCGACTAACTGCCTTTCTCCAACCTCGTTCCAGCACAAAGGAGTCCGACATTTTCTCCCATAGAGTACCTCAAACGGCGCTGCCTTGATGCTCGAGTGATAGTTGTTATTATAAGCGAACTCGATCAATGGTAGGTGCTTTTCCCAAGAGCCTTGGAAATCTAAAGCACACGCTCTTAACATGTCTTCCAACGTTTGGATCGTCCGCTCACTCTGACCGTCGGTCTGAGGATGATAAGCGGTACTCATCTTGATTTGCGATCCCATTTCTCTTTGGAAACTCCTCCAAAACGTTGAGGTAAACCTGCTATCTCGGTCAGATACTATCGACGAAGGCACCCCATGACGGGTTACGATCTCGTCGATGTACAACTTTGCTAACCGCTCCAACAAGTAAGAGTCTCGTATAGGCAGGAAGTGAGCTGATTTCATGAGTCGATCCACGATCACCCAAATAGCGTCATAACCCTTCGGAGTTCTAGGCAAATGGGTCACGAAATCCATCGTGATCTGATCCCACTTCCATATTGGTATCTCCAAGGACTGAAGCTTCCCGTAGGGTCGTTGATGTTCGATCTTCACACGCGAACACGTCATACAGGTCTCCACAAAATGGGCTATATCCTTTTTCATTTCAGGCCACCAATAGTCGCGTCGTAGATCTCCGTACATCTTATTAGTCCCAGGGTGAACCGTGTACTTAGACTTGTGGGCTTCTTCTAAAATTAATCTCCTGAGCTCCCCGAGTTTCGGGACCCAGATTCTCCCACTAAGACACTTCACCCCTCGACTATCTTCCACTAGTGAGGACGTTTGTCCCACCATTCTTTCCTTTTTGAGATTTTCCTCTCCGAGCGCCTCCTCTTGACATTTCTTTATCTCTTTCAACAAATTGAACGTCACTTCGGCCCTCAAGGCCACAATACTGGGTTTTTCGCTTCGCTCCTTACGGCTCAAAGCGTCCGCCACTACGTTTGCCTTACCCAGATGATAATCGATCTTATAGTCGTAGTCGGTCAGTAACTCAATCCATCTTCTTTGGCGCATATTCAACTCTTTTTGGTCGAAAAGATGACATAAGCTCTTGTGGTCCGTGAAGATCTGGCACTTGGTCCCGTAAAGGTAATGTCGCCAAATCTTCAGAGCGAAAACCACTGCCGCCAATTCTAAATCGTGAGTGGGGTATCGAACTTCGTGATCCTTTAATTGTCGTGAGGCATAGGCGATCACCTTTCCTCGTTGCATGAGTACGCAACCCAAGCCGAGCTTCGATGCGTCGCTGAAAACCCCAAAATCATCAGAACCGTCCGGTAACGATAATACCGGAGCGCTGCTCAGCATATCTTTCAGTCTTTGAAAATCTTCTTCTTGCTTCTCAGACCAAGCGAACTTGACATTCTTCTTGGTCAAAGACGTTAGTGGCGTGGCGATACGTGAAAAGTCCTTTATGAACTTTCGGTAGTAACCTGCCAGTCCAAGGAAACTCCGCACTTCTGACGGGTTCTTAGGCTGCTCCCAGTCTCGGATGGCTTCGATCTTAGACGGGTCTACCATGATTCCTTTCTCAGACACCACGTGTCCGAGAAACTGTACCTCCCTTAGTCAAAACTCGCATTTAGAAAACTTCGCATACCGCTTCTCCTGCTTTAGCAGCTCGAGAATTGTTCGAAGGTGGCTTTCGTGCTCCTCTTCCGATCTTGAAAATATCAGGATATCATCTATGAACACTATCACGAACTGGTCTAAATAAGGTTGACACACCCTATTCATTAGGTCCATGAATGCTGCCGGGGCGTTGGTTAGCCCGAACGACATCACCAAAAATTCGTAGTGTCCATACCTGGTTCTGAAAGCGGTCTTTGGCACGTCCCCCTCCCTTACCTTGAGTTGGTGGTAACCCGACCTCAAGTCTATCTTGGAGAAGTAATTGGCTCCTTGCAACTGATCGAACATGTCGTCAATCCTCGGTATCGGATACTTGTTCTTGATCGTGACCTTGTTGAGTTCACGGTAATCTATGCACATTCGCATAGTACCGTCCTTCTTCTTCACAAAGAGCACAGGTTCTCCCCATGGAGACGTACTTGGTCTAACGAACCCCTTGTCTAACAACTCTTGCAACTGAGTCATCATTTCTTTCATTTCGGATGGCGCCAATCTATAAGGTGCGTGGGCAATTGGTGCAACTCCAGGCATCAAATCAATTCTGAACTCGATCTGACGATCCGGAGGTAGACTTGTCAAGTCATTTGGAAATAATTCCGGGTACTCGCTTACTACACGCACGTCACCCACCCCACGCTTTTCCTTCTTGGCGTCCAACACGTACGCCAAAAATCCATGACACCCCTTCTTCAGACACTTAGTAGCCCTAATCATAGAGATAAGGCTATTCTTTCTATCACGGCGGTTCCCATAAATCACTATGGGATCCCCATCAGGTGACTGAATCCTGGTCAGCTTTTTGTTGCAAACGATATTCGCATCATTCGCGACCAGTCCATACCCAACACCACATCAAACTCCCCCATTGCCATGGGATATAATTTCATAGACACCAACCTCCCTTGTATATTTATGACACAATCCTCTACCACCTCCTTAACGTACACCCGACTATCATTGGCAGTTTCCACCTCTAATGCCCTCTCCAAACGTCTAGGCCTCACCCCCAAACATTTCATAAAAACATACCTGCCACCACATCGGGGACTTCCTCCGCCTCTTCCGCAGTCATGCGGAACGCACGTCCCTTCGGACGCGCTGGTTCTGCTCCCTTATCACTGCCCCTTCCTCCCTGACGTTCTCCATACTGAGCCGACCCGCCCTTTTTGAACTGCGGACAATCATTCCGCATGTGGCCGATAGCCCCACATTGGTAACAAGATTTCCCCCCACTCTGACAATCCCTTGACAAGTGACCGGGCAAGCCACACCGGTTGCATGAGTTTGAACCTGCCATGCACTCTCCCCGGTGCACCTTGTTGCATTTCGTACACGATTTCCCAGCGGTATCCTTGGTAACACGGTTTTCCGGTCGGAACACTTTCCCTTTCCTTGAGTCACTCCCCGGTCCATCCCACTTGCGTTTCTCACCGCCTTTCTCAGATGTTTGGCGATTCTTCTCTTTCTCAATCAGCTCGGGCATATTGATGGCCGCCTGAAAGGTAGTGGGGTTTCTTGTCAGAACCAGTTCTCGAATGCTACTTTTCAGCCCATGGATGAAGCGTTCAACTCGGCGTTCCTCTGTTGGCACACACAACTCGGCGAAACGAGACTTTTCGATAAATTTAGAAGTATACTCCCGTACCGTCATTCCTCCCTGATCCAGACCCAAAAACTCTTCTTCTAACTTTTTAACTGTTGCGAGCGGACATAACTGAGCTTTAAACCTGCCTACAAATGTTTCCCACATCATTCCTTTAGCCATTGCCGAACCCTTTCCCCCAGTCTCAGCATCCCACCAGTAAACTGCATCAGATTTCAACATGGATAGGGCAAACATCACCCTATCCCCATCGCCACACTTGCAAGTATCAAATACCAGTTCCATCTCCTTCACCCATTTCATTGCCATGACAGGGTCACACTCGCCCTTGAAAGTAGGGGGCTTGGATGAGGCAAATGCCTTGTAACTACACCTTTTAGCTGCTGACTCATTCACCACCAACGAAACTGATTTCGAGTGATTCTCGGTACCAGTCTCTAGTGGGCTTGACAACTCCACACTTTCTTTGTTCTCGCTCGCCTCTTTGCTTCCCGAGGCTGACTCATTCTGCTTAGTGAGGAGAGCCTGCAAAGTCTCTTGAATCTTACCCAATTCAGCAGCTAGGTTCTCTCGAGTGACAAATACAGAACCACGGCCTCGACCACGCCCCCTTGGCTGATTTACCCTTCTCACCGAAGCTGAACTCTCCTGAATAGAGTCTTCTTGGTGGACGGGAATTTCCACACTCTTTGCCCTTCTAGTCACACGAGTCGTCCTTCGGGTCGGATTTTCCCTATTTCCGGCCACTTGAGTGGCGGCTCGGCGGGACATTCTTCCCCGACCCCTACCCCTACCTCTTCCGCGGGTAACAGTCGCCCTCGTAGGTTCCAACGGTTCATTGACTAGTACCTCATCATATTGATTCCTTGGAAGAACAGGCACTGACCTACTCCTCAACGTTCTCCCAGCCATAGCACTTAACTCTGAAAGAAAACCACAATTAACCTTTGCTAGACATGACACAACAAAATCGATACAAGTAAGGTATTGTAAGCACGCACATGTACCTGTAAGTTCGTAATTACACTGGCCAAGTGTAATCCCAAACTTACCTTACACGTTTGTCCTTGGAACCTTATTCCTAAGCGCATTTATAGTGATCGTTCCTAAAGGCAATCCTATGTTTCGGCTGTTTTCCTCATCTTACAGTTTAAGTTTAGGCCCGACTGGTCACCTAAATACCTTAAACTAAGGCTCTGATACCATTTGTAACGTCCCAAAAACATAAATCATGCAATAACATGCAATAAGCGTTCGAGTTACATAATTAAACATGTCCATAAACATTCATTCTTTTACACTAAACAAAATTGACAGCGGAAGTCTATAATCCACAGCCGAGAGCTACATCTATAGTCATTAAAATCAGAACTCTGGAGTCGCTCTAGTCTCCAAATCCTTCTTGCAGTCACTCCTAGATCTTACTAGAAGAACCCACAATGCGCTTACCTGAAAATGGTTTTGTTTTTGAAAGAGCGAGGGTTAGACCAAAAGGTCTAGTGAATTCCCTCTGAAATCAACATGTAAACAGTGTGGAAAACATAAAAAAAGGATTTGAAAATAGTCCGCAACACATCATCAAGCATGGTACTACACTGTGTATAGGATCACATAAACATTTCGCGATCGGGGTCCCAGCAGGCTCCCCTCTCGCCCTTTCTGGAACCTACGCAGACTCCCCTTCCCGGAGCCTATACAGACTCCCCTCGACCCGAGTAGGAGGAAACGAATTCCAACCTACCGGTCAGTCATACATATCCAAGGAATCATCAGATCCCGATGATCTCTCTCTGATCCCACAGTGCAGACCGACTCCACATAGCATATCATATGTTTCATAAAACATGCAACTTTAAATCTTTGTAAATCATCATTCCCATTTCCTCATGTCAAATAAGCCTTTTCAAGTAAAACAGGTAGTTCATGGAAAATCACGCGTGATAGTTACAAACAGTTCATGCTCGTAAATAAACCATAATCAGTTAAAACAGTTAACACTTTACGTCGTAAGAAGGTTTAGGGAACTCACATTGGTAACGCTGAACGCACTCCTTAACTACCTCCAAGCTAATCCAATCGAACACCTAAGGGCATTAGGTTTAAATCAGATTAAACGGTTCAATCCTACTAACCAGCGAACACTTTCCGGATACAGGGGCTTTTCGGACACACTATCCGGACTCTACCCCTTTCCGGACACCTATCCGGATTCTACCCCTTTCCGGACACCTATCTGGATTCTACCCCTTTCCGGACACACTATCCGGAAAGATACACATCCGGTAACTCCCAAGAACTCTTACCCGGACACTTGCAAACTATCCGGACACTACTGAAACCTCAGTGTCCGGAAACTACGGCTGTTCGACAAACAACAGTCTAAAAGTGATTAAAACTCATTTATTTGATATCATCTCGATTAGACAACCGTCAGGGTTCATCCCCCAACCATAAACACCCACTTAAACCAATTCCTTACCTCAAAATCGACACTTATTAAACAAAACCCCAATATCTCCTTGGTGAACATCATGGTGAAGAACACAATGGAGCAAAAAGGGTTTTACATCAATTTCACAGAAGATAAAACATAGAGTAACAAGTTGAGGAGTTTGGGTGAGATTACCTTCAAAGATTACACCCAAAATTCTGATTCCTCCAATTAACTTTCTCTTCTTTTCTTCCCTTTTTCTTCTTCTTAGCCGCCACCCACCAAGAAATCACACACACACACCACAACAATTAGTGGTTGCCCTAGGGATTTGTGCCATATACACCTTTCACCAAATTTGCAAATAAGTCCCTCAATTTAACTTTCATTACTTGCACAAAGACCACTAAGCTTTCAAATATACAACAGGAAACTCGGTTGTTACACTTTTAATTTTATGGTATTTGTTGAGTGTCCCTTTGATCTAATATAGTTCACATTGTAATAACGGTAGTTGGAATTCTAAACCATGCTAGCTCTATTGTCAATCACGTTTTTCTTATCATGGTTTCATTATCTTAGTTTAGTATAAGCAAAAGTATTATCTATGGGTTTTTGGGGTCTTGAGGTACTCTTAAGCAACTTTGGGTTGTTCCCAACACCTTTTAACTTGGTGTTTTTTCCTTCCTTTTACTTTTTTTCTAAAATTTCTTTTATCCTTTGTTACTTGCAAATGGCCCTTTTGTGAGATTGAGAGATAACTGAAGCTACAACTCATCATAAGTTTTTGGGTCATTCACTAGATTAACAGGTTCATTGAGCCATTTCTATTCTCATTCTATGTCTTTACTCTTGTCCTCATTATCTTTATATACTTGGATCTTCGGATTAGATTCTTCAATAGTCTCAATTGGTTTGTCTATGGTCGTTGGTCTCTTATCTACAACTGCTAACTGGGTCATAGTCAATGTCGTGATGCTAGTAACATGTAGCAGTTAATGGTTGTTGTAGCAGTTGTTTGGGTGTTCATTAGTTGGTAAGTGAAACCTGGTTCCTACTCATCCAAAGTGGCTCGTAGATGAAATGTAAACTAAACATTAATTTCTCCATCAATCTTTTTTACATATTTACCAGTAACGATGGTTGTTGATTATGTTCTACTTTAGTTTGACTTTGATATGATTTTTAAACTGAGACCTTGTTTGTTTTTTCAAGTAGATCTCTACCCAAATTGATCCATCAGACCGTTAAAAAAACACGTTTTCCAACCAAATAAGTCCCTCCCATAAAGACGGTTAAAAAATTGTCATTAACCTTGTCACATGCCTCTCAACAGATGGACATTTTAGTCTTTTTACCCCTTTTTTATTTTTACTTTCTTTTTAAATATATAATTAAAATAATATTTTTATGTTTTTTCTTTTTTCTTTTTTCTTTTAATTATAACCTTCCTGGAAACTCAAGAGTCATCACCCCTCCTCGTTGAATCCCCCCATCTATAACCCTCGATGAAAATCATCCAAACCTGTAGATCTTGATGCCCTAAACTGTGTAGGTTTCATCTAAACTTGCAGATGTTGAAGCATTTGGGCTAAAGAAGCATGATCTTTAGACCACCAATGTACTTTATGATTTCGAGGGACAAAAACCAAAAAATAAGCATTCACGAGGGACCAAAAGTAATCACTTTTTTTTTATTAAATTACTATTTACAGAAAACTTTAATATTAAATATTTATAATAAAAAGTAATGTTTTAATAATATAATTAATAATCTTTAAAATAAAAAAATATTAAAAATTTGAAGTTTTTTTATGTTTTAATAATATAATTAATAATCTTTAAAACATAACTCAGTGCACGGTTTGTTTTGGAAAGGTTCATTAGATCTATAACTTCTTCTGTTGATGTAACTTTTATAAGTGAAATGCCCATACTATCCATCTTCTAATCAAAATCTTTCAAGAATACTTGTGGGGTATGTTTATTCTTTACGAGTACACATAATTTATAATAATTATCAATCAATTTTATATTATATTGATCAAAGTAACAACTTGATTTTCTGAAACAACTTAGAGTTGTGCCGAGGTTTTGTTCTCTTTTGTAAGATGTCGTTGACTCATAAGCTAGCTGGTAACTAAAAAACTAACTGGTTTGATAGTTTTCGTTGTTCCAAATAATTTGATAGGTTTAGAAATTACCTTTTACCATAATAATTTTGTATCAATTTTCTCAATAATATTTTATCATAAAAACTATAATTTAATCAAATAATAATAAGAGTAAATTACAGATTTGGTCTATGTGGTTTCAAAAATATATTAAATTTGGTCCCCGTATTTTTTTTATTACAAGATAGACCATATAGTTCGTTTTTTCGTAACAACTTGGTCCTTGGCCCTAACATACGCTAACTCCCATTCGTTAAATGTATAACAACCCCAACAATTTTAAACAAGCAAAACATATGACATAGAATATCCCAAAATCGCGTCTCAAAATTTCTTACATAAAATCCAAAATTTGGTTGGCGGAACAACCTACACAACTGAGAAATAAACTAAACAGGACTATAGTGTCACTATATTATCAAGCCTCCTCGCTAACGCCCTGCTCACTTGCCAGAACCTTTAATTACCTGCTTTCCTGAAAAGGTTTTAATGTGAAAATGCGAGGGTTAAACCATGAGGTCTAGTGAGTCCCTCTTAACAGTTATCAAAGCATTTAAAAACAGTTTATCATTTTCAAAGAATATCATTCATAAATCTGTTCATATAAAATCGTTCACGGGTAAAGGTCTGCCCCTCGTAAATTGGCACCCTGAGGTCGCCCTAAGGTGACAACGGCCAGTCTCATGCTGCCTTACATGGGGCCACACTACCCCTTGGCATAAACGGGTCACACCTCCCGACACGAGCTGGCGGACCACACCCCCCGACTTGCCAATTTACAACTCAAACAATGTATGCATACATCCCATATAAACTTTAAACAACTTTCATGAAATTAAAGCAATAAAACATGGCCTTTCTCATCATGTACTCGCTTTAGAAAACACATTAAAAGTCACGCATTTTAGTTAGAAAACTCACCTGGTATGCTTACTTCCTTTCCTACTATGTTCTGTACTTTCAAACGATCAACCTGAGTGAATGGACACAAACATAAACGGATCAACCCACTGTCCGGATAACACTTCCCGGACAACACTACTCTTCGGGTAACATAGCTTCCCGGATAATCCTACAATCCGGATGGATCTACTGTCCGGGTACTTGAGGAGGAGAGGTTACCTGCTACGATTCTTGCAGAGAACGAATTCCAATTCCACTCTTTCTTCTGATTCGAGTTCGATGATTCTTCTCCTCAAATACCCTAAAACCTTCAAAAACCCTCTTATCTTTTCTCTCAATAACACAGCCGCCAAACACAAACAAAATCAGGGAATTAGAATGTGCCTAGGGTTTTGAGCCCTTTTATACCCCATCTCCTATTTACCAAATAGCCCCACAACTTCTACTTTATTTCAAAACTCAACACCAAACGCAAAACATTCCGAATAAGGTCTGGGTCGTTACAACACTCCCCCCTCAAAAGAATTTCGTCCCCAGAATTCCATTTTCGAAAAGGTGAGGGTACCTAGACTTCATATCGGATTCTACTTCCCACGTTGCTTCTCGTCCCTTGTGAGGAATCCTCCTCAACTCTTCCGGCAAATCCAGCTTGTAGGCTACAGCGCCAACTCGCTCGATGATAACAAAAGGCCCAACATACCTTGGCCATAACTTTCCTTTCTTTCCAAAACGTACCACTCCTTTCCAAAGCGAGACTTTTAACATGACTTTGTCACCCACTTGGAATTCGCTAGGCTTTCTCCTTCTATTCGCATACTTCCTCTGTCGGTCTTGCGCTATCCTCATTCTCTCGCGGATCACTTCAATCTTATCCGCCGTTAGTTGCACAATTTCCGGACCGGCCAACTGCCTTTCTCCTACTTCATTCCAGCACAACGGCGTACGGCACTTTCGTCCATACAAGGCTTCAAACGGTGCCGCTTGAATGCTTGCGTGATAACTATTATTGTAGGAGAACTCTATCAGCGGTAAGTGCACTTCCCACGACCCCTTGAAGTCGATAACGCACGCCCGAAGCATATCCTCTAACGTTTGAATGGTTCTCACTCTGACCATCCGTTTGAGGATGATAGGTCGTGTTTAACTTTAATTGCGACCCCAACTCCCGTTGTAAACTTCTCCAAAATGCCGACGTGAACCGACTATCACGGTCAGACACTATGGATCGTGGCACTCCGTGCCTGGACACTATCTCATTAATGTACAATCGGGCTAACTTCTCCAAAGAATCTGACTCCTTAATAGGTAAGAAATGCGCGGATTTGGTAAGAATATCCACAATCACCCAAATTGCATCATTACCATTCGGAGTCCTCGGTAACTTTGTGACGAAATCCATGGTGATATTATCCCACTGTAGACTGGAGTTCCCCATAAGGTCGCTGATGTTCTGCCTTAACCTTCAAACATGTCACACGCCGCTCCACAAAATGAGCGATATCCTTCTTCATTCCCGGCCACCAGTAAGACTGTCTCAAGTCTCGATACATCTTGTTTGTTCCCGAGTGTATGGAATATCGCGACTGGTGCGCTTCTTCTAAGAGGCTTGCTCTCAGATTGGCCAGTTTAGGAATCCACACACGGTCTTTCATACACTTCAGGCCACCATTGTTGACTTCGAACAACGATGCAACTCCGACTACTCTTTCGCTCTACGCTCTCCTCCAATAGCGCTTCTTCTTGAAATTTCTTAGCTTCTTCATGGAGGTTCGAGGTAGCCTCGACTCTGAAAGCTACAACTTTGATCTGCTCTCCCCGTTCCTTTCGACTCAGCGCGTCAGCTACTACATTAGCCTTACCTGGGTGATACAGAATCTCGCAGTCATAGTCGTTCAACAGCTCCATCCATCTCCTCTGTCTCATATTTAACTCCTTCTGGTCAAACAGGTGTTTCAGGCTTTTGTGATCGGTGTAAATCTGACACTTTACTCCATATAAGTAATGTCGCCAGATTTTCAGCGCAAACACAACCGCCACTAACTCCATGTCATGAGTGGGGTAGTTCTTTTCGTGATCCTTCAACCGTCGAGAAGCGTAGGAAATTACCTTTCCGTTCTGCATCAGCACGCACCCCAACCCAAGCTTAGAAGCGTCACTGTATATCACAAAACCCTCCGATCCGTCAGGTAACGACAAAATCGGTGTGCTGCTTAAACTTTCTTTCAACTTCTCAAACGCAGATTCTTGAGCTTCAGCCCACACGAATTTGACGTTCTTCCTTGTCAAAGAGGTCAACGGCGAAGCTATCCGAGAGAAGTCTTGGATAAACTTTCGGTAATAACCTGCTAAACCGAGAAAGCTCCTCACCTCCGATGGGGTTCTTGGCGCCTCCCAATCTTTAATGGCTTCAATTTTAGCAGGATCTACCTTGATGCCGTCCGCCGATACTACATGACCCAAAAACTGAACTTCTCTTAACCAAAACTCGCACTTCTAGAATTTCGCATATAACTTCTCACGCTTAAGTAATTCCAGCGCTGCTCGAAGGTGCCTCTCGTGGTCCTCTCGGGTACGAGAATAGATTAAGATATCATCAATGAAGACGATCACGCACTTATCCAACAATGAGTTACACACCTGGTTCATCAAATCCATGAACACCGCTGGCGCATTAGTCAGCCCGAAGGGCATGACTAAGAACTCATAATGTCCATATCTCGTACGGAAAGCCGTATTCGGCACATCTTCTTCTCTCACCTTCAATTGATGATAACCCGACCTCAAGTCTATCTTTGAGAAGTAACTCGCACCTTGAAGTTGGTCGAAGAGGTCATCGATCCTCGGAAGCGGGTACTTGTTCTTCACGGTTACTTTATTGAGCTCACGGTAATCTATGCACATTCGCATAGATCCGTCCTTCTTTTTAACAAACAGTACCGACGCTCCCCAAGGCGATGTGCTCGGACGAATAAAACCCTTGTCGAGCAACTCTTGCAACTGGGTCATCATTTTTTTCATCTCCGCTGGTGCTAACCAATAGGGCGCGCGCGCAATCGGTGCCGCCCTAGGTACTAGTTCTATTATGAACTCCATTTGACGATCTGGAGGCAGACTTGTCAAGTCATTCGGAAACACTTCCGGATACTCACTCACGACCGGGACATTCCCCACACCCTTCTTCTCTTTCTTAGCATCTAGCATGTAAGCTAAATACCCCTAACATCCCTTTCCCAAACACCGTCTAGCTTTCATCAACGAAATCAAGCACGACTTCCTATTTCGTTGATCTCCGTAAATTAGCACCTCTTTCTTATCGGGCAAGACGATACGGATCAGCTTCTTATTACAAACTATGTTAGCGTCATTTTCCGCTAACCAGTCCATTCTCGGGACTACATCAAACTCCCCCATTCCCATAGGATACAACCGTAATGGGAATAGATTACCATCCACGTCTATGCTACAACTCTCATAAACTTCCTTCACCCAGACTCGACCATCATCTGCTATCTCTACCTCAAACCCAAGGTTCAACCTTTTGGGTTTCACTTGCAATTTTTGAATAAACTTGGGCGACACAAACGAACGGTTGGCCCCCGAATCAAACAGTACTTTAGCAAAGATCGAGTCTATAGGAAAGGTACCTGTTACCACATCAGGCGTGTTCTCCGTCTCTTCGGCCGACATGTGGAAAGCCCTTGCTCTGGCGCGAGCCGGCTCCACATTCTTCTCATTACTCTTTCCTCCGCTACTGCCACCTTCACCCCCAGCATAGCCTTTCTTCAACTGCGGGCAATCCCACTTGACATGACCCAACAACCCACACTGATAACAAGCCCCCGGGTCGCGACAGTCTCGAGCTAGATGCCCCGCTTTCCCATACTTGTAACATCCTCCCTTATCAGCCCAACATTCTCCCCTATGCATCTTGTTGCATTTAACACACGACTTATCCACTGACTTATACCCCGCCCGCAGATCGGGTCTGGCTGCATTCGGTCTTTTACTGTCCCGACTCGGCCCCGACCCACTTACGCTTATCTCCGACTCTTTCGGTCATCTGTCTGGCCTTTTCCTTCTCAGTAAGCTCCGCGGTATCAACCGCAGCCTGAAAAGTAGCCGAAACTTTCACTTGCACCAACTCCCTTATACCGCTCTTCAGCCCATAAATGTACCTCTCTATCCGCCTTTCCTCAGTAGGTACGTACAACTCAGCAAACCGGGCCTTTTCGATAAACTTCGACGTGTATTCCTGAACTACATTGGTCCTTGCTCCAAACCCAGAAACTCTTCCTCCAACTTTTTAACTGCCGTCAAAGGACAAAACTGCACTCGGAACCTCTTAACAAAAGATCCCCACGGCATACTCTTCGCTACTTCTGATCCTTTACCCCCGGTCTCAACATCCCACCAGTAAATGGCCTCAGATTTCATCATTGACATTGCAAACAATACCTTATCTTCCTCAGCGCACTTGCTGGTATCAAATGTCAACTCCATTTCGCGAACCCATTTCAAAGCTAGAACAGGATTGCGCTCTCCGCTGAACGTTGGAGGTTTGCACGAAGCGAAGGTTTTAAACGAACACCCCTTTACTGCTTTCGGTTCAGAAACAACAATCGGGGTTGTCACCGAATTGTTCCCTATTTCAGTTCGCGGTGTACTACCCTCCTCAGTCTTTCTATCAGTACTGCTCTTGGTTCCTCCCCCCAGACGTAGTCTTATTTTGGATGTCTAACACTGCTTGTAGAGTCTTTTGCAGTTTATCCATCTCTGCCGTGACCTTATCCTCAGTTACAAAAGTCGGTGCGTTTTCAGGTTTACGCCCCTTCTTAGCTTTTGTTTTCTTCACCGGTGCTGAACTTTCCTGTTCGGATATCGCTTGAATTTCTGGTTCCTCAACACTCCTAGCCTTGCGCTTAACCGGCGCTTTCTTTTTCTTCCCCTTGCCTTTGGTGGTTGCTGCCCCCACCTCAGTAACGGCCTTTCTTGGTACTGTTCCTTTGCCCCTCCCACGACCTCTACGATCGGAATCAACCTACTTCTTAGAGTTCTTGCCGACATTCTGATACACAACAACAAAAGACTCATTTACTACCACAGACTTATTTAGTATTACAGCAACGGAGCAATAAAGCGATTCAAGCACGCACATGTACCTGTAAGTTCACAATTACACTGGCCAGGTGTAACTCCAAACTTACCTTACATGACCGCCCTCGGTACCCTATTAGCCCCAAATCTAAAATAGTGCCCTCTTAACGCATTCCTGATTCTCAGTTGTGATTTCTACTTCCCTAAAGTTTAAGTCTAGGCCCATCCGGTCACCTAAATCCCTTAAACTACGGCTCTGATACCAACTATAACAACCCCAACAATTTTAAACAAGCAAAACATATGACATAGAATATCCCAAAATCGTGTCTCAAAATTTCTTACATAAAATCCAAAATTTGGTTGGCGAAACAACCTACACAACTGAGAAATAAACTAAATAGGACTATAGTGTCACTATACTATCAAGCCTCCTCGCTAACGCCCTGCTCACTTGCCAGAACCTTTAATTACCTGCTTTCCTGAAAAGGTTTTAATGTGAAAATGCGAGGGTTAAACCATGAGGTCTAGTGAGTCCCTCTTAACAGTTATCAAAGCATTTAAAAACAGTTTATCATTTTCAGAGAATATCATTCATAAATCTGTTCATATAAAATCGTTCACGGATAAAGGTCCGCCCCTCGTAAATTGGCACCCTGAGGTCGCCCTAAGGTGACAATGAGTCAGTCTCATGCTGCCTTACATGGGGCCACACTACCCCTTGGCATAAACGGGTCACACCTCCCGACACGAGCTGGCGGGCCACACCCCCCGACTTGCCAATTTACAACTCAAACAATGTATGCATACATCCCATATAAACTTTAAACAACTTTCATGAAATTAAAGCAATAAAACATGGCCTTTCTCATCATGTACTCGCTTTAGAAAACACATTAAAAGTCACGCATTTTAGTTAGAAAACTCACCTGGTATGCTTACTTCCTTTCCTACTTTGTTCTGTACTTCCAAACGATCTACCTGAGTGAATGGACACAAACATAAACGGATCAACCCACTGTCCGGATAACACTTCCCGGACAACACTACTCTCCGGGTAACATAGCTTCCCGGATAATCCTACAATCCGGATGGATCTACTGTCCGGGTACTTCCTACTTACCGGACCCCAAACTTCCCGGACACTTAAACTTACCGGACAACCCTTAACGGATACTCCGCTCATCCGGAAACATTCAAACGGTTCGAAGTGTACGGACATCCAGAGGACTTTTCGGACGTCGATCTGACTCCTATTTGGTCCGAGAAATCACAGATACACTCGAATCTTACGGATTAAAGATTAGCAACAATATTAGGATCACTATGCTTAGGGGTGTCAAAAATAACCGAAACCGAATAACCCACCCGAACCGAATGAAATTTGGTTTAAACGGTTTCGGGTTAAACGGTTCGGTTAACCGAATAAGAATCCTTATTCGGTTCGGTTTTTGGTTAATTATAGCTGCGAAATCTTAGATGCGAAAACACTATATGATGCCTAATTTCTCCTATTTAGTTCAAACTCAACTTTTCAACAAAACCCCGAAACAACTAAATCATCAGCAAGAATTAAGGATTAAAGATGAGGAGGAGAGGTTACCTGCTACGATTCTTGCAGAGAACGAATTCCGATTCCACTCTTTCTTCTGATTCGAGTTCGATGATTCTTCTCCTCAAATACCCCAAAACCTTCAAAAACCATCTTCTATTTTCTCTCAATAACACATCCGCCAAACACAAACAAAATCAGGGAATTAGAATGTGCCTAGGGTTTTGAGCCCTTTTATACCCCATCTCCTATTTACCAAATAGCCCCACAACTTCTACTTTTATTCAAAACTCAACACCAAACGCAAAACATTCCGATGGGTCGTTACAAAATGAGGGTTATTTTAGTCCTTTCAATATGTTTACCTTTTTCCAGTTAAACAAAACCACAGGGACCAACTTGTAATTTACTTTATTATTATAGTATAATATATATATGGGCAAAATGCGTAAAATAGCAACCTACTTTCATTTATTTTCTTATTATAGCATTGTAATTTCACTTTTTTCTTATTATAGCAATGTACTTCAATTTATTTTTTATTAGGGCATTGTACTTTAAAGAATTTACCCATTTTAGCATTGGATAACCTGTTACCTTTAAAACCGGTTTTCTTTTGCTGATGTGTCATTTTAAAGTGACGTGGCTGTCTACATAGCATTAAAAAAATCAAAATTCATTTTAAAGTGACGTGGTTATCTACATGGCATTAAAAAAATCAAAATTCATTTTAAATCCTTTCAAAAAATACGACTCCCACTTCACTATTTCAGACCACTCTTCATCTCCCTCACGATTTTAAACCCTTGTTCATCTCCCTCACGATTTTAAACCCTTGTTCATCTCCATCGTGCGGCTCCATCTTTAAACCAATGATTTTTTGTGAACATTTTTTTTCGTGTAATAGCGATCTTTTGTAAACATGTTTAATCACTAAAATTATAATTTTTGGTAAACATGTTTGATTATGTTGTAATTGAAACTGAGTAATAAAACGAGGTAATAGAAGATAATTTTGAAAGTACAATGTTGTAATGAGAAATGCAACGTCAGCACCATAGTACACGTGGACAGCCTATGTGGACAATGAGGTGGCATGAAAACCTGGTGTAGTAGGTAAATTTAAAATATAATGCTATAATGGGTAAATACTTTAAAGTACAATGCCCTAATAAAAAATATATTGAAAGTACATTGCTGTAATAAGAAAAAGTGAAAGTACAATGCTATAATAAGGAAATAAATGAAAGTAGGCTGCTATTTTACGCATTTTGCCCTATATATATATATATACACACACACACACACACACACACTTGCAAAAGGAGTTCATTGGAACTCCATCCCCCTTTTAGCGATGAACTCTTCCACCTCCACCTCACCACCATCCTCCGCCACAATCACAACAACAACAACAACAACAACAACGATACTCCTCTGCCTCCTCCTCTTCCGCCTCTTCTCCGCCACAATCACAACAACAACAATACTCCTCCACCTCATCCCCGTCACTCTCGTACTGGTATCTCTTCCAATCCCTCAAAACCCTCCCTCTTTTCCTTCTCACCACCTCCACCTTTTTTCACCTCCCTCTTTCCCTTATCATCACCACCATCTCCCAATATAACCCGCACTTTGCACTCATATTCCTTGAACTACATCCACCGAACCACCCATCTTCACAGAATTGCCACCACCTGCAATATATATATACACATTACACACATACATATATGCACACACACACTACACATACACACACATTGCACACATACCGATTTGTAAGAGAGAGATAGAGGGACGTTGTGGTTGAGGAGCTTGGCGATGGCTTCCAAGATCTCGAATCAGATGTCGGAACCGTGGAGGAGAGTGTTGAGATACTAGTCGGAAATGAAATCCTCACCGGAAAAGAAGTGTCCGGTGATCTTCACCGAAGAAGAGGTGTCCAACTTTTATAATAGTTTTTTTATAAAGAAAACTAGGAAAAGACAAAAAGAGAAAATAACAAAAAAAAAACCAAAATGCCCCTCATTTAACGAATGGGAGTTAACGTCCTCTAGTGCCAGGGACTAAGTTGTTACAGAAAAACAAAGTCTAGGGTCTATCTTGTCATAAACAAACTCTAGGGGACCAAATCCATGATATTTTTGAAACCATAGGACCAAATCTGTAATTTTCTCTAATAAACCATAGGGACCAAATCCGTAATTTACTCTAATCTTTGGGGTTTTTTATTTGTAACACTTTTGGTCGGTAGAGTTTCAAAATTACAGATTAGTAATCATGGTTTGCAAAAACGGTCAAATTCGGTCCCTCCCTCTAACGACAGTTAACAAACCCAGACGCAACAACATCAAACCCCAAGAGATTTCAAGATCCCATATTTATGGGATTTCATTGAAGTTTTGGAACTGAAAATCAAAACAATCATTCAAACCAACTTTTGGGGTTGGGTTCCAAATTTTTTATGTTATACGGAAATAAAAGGATAACAAAACATGACTTTACCTCTCTTTCAATAAGAGGGTTATATAGACTTTCTTAAATAAAACAAAAACATGTTTTGTCATTAATTTACGTCAAATGTCGGTTGCTCCCCACATTATCAAAAACAATACGGTTTTTAGCTCTAAAATTATTTATTCAAAACAAGTTCAAAAGTTCTTTGACCACAACTAAAATTATATTTGAAGAAAAAAAACATTAACAAATGGATCGTTCATGTCGCATAAAAAGAAATTAATTAATAAAAAATTGATAAATGGTACAGTTTTCGACGGTGGTTTTATAATTCAAGATGCATACACTCTTCTCTAAAATCAAATGGACACGAAGATATTAAGATTGAAGGCTTCCATTTTCTATTTCAACTATTGTACTTCAAAATCATCATAGACAACTTCTTAATGTCTCATCTATCCATGATTTTTCCCATTTTAATAACTTATATTAGATCAAGATTCTTTTTTATGTAGAATGGAAGAGATTAAATTCTCCAAATATGTAGTCTTTTCTAAAATTTAATGCTAGAAATTTTTGAATTTTTTTCTCAACGAGTGGACCATTGCTACGCTCACTGCAGTAAGTCAGACACTTAATTGGTTGGTCATCTTTTTTATGCTTTATGACATTTAGAAGTGTACAATTCTATATGTTTATACACAAGTCTAGAGATTTTTTAAGAGTAAACTTCGAGTGGCGGAATCTAGCCTTTGACTGTTTAGTCAAGCGGTTTAGTGGCAAGGATAATGAAGGAAAGATATCAGTATTGGATTGAAGTACGTGTAGGAGTAGAAGGTGAGGTAAGTGGTCAATTTGGAAACCGTGTAGGGTGGTCGAACAGGTGGGTTGTAAAACACATGTATAGCAAGTTGTTGTAAGGGCGAGAAAGTGACCGTTGGTCAAGTAGAGCGTCAAGGATAAGTTGTTGCGAGTATAACAGTTGACCTTGTTAGAGTGAATAGTCTTCAATTGCATATTGAGTTTCATGCATCTTGTCTTTAAATGTGTTACCTGAGCTCCTTCATGTTAAGAGTATATACGTACATAATAATTTTCTTATTGTTTTGGGAAATAAGTTGACGTGCGCAAGTGTGTGTTTTTAAAGAAAAAGACAAACTTGTTTCGTTGTACGATAAGAACTTTGAACTTAGTGTTCTGCAAAGTATTTCACCTTTTTCATGCTGAGAGAATCTTCGTTGCAAAAATCATGGAAACGTTTAATTGTAAGGTTTTTATATAATCAAAATGAGTATTGACAAGCTATTATCATATAAATAAGTGTGGGAGTCGACTAACTCACTTGGTGTATGTGATTTTGTTCGAACTTCTCTAATTGTATTAGAAAGGTTTTATTGGATATATTTTGTTGTGCCGACCTCGATTTGGTTGGACAATGTTGTGAATTATCGTGGGGTTACATGTGAGCGACCCTTACGGTCATTGTGTTTGATCATTCAGCTTGAGTGGTGTCGTGTCATGCACACTCAAGCTTGTTTTATAACATTGTATCTATTAAATTTTCAAATGTGCAAATGATTTCAACCGTTGTGTCATCATGCATGAAGGCTATGAACTCGCTAGGTCGGGAGGGATATTACAATCGAGATTAAGGAAAGGTTTGGGGTGTTGAAATTGTCAGTTGACCAAGTCGAGTTATGACCTTCGTGTTTTCGTTAGAAGAAGGTGGTGAATAACGGAAGTCTCGAGCAATGAATTCGGAAATGTTAGTACGATTGAACTTTAGAATCTCGTTTGATTATTTGAGAATGGTTTTAGTTTGGGGTGAAATTTGGGATTGTCGAAGTGATTCTAATGATGGCATGTTAATAAGTAGTGTTATGGTACTTGACGAAATGTTATCGGCTTTGAGCCTGAGTAATGAGGTGGTCTTGCAATTAGATTTTGCGTTAAGGAAGTCTTGTGTTTTCCTCAAGTGAGAACGGTGGGATATAAAGTTGGTTATGATGCGTAGGATGGAGTGGGTTCCGTTGGAAACTCTGGTTTGTCGGAAATTATGGGAACATCATCATGTTGCCTATCGATATTGAGGTCAGTTATTGTAATATTATCCCAAGTTGAAGGCATTGTCTAGAAATTGGAACTTGAGAAGTAACTCTATTGGGTATGGATGTAAGAGGCAGTTCGGGGAAAGACGTATATTGCCATGATGTTGGACCGTCTCATGTGAGCATTAGGAAAACGGAAGAATCATTAGGGCGGGTATGTGATATCCCAGGTGAGATTGATTAGCATGTTGCAGATATACACGGATGCTTTGGAGAATGCGATCAAGGTCAACCTCGTATATGGTACTTTGAAGAACCTGAATTTCAACCAGCCACAAAAATTACACACTAATAATAAGTAGAGAAAATTACGTTTTTCGTCCCTATGGTTTGTTAAAAATTACGGATTTCATCTTGTGGTTTTGAAATTTCAATTTTCGTCCCTATGGTTTGCAATTCATTTCGATTTTCGTCTCTGAGGCTAATTACTACTTTTAATTATGGGGGACTAAAATGGAAATGAATTGTAACCCATAGGGACGAAGAAAGCAATCAAGTTTAAATCACAAGGACGAAAATAATAGTTAATTACAAACCATGGGGATGAAAATCGTAATTTCAAAATCACAGGGACAAATATATAAATTTTCAACAAACCACAGGGACGAAAAACATAATTTACTCTATAAGTAAAAGGGTGTACTTGGTACAAATTTCAAAATAACCCATCAAACTTTGTATATTTGCAAAAATGGGTCTCCTTAGATTTGACCAACACCGTTGCAACTAAATCCAAGCAACATAAAACAAAGACAACTGACCTTTGTAAGTTTGATCAAGCATTTCACAACCAAATCAGAAAACTTCATATTTCTTGTGGCAAAAGACTCGTTTGATGGCGGAGATGGCCATCTAGAGGGGTCAAGTGGTTTTAAAAGATTGATCGGTACCACAAAAGACGAGGTCCGCTCTACATTATCCTGCATTTACAAACAAGCCAATACAATATAAATAAACCCAAATGAGAAACTATATACACGAGTTCAAGTGGAAAACTTCACCAATATCTTCAGCATTAAAACATTTATTGCTTTCAGAAGCTGACTGCCATCATCCATCCTTGGAACCCTTTCATCTAAAAGCCAAAGCAAAAGCTATGTAATGAGATTATCAAGTGTTCTCTCATTAACCGCATGAACAAGACACAATCTTGCTGCATAAGACACTCTGCTCAACCTGCTATAATTTAAAAGTATAAAAATTAGACAAAAAACAGCATATTTAGTGTATAAAAGTATGAAAATCACCTGCATGAGGGTGTTGAGAACATATTTACAAGACCGTGAAGATGCACCGGTCAGACTGAAGTCAAAGGTCTTTGCAACCTGATGAAATTAGGAAAAGACCAATATGGGCATACAAAAGGAGAAATCAGAAAACATGAATTTCAAGCGAATAAATTTAATTAAATTGAAACAAGTTTGTCAGCATCTTTGACTAAATCATCCATTAAACTTCCCTTGGGATCATTGGTTGCAGCTGCCAACTCATGGCACACAACTTTCATACCTTCAACAGACTGCAAGAATAAACATAATTATATTTGGTAGCAACCAAAATAATAAGAAATAATAAAATATTTAGTGATTCAGTAAAATACTTAATGAATTCACACCTGCTCAGGACAGCCATATGTAATGATATCTAGAGCTTCATTCCAGTCTGTGGGGCCAATTGCACCGCCAGGTGGTCTGACAAATGCAAGTCTTTCCATTTGAGGTTCTGGGGGAGCATACATTTCCCTAAAACAACAAATTATTAAAAAAAAGTATAAAAAAGCCAATTACTTGACCAAATGATGCGTCTTTTCATAGCAATTAAGAAATGGGGGCAAAAGTCTGATTACAAGTAGAAAAAGAAAAACTACAAAAAAAAACAGAAGGGCCTCATTACCTGCTAAAAACTGGTCCAGACATGGATCGGAAACTTCACCACTTTGCTCGGCAACATCAGAACTATACAGCAATAAATAAATTGAAGTAGATCTTAATGATTAAGCAAAGAAAACCTTGGTAAAACAAAATGATTAAGCTGAAGTCCAGAAAGTTTAAGTTTACCCATTTTCCCTCACAGAACGTCTTAAAGCAGCTCTTGCTTCACCTGGCTTCCCCTCTTTCCTTTTTTCCGTTTCCTGAGTCTAAATAAATAGGAAAAAGAAAAATAAGGTGACAATAATATACCAAAAGAAAATTAAAAAATAGCATTGTTTGTCCCAAAAAAATAGCAATCATTCTCCATCACATTTATTCAGATAGTAATATACCTTCTACTTGAATCTATCATCTAGCATGCTTCTTTGTGCTTCAGTCAGCTTCCCAACGTATCTCCAGACGTCATCACCTTTAATTAAAATTTAGATTTAAAAAGACATTCCATTTGTTAAGGTTCAGTTGAGAAAGTAACCTTAAATTTAAGATAAGATTAAATAAACCAGTTAAACTCACCAAAAATCTTATAACCAGTGGCTAGACAATTTAAAGCCGCTTTTCTAAGTTCACGATCTCGTTCAGCTGTTAAACTTGCAACAATTTGCAACGATTTTAGCTGTCCAGTTATCTGCACAGTGGTGAAAACTGAAAAGCATGAGCAAGCTTCAACTATAAGATGAAGTACAAAGTTTAGGTGACTATGTACCTCTGACCCATGATTATCCAGCAAAAATTCAACAAGATCAACACACTTGATTCTCGTCCTGTTATTTCTGGAACGCAAACCTTCCAAAATATAAGGGAAAGTTTTCGCAGCTGAATAACTATGTATTATCTTCTTCATTAGTTCCCGCAGTTTCTCTTGCAGTTTCTCAATGTTATGACCAGTCTGCACAAAAGTTCAATAATAGAGTCGGTATTAAGATCAAAATAAACAAGAGCATCCACTAGAATATATATATATATATATATTTGGGTCAGAGTAACCTTCTCAACCAAGCAAGAAGAAAGATGGAAGCTTCAGATTCGTTCAGAGTGTAGTTCTCATTTGCTAATGTGTCAAAGAGTTATGGGAGGAACTCCAGCACCAATTTCATATTTCAGAGAGAATATAAGTAATTAACACATTAAAACCAAATATAAAACAAGGGAGTAATAGAAAATTCACCTTAAGTAGGAAAAATGTGTTGGATTCACAGAGGGGTCAAGTGGTTTTAAAAGATTGATCAGTACCACAAAAGACGAGGTCCGCTCTGCATTATCCTGCATTTACAAACAAGTCAATACAATATATTTTTTCATTTGGGTTTATTTATGTTGTATTGACTTGTTTGTAAAAGATTGATCAGTACCACGTTTTCGCACCAACCTTTCTTTATCTGAAAAGAATTAAAAATCAAATAAAAATAACCACAACTAATAATTAAAGTGTAATTATGCATGTTTTTATCAATTAAAATATAAACAAATAACGACGTTATCAAACCTCCCCAACTTAATACCTTATTAGTCCCGAAAAAGGTCAAAATTAATTCAAGAAATAATTTCAAATGCATGCGTTTGGGTTAATGGACGAGTTGCTAAAAGTTCAATTTTTTCCAGCCCCTATGTTAGATCTAGTCGGTTTGCTAACATGTGAAATATACTTATTTTCAAAAATATGCATTTCTAAACATACAAAGCTACACTTCTCTACTCGTTCTAGCTGTCCAAACTTAAGGCTTTCACGGATTTACAGGTTTATCGCAACTTTGCCTTATTCCCAAGCTTTATGAGATGTGTGCTCATTGGCATCTTTTGATACGAGATGTGTGTTCATTGACATCTTTTGATTTTTTTTTTGAATTTATACCGTTAAACATGACTTTCTAACTATATGACTTTCAAGATTAAGATTCTATAAGTATTATATGACATATCACTTATAGTATACATATTTGAAATAAGGTTAATAATCGTTAGACGGAATCCGGTGTCGGTTTGTGGACAGTTTTTAATAAAGAAAACAGTTAAATTATATAGAAAATTTAATTGAATATAAAAAACCAAATCACACCCTTTTCATCTTCGAACCAACCATGACTCTGAAGTTTTTTTTATATTAAAAACGAGCTTGAAAGGCTTAGTTTCAGATAGATTTATTGAAAAAATAGATTACCACTCTATTTTATCATTACATCTATTATTAGCATCATGTGATCCAAGAGACTCCAAACATACTCTTAACTTAGGTTTATTTTTTATTTATTATAATTTACAAGTACAAAATCCTTTATACTTCATATTTGTATGTCGATTAGATTGAACCGGTTTGGTTTCGGTGTGATCATCATAACCTTCATTTCTTCAGAAGTACCCCAATGGAAGTTGTTGATGGTTATGTTTCTGGTGATTCTTCTTGCAAACCCGAGCTCTTCGACTAGCCTTGGAGATACAATATTGTCATTTGAGCATTCTCCGAGATCAATGTGAGAGGTCGCGACTTCCAAATTATGTTGCCGGTAGATATAAGTAGGCAAAAGGTCATCCGATTTAGTTAGAAGTGACCGATTATAATTTGAATCGATTTTCTTGAATAGTAGTCCAAAATCCAATAGAATCAAATCGATTGAATACAATTACTATTCAGTTACTCATTCAATAATCAATCAACCACTGAATAAGTCTAATAATTATATTTTATATTATTGTTTTTCTTTATGATATTTGTATGTAGCGCCTTTAAGATATTTGGAAAATACATGAATAACAGTAGATTAATTGGTTGAAAATTAAAGCAAAATATTGGATGAATCTAATTCGATCAAACAGATAACCAATGGTGATATCAAACGGGTGGAACCTACAGTAAAAATGGATCAAAATTGGACAAATAATTTTGACTGTGGCCGGACGCAACCTCTTAAAAAAAGAATGAACATCACCAATCATTGATTTTTATTTGTCATAACGGAATTCTTTTCGTATTTGATGTTTTAAAGAAATTCGTTAAAAGATTAAAATGATATTTCGTTTGCTTTGTCACTCGATATCAGTGAAATTATGTTTGATTTAATGGACTCCATGTGAATAGGCAATGCACTCATTCGAAAAGTACTCGATTTTGTTTCGTTTACGGGAATGAGTTGTAAAATTATTATGAAATAACATGATAAAAAATTCAATACAATGTACTTTGCAAGAAGAAGAAAAAAAGGATAGCTACATAATAACGTGCATACATGGGCCTAGGCCCAAGATTTATTGATCCCGATCCTAAAAAGCTCGGCCTAGAACATCTTCTTCAAATGGAAAATATTGAGAATTTTGACCAAATTTTTGCTTTAATAGATTATCGCAAATGAAGAAAGTAGATAGAGGGTGTAAACTTCTCAATATTTAGAGAACTCTCAAAAAATGATTATCGGATAAATGAGTTTTTATTTTACTCCAGTAACAAGAAACCCTGAAATAAAATGTTTTAACACAAAGAAATAATATTTTATTAAATATAGGCAATATTCTGATAACATAATTAATGATGCAATCTTCAAAATCTTGAATTTGTTGGAATTGAATATAACTTTTTAGATATTTTAAACTTTGATTCTTTATTTCAAAAAACCTTTAAAAAATCTGTTGGAAATACTATCAAATATCTTGCCGTCATTATGCAATTCCAAAATTTTGATTAAAATGTAAAATCTGGTTGTAAAAAACCTTTCTTATGGTCCAAGTAGGTTTGGACCATTACGACCCATTTAGGGCTGGGTTCTTTGTTAGGACCCTTTTGTTGATTAAATTGTTCTTTACGTATTGCTATTTTGCTACCACATCTATATTTTTGTTGGTATATATATTGCATTGCAGCGAAATGTAAAATTCTACATTTTCTGTTCAAGTGGAAAGAGGTCTATCTTAAGAATTCCAGCTTATTAAGCCAAGACATTGAACCATGGTCACCACTGAAATTTATGGTTGCTACTTTTATGTAATCCACCGAAACTTCTACATCATTAAATCCATATTTACCCACACTTGCAACATGATACATCTTCATTCTAAAACAAAAAACTCAAATCCTCAATCTTGATTTATATCTCAATCACATTAACTTCGTTCTTAAAAACATTTAGGATGAATGAGTCGATTCTTACGTACATATTTATAATGCATTCATTGTCTATACAAATATGCATAGGAAAAAATGAGGTATCACACACCAACAATACTACAAGATTGTAGCGTACAACATATAGCTAACACCAATGCATACTTCTCTTACAATTTAAGACATTATTAATACCAACTACCCCATAAGAGATATCATTGAAATTTGAAGATGAAATATAAGCAACTTGAGATGATTTTGTATTAGTTAACAATGTTAACTTATTTGAAAGCAATATAGATGAAATATAAGCAACTTGACATGATTTTGTATCAGTTATATCTTAAGTCCCTCATAAAATCTGATTCACATGATTTTAGCAACAAGAATAATCCATGCACAATGCAGCTAAAAAAACTACACTGCCAATTATTTTGGTCCCATTTGTTATCAAGCGTCAGGCGTCATAATATGAAGCATCATACAGTTTACGGAAAAAACATGAAGGGTTTTACCCTTATGTTTGTTTATTAACAAATGAACCTCAGGTAAGTGAGTTGGCATCTCTCCTAACATATGTTAAGAGTATTTCTATATGCGTATAATTAGTACAAGGGACAACAATGTGGTGACTAGTAGACTCACAACATGATCAAGAATTCACTGTAAACAGGATTTCTTGTAATGCCCACAAAGTAAGAGATTTTTACATAGATGGAAAATCATATACATAAATATAAAGAAACTTAACGTGATCTAAGAGATGTTACATCTTCCTAATTTTATGTATTTATATAACCGAGTAAATGGTTTATTAGTAAAGACACCTACTTAACATGCCTAGCTTTAGAAAATCAAGACTTGCTATACGATGTCCATAAATAGTAAAAAGTATGACAATTACTAACATGAAGCAGAAAGACTAGTGCTATAACAATCTTTTACTTGCCCTTAAAATAGCACCTAAATCTAGAGAAGAATACAATTTTACTTTAATAGTGATATCAGAAAGGAAAAGACAAACATAAACGTCTTTTAAAAAAAGAAGTGATATTACCATCACTGCTTGCCAAGGCATCAGCTCTGATGGTAATATATCTTTACCCATAAACCTAATACATCCAAATGTGGTAATATAACTTTACCCATAAACCTAATACATCCAAATAGAAACCAAAAACCAGTCCTCGAACAATGTGGTAATATATCTTTACCCATAAACCTAATACATCCAAATGTGGTAATATAACTTACCCATTTTTACCCGCAAAACCCATTTATCTTTTTACCAAAGGGTCATTGGCACAGCAGTACCCGGTTACCGGTAAAGCCCAACCTTCATGGGGGTCAAGGGTTCAATCCTTACCAAAGGCGAGGAGTGTGGGTGAGTATTTTCCGTATGTAACTATTATATACAATGAGGCATAGAAGCAATGCAAGAGCATGGATACAGAAATATTGGAAGGCCAAGCAACCTTGAAATGAATGACGACAAAAACAGAATAAAAGAGAGAATTTGAAGTATTAATGTCAATGAACATACCTTCACAGAGATAGTTTCATAAGGGCCAGCCAGATATGTATCCAGAAAGCCTTAAATCGCCCTCAAATGCATCCAACTTATGTAGAGAACTGGTAACTTCGGTCCCAAAACCACTAATCAGTAGGGGAAAAGGGGACGATAAGCAAAGAATCTCATCACCACTGCATGAAAATGACACACCTTAACTTCTTAAACATAAAAAGTGAAAAATATTTAAGCTGCAAGTGTAGAAGTGATCACCTCTCAATATCAATCACTTTGAAGCAGGTGAACAAGAGCAATTCTCAGTATGCATTCTTTGACAGAGTGCAAAACCTTTCCAATATATGTGATACCATGAACGCATAATATCAGAATTAGGAACAACCAGTTCGATACAGCCAAAAAAAAGAACCTAGACTGTAAATGACTCCTCCGAAATGGTTGGTTGTAGAATAAATCACGGACAGCAACTGCAACAACCAAGACATGCCTTAATAAAGTAAACAAGATTTATCCATGCTTAGCTATAAGCAAACCACATGCTTCAGAGAAGAATGACATGAATTAAGGAGTTTAATTATCTAAACGCTAAATACCACCGTTAAAATACCTGGATACATTATCAAAGAATATATATCTGAAGGTTACCATTTTCAGTTGCAGCTAGTATTTGTCCAGAATTATTTAACAAACATACAACTATATAAATGAAATTTATTGGCCAAACTTTTTACCTTCAAATATTGATGTCAACTTGATCACCTCTAAAAAAAGTTTGGTGTTATAGAGGTGGGTTAGAGAAAATACCCCCATTTTGGGTGCTTCAACCACCACTAAAACACAAAAAACAGAGAGGCTATCATTTGGCTGGTATAGTTGAAGGTCTAAGTCTTTTGCCTTTGAAATATTATTATTGTATTTTTTTTATAATTTACACACATACGTGTGTGTATATATATATATATATATATATATATATATTCCTAAATTTATATCAGTAAAATATACACATATATATTATTATGGTTTCACCTTTTTTTCCATTATGTATGTGACACAAAAATTTAATGTTATACTTATACCAACTATACGAAATCAAATCTACAGGTTCAAACTACCGCAAACATCATATAGGGCAATATTACCTAGCCTTAGACCGCGAGTCATTTGCAGAACCTTCATTCAGTGCCAAATAATCAGCACCCGATGATTTCTGTATGTGCGTCAGATGATTGTCTTCTGCATGCCAAATAGATAAGAGTTACTTGTGAGACTTTTCCCTAAATCATGTCATGTAGAGGTAAGTTGAGAAAACACCATGCAATGTAGGGGCATTATGCAGTGATTCATTCATGGGGGGTTTAACAGTCGTTTATACTTCTAAGAAAGGGCATCATCAACATGAAAAGGAACAACAGATGGTGCTTTCATAACTAATCTGTTGTTTATACTAGAGTCAGTTTGCAGAAAGTTTGGATTCCATTTTGGCATCTGAAAGATGGTGCACATGTTCACTGCTCCGTACTACACTTGGTCCCTATCTTCTGAAGAAATGTAATTATTAATTAGGTACTCCCTGATGGTTAATGCACCTTGATTTTCCTTTTGAGGTGAAACCTGAAGGATTAGATGTGTAATGTAAGTTTTGTGTCATCATATTATGCATGCAAAACTTCATAACAATCCTTGCTTTCTTGGGTATTCTTTTCTTTTACTTACTAGTTAGTTATTTGGCTTTCATTCTTACTTTTGCCAAGGGGATGAGAGAATAAATGTCTTCGTAAACTATCACTTCATACCGGATTCTATGATACATGTCTCCTAAAAGGCTGTCAAGTTCTCGTGTCTTTGCATTGCAGTTGTAAGACTTTCTAAAATCGCGATCTTCATCAGAGAACATATATATACCTATATGTGTGTGTGTGCGCGCACGCCTCCGTGTGTTTATTTAATTTTCAATTGAAAATTAAAGAAATGACAAGAAACCAAAATACCATAAACCAGAAATAATAAACGTCCATTAGTGGGAGAGACCAAAACCGGACACAAATATAAATTGCAGTGACAAATTTGTAAACTCTAGGAACCACAACAACAAAAAACCAGAAAAGCACATCAACCAAAAATGAAGTTAATTCTTTTTTTTTCTATTTTAGTCTTCTTTTGTTTCACATGAAGTGTGTCCAAGTAAGTATAACCAAAAATCATCTAATCCAATTGAAATCGATGGATCATTATTGGACATCCAACTGTAATTAGATTAAATTGGATCCCAAACTTCAATATGCAAATTAGATCAGGCCGGTTCTTTGAGGTAGTCTAGAATCCATTAAAACCGAACCGATCCGATTCTCGCCGATGACCATCCAAATCCAATCACTCATTCAACTATCATAAAGTGATGTGTTCACGACACTTTTTAAAAGTGTCCTAAAAAGCTTGTTACGGTGCCCAAATATAGGATGCACAACTGATTGGTACTAACAATTAACTCCTATTAAAACAGTAAAACAGGCCATTTAGACATCATTGACGTCCTATAAAGCCGATTTTGTTGTAGTGTACAATCAAGTTATACAAACAAGAGTACTAACCTTAACTCGTGTGCTTGCCTACTAATGTTAACTTGGTTGTGTATGTCTAATTTGATTGTTCACCTATTGCCGATTCAGGTATGGAGCTGACAAGTATGGTCGAATATGGTATACTATACGTTCACCTGGCTATATAGATGTACAGACAAAATGTAACCAATTGGAGAAAAAACTGCATGAAATCTCTCATTTCAATATGTTTCGCATTTCTAACGAAAGAGATGTTCATAGTTGGAGCAAATGTAAAAATATGTGTTTCCCAGCACATGGATTTGACCAAAAACAGAGTTATAGATAAAAGGATAGCAATGTAATTGCACCATAACAACATACTCTGCCAAATAAATATCCAATACGAGATTGTAAACCAAATTACCATACTATAAAATAGCAGTTTAATCCGAATTCAACGGGGGTTGCCAAGAACACTGATGGACACACGATTAAGTTACTATACGACTGGGAAATAAGTAAAGGACCATGATGTTTTCACAAAGGACACACATATGTTAATCCTTATTATCATCGAACATGTGTTGTGATACTTGTTTTTTGAGCTTTGATGAAGTTGTAGGGCCTCGATTTTTGCTGGAATAGGAGAGTCACGTCGGGGAGGTAAATAGGTTGTGACGGTGATAGTCTTGCAAACGAGCCGGATTCGAATAGGTCGACCAGCCGTGCTCGTATCAGCTTTCAAGTGTGTGTGTGTGTGTTTGCATAGTGTATGTGTGTGTGTTTTTTACTGTTTTTGCAAAGGAGATGGAGGGATGAAGACGTCCCTGTGTATATGTAGGTGCATCATTTATGTATATATATAATTTAAAATAAATTATAATATGATAATGTAATGTGATTTTTTTCTAATTTTTTACGTGATAAAATAGGGAAATAAGAAAATAGACAAAAATACCCCTCTCTTAACAGATAATTTTTAACGAAGGGACCATTTTCAAAGCAAAATGAAAACCACAAGGATGATTTCTAGACTTATTAAAGTCTAGGTCCCATTTTCAAAAATTTCACTAAACCTCAAGGACCAAAATTAGAGTTTACTCTTTTATAAATAAAATATGATTCGGTTGGGTCGTTTTGCAATCCGCCGTGTGCATTTACCAAGCTGACCCACTAGGATCATATTTAATTTATAAAAAGGTAATTTCACAAGTGTTCAAATAACAATTAAGGTGAAACAGGGACTCACAGGCACCTCTCTTCAAGAGGCAGTGCAAGCTCGGATGGTGTTAGCACTAGCAGAAAGTCCTGAATTAATTAATTTACACCGGTGTAGGTCCCAGAGTCTTATCTTCGTTTAGCCAAAAGAACTTAGAAACGATATTAATGACAGAGGAACACATTTTTGGTCTGCTACGAAACGGGCACTTGCAAAATCTTGGCTATTTTGGTCCAACTAAAAAAAAGTTGACTAAGAAGTGAAGAGCACAATTACCACTTTCAAAATTAACCATAAATGCTTGATGAGTGCAGTGCAATTGCTCAACTTCAAACAATCTTATATTTTATAAGGAAAACTTCGTAAATCCACAATCACTAGAAAATATTTGACCATTACCTATACATCTACACAAAAAACAGTCACCTAACAAGCAAATACCGTATAAATTCTATATGCCAAAAGGTCATGGGTCATCAACATTAGCAACCTTTTATCAAAGCTTGTCTAGCCCAGTGGTAAGGTAACATCCTTGGGAGGGTCAGTGGATGGTATCCCTGACTACCCAGGTTCGAACCCCGTGGAGAGCTTGCTGCGATATCCAGATCATGGGCCTGACACTTAGTGGTACCCTTAATTGGGCCGGGCCGTGGTCGACGGGGATTAGTCGGGTGACACCCTTAAGTGGGAGCCCGGATACCCCGGGAACGTGTGTGTGTGTTTGCTTGCCGTTCAAAAAAAAACATTAGCAACCTTTGAGAAAACAAAGTACTTTTAGAATTTTGAACCATACCTTTTAACCAAAAGCGAGAAGGAGACACAAGTATTGTGACCACCATGGCTTGATCAGTCTCAGAATACAATCTAAACAAACACAGAACTTGATGTTAGAAATCAAAAACCTTATATCGTGCAAGGGGAACACATTGTTCCATTTGCTCAAACCTTTGAGAGACCTCAGACTTGGAAGATGACTCTGAACCCCCACCCATAGCTCCATTTGCTAAAGCATTTTTCTGGGGTCTTGCGTCAGCTATGTATAACTTCCTAACATGAACTAGATGTTCATTTTAGTACATGTCATTTGCATTAAGAACAACAAAAGCATATAATTGAAACAACCACAACAACCATAGAAAGCCTTTTATCAAGGAAGAAAAGGCTTTACCTACGTCCTTCTTTTCCACTAGAAAGTCGAGTACATAGAGCACCAACCAGATTCTCATCAGCATTGCTGCATTATGTCATCATAACACAATTAGACAATTTTGCCCAAATGTGATGCATTTAAGGGACAATTGGACAATTTTTCCCTTCACTTAAGCATTACCTACTCATATTCATCATGAGGCCAACTAATGGATGGGATGATCGATCAAGAACAGCACCAGTGCCTGTGTATCAACAAAATAAATGCAATATGTAAGTGCCTAATAGGAATATTAGAAGTTACCACTAAAGGATGTATTTAAAAAGATTAATGTTAATCAAGATAATGATTAATAGGAATCCAGTGCTTACGTTTATCACACCATGATATTACAGGCAGTCTACAACGTGCATGAAATGTACAAGCTTTCAGCAGATCTTTATCTCTGAAGTCAGCAACACAAGTCACAAGATAATATCAAATTGAAAGAAAAAGTGTCGATGCTAAGCTCTGATAATTAAGAAGATAGCTCACCTGATGGATTTGGGAATTACTAATGCAAATGGGTAAGTTGTACACATGTCATAACTTGCATTCACATCACTAATCCTCCACCAATCATTAGATAATTTGAATGAACCACGTTCCATGGTACAAATTGATGAACGAAGTGATCCCAAACCAAGCAGCCGCTAGTACTCGTTCACTAGCCACACTTTAGGATTGGTACTACTGCATCTGGAAGGACCAGAAGAAAAAGCATACAGATCCCCGAGTCTTGCAGGCCTTGTCCGCCGAGATAATGCAACAAAAACAGCACGTCTCTGTACATTACACGCCACCTATATTAGTTTTTCTGCCAAATGTGTAATGAATACATCGCCAATGGCCAAATACATGAGAACTTCCTTCTGAAGCACGCATATCATCCAAATACATCCACAAGCATGAACACGCCTCAAAAACACCAGCTTTTTCTCTTTCATTCTCGCTGAAATTTATGAAAAATCGGTAACTTTGGATTTAATGTTTAGGCCTATAAAAACTTTAAACTGTTTATAAAATGCGATACCTGTTGCACAAGAAGTTCCCAAACCGACAAGAAAGCACACAGTCCAGAAAATCTACCAAAAAAGCCTTTCGATCTATTTTCGGGGGTTAATTATAAAACAACAAATCTTTTTAACTCAAATATTCAATAGCGCTTGTCTTTTCACCCTCAACACACTTTCAACTTGTTTTTCCAAGTTTTGACGTTTATAGTTCAAATTTGGTTTTAGTTAGGGAGATTCAACAACGTGTGCTCATTTCAACTCATTCAAACAAATTATGCATGCATACACTTTATAAAGCAGTAAAATTAAAATAGGATGTGATACACCTGATATGCTCGCGATGTGATATGCAACTATCTTGTGTAAGCACCTCGTGATCGCATGGAAAAACCATCTACACTTGTAGTAAACTCCAAAACTCCAAGAGCCGCAAACGCATGGAAAACCATCTACAACTGAACCAACCTCAGGCAGAAAAATCTCAAGGTCAAGGCAGGTTTACAGGAATCATTTGGAACCTTTGCAGAGGACATATGAGTAAGCGGTGGAGGCTAGCCAGAGTAAAAATGTAATCAAAGGTGAGTGCATTCATCCCAAAAAAATATTGTTACTTAAAAGAGACAAAATCAAATAACCATGAAAATGAATATAAGTAAGAAAACAATTAACTCTGTTACAGTGTTACTTAAAAATGCTAAAATCAAAGAAGTAGATGAAGTAAAAAACCAAAATCATGATAAACTATATATATAAAATCTCATGGGAAAGAAGAAAGGTAAATAAAAAAAATAACATAAAATCTTGAATAACCAGAGGTTGAAAAATTAAATACCCTAGACAACCAAAACAATTTGATGCAACTTATGCTAAATGTCCAACTGCCAATATCTTATATCTTTCTTGTCTAAAAGTTGATAGGTTTCGTGCAACAGGGAAATCATTTTACTTGACGTTTTCCTATTAATGTTAAAAAATGACCTAACGTGTGCAAATCAATTAATATTAACTTGTGCAAATTATTGTATTAACGTAGACATATTGAGAAAAAGAGCAAATGAAGAGTATTATTATAGTACCATCTCAAAACAGCTGTCAAAGAAACCAATTTAAGTCTTGAATAAAACTTGACCGGTGATAACACAATTTCATTTTGGGCCTCTAGATTAATAAGCCATCTCGGTCATTCGGCCAAACCTAACTCGGTTGTTGGATTAAGAATTAAAGTCTTGAACAGAATTACATGAAAGAATTCGGTTCTAGGAATTATAACACAGTTAATTAATAAAAAGAATTCGGTTCTAGGAATTATCCATAAAGAACTACCTTAGAGTTGAACTCATGAGCTACATAAAGAACTAAATAATAAAGAAGTTAGACATCATTTTAAGGTAGGTTAGATGTAAAGAATTACATGAACACATAATGCCACACTAACACAATTAAACAAATACTGCATCTTGATTAACATATCACGTCTCAGGGTTCAGGGTTTTTTTGAATAAATTACATATTTCGTCCCTATGTTTTGTTATTCATTGCTGTTTTCGCCCTTCGGATTTACAATTTACTGTAGTTTAAAGGTATTAGTTGGTCCAGGGACGAAAATAGCAATAAATTGCAAATTATAGGGACGAAAAACACAATTTTGAAACCGAAGAGACTGAAATTGAAATTTTTAACAAACCACAGGGACGAAAATCGTAGGTTACTCCTTTTTTGTTTTTTGAGAAAGGGGACAACACCTCAAAAACAAAACAAAAAACAAGATTAGGAATGGCATTTCTTTGGAAAAGTCCGGATTACAATTTAACAGATGAAAAAAAATCTTCATTACAATAACTCCCAAAAGCATGTATGAATATCATAACAACATCAAGTATCAACATATGGAACAATATGAAGTTCCAGTTGAAGCTACTAAAGATGACAAGAACAGAAAAGAAGAAGTTGAGGTTTTGAAATATATCAAAAAGGTCCCAAGATTTCTCAGTTGTCATCATGATTCAGTACCTGAGAATGGAAGTTCTGAATGATGACAACAGACAGCTTTCACTTGATAATCTAAAGCCCTTACTCAAAAGAATTTCTGAATGGAATTTCTTTTGCAGCCAAAAGAAAAGTAAGTAGAGACTCATAACCCTCTAAAACTTCAAATAAACGAAACCAAAAATGGTAGCAAAACAAATAATCTATCCACAAAGAAAAGTACAACTCTAATTGCTGCACATCCTCCTCTGACTATCAATCACATGGAAAAACAAAACAATCAGAAATTTCAACTTACAAGATCTCCGTCTTTCTTATCATCTTTCTTCTTGGGATTGGGGTTTCCACTACCGCTAACAGTATTGTTTTAGATAACGAAATCTAAAACGCTAACAGTATCGTCTTTCTTATCATCTCTCTTGTTGGGATTGGGGTTTCCACTACCGCTAACAGGATAACGAAATCTAAAACCCTAAACCTTGGAACTGATGAGAGAATTAACCCGTATTGTATGTACTCAGTTGTATGTGTATATATACGTATCGGGTTTCTGGAATTGATTTTGCAGATTTCATTTTGAGAAATTGATTTTGCAGATTTCATTTCGAGAAATTGATTCATTTTTGAGATTTCCTTTGACCCTTTGACTTTTGCAATTATTTCATTTTGGTTTTGGGCCGACCAATACATGGATTTTGGTTTGTTTAAGCCCAATTCTTTTTCACCTTCTAATTTAATTTTGAGTTTCAAGGATTAAAACTCTTTGTTTATAAATTTACATCTTGTGGTTTGTAGAAAATAACATTTTTCATCTCTATATTTTTAAAGTTACAACATGGTTATCGTGATTTGCAAAAACGTTCGAAATTAATCCATCTGTCTAAAAGCAATTAAAAATTTGAGGCGTTTTATTGATTTGTTGTATTTTACCAAGTCAAACTCAATTTTATATTTTTGGACCATATGGTGTTGTATTGTATATAAGACAAAAAAAACCAGAAAATGTCTCTCATCTAACGGAACTTTTTAGTGGTCGTTAGAGGAAAGAACCAAATTCAAACGTCTTCTGACTACACTTGGTCCCTATCTTCTGAAGAAATGTAATTATTAATTAGGTACTCCCTGATGGTTAATGCACCTTGATTTTCCTTTTGAGGTGTAACCTGAAGGATTAGATGTGTAATGTAACCAAATTCAAACGTCTTCTGACCATATGGTGTTGTATTGTATCTCTAAAAAGAGTTACATTCATCTCCAACAGCTTTGCTATTTTAGAGGTTATAACACAAATTATATTATATAATATTCTTTAATTTATATTTCCAATATACTTTAAAAGAAAAACTTAATATAAAATGATAGAATTATGTTATTGGTGAGTTGAATAAAATAATTATTTCTCTCTCATATTTAGAGAGTTCTCTATATTTAGAGATTTCTCCATGAACATCTATTTTATCAAACAAGATAGCAATGCTGTTGGAGAAAAATAGTAAACAAAAAACCCACTTTTTCTATTTTAACAATGTTGTTGGAGATGCTCTAAGTGTCTACTTTCCCATTCTAACCTTAACTGTGAAATTAAAAAAAACTATCTATTATGAAGGGTAAATTGTCATTAGACAATTTAAAAGGTGTATTAATAACATATTTATAAAATTATTCGGTTTTTTCATGTCATGTAGAGGTAAGTTGAGAAAACACCATGCAATGTAGGGGCATTATGCAGTGATTCATTCATGGGGGGTTTAACAGTCGTTTATACTTCTAAGAAAGGGCATCATCAACATGAAAAGGAACAACAGATGGTGCTTTCATAACTAATCTGTTGTTTATACTAGAGTCAGTTTGCAGAAAGTTTGGATTCCATTTTGGCATCTGAAAGATGGTGCACATGTTCACTGCTCCGTACTACACTTGGTCCATATCTTCTGAAGAAATGTAATTATTAATTAGGTACTCCCTGATGGTTAATGCACCTTGATTTTCCTTTTGAGGTGAAACCTGAAGGATTATATGTGTAATGTAAGTTTTGTGTCATCATATTATGCATGCAAAACTTCATAACAATCCTTGCTTTCTTGGGTATTCTTTTCTTTTACTTACTAGTTAGTTATTTGGCTTTCATTCTTACTTTTGCCAAGGGGATGAGAGAATAAATGTCTTCGTAAACTATCACCTCATACCGGATTCTATGATACATGTCTCCTAAAAGGCTGTCAAGTTCTCGTGTCTTTGCATTGCAGTTGTAAGACTTTCTAAAATCGCGATCTTCATCAGAGAACATATATATACCTATATGTGTGTGTGTGTGCGCGCACGCCTCCGTGTGTTTATTTAATTTTCAATTGAAAATTAAAGAAATGATAAGAAACCAAAATACCATAAACCGGAAATAATAAAATTCCATTAGTGGGAGAGACCAAAATCGGACACAAATATAAATTGCAGTGACAAATTTGTAAACTCTAGGAACCACAACAACAAAAAACCAGAAAAGCACATCAACCAAAAATGAAGTTAATTCTTTTTTTTTTCCTATTTTAGTCTTCTTTGGTTTGTAGAAAATAACATTTTTCATCTCTATATTTTTAAAGTTACAACATGGTTATCGTGATTTGCAAAAACGTTCGAAATTAATCCATCTGTCTAAAAGCAATTAAAAATTTGAGGCGTTTTATTGATTTGTTGTATTTTACCAAGTCAAACTCAATTTTATATTAATTGTATTGAATTTGATCAATTGTATATAAGACAAAAAAAACCAGAAAATGTCTCTCATCTAACGGAACTTTTTAGTGGTCGTTAGAGGAAAGAACCAAATTCAAACGTCTTCTGACTACACTTGGTCCCTATCTTCTGAAGAAATGTAATTATTAATTAGGTACTCCCTGATGGTTAATGCACCTTGATTTTCCTTTTGAGGTGTAACCTGAAGGATTAGATGTGTAATGTAACCAAATTCAAACGTCTTCTGACCATATGGTGTTGTATTGTATCTCTAAAAAGAGTTACATTCATCTCCAACAGCTTTGCTATTTTAGAGGTTATAACACAAATTATATTATATAATATTCTCTAATTTATATTTCCAATATACTTTAAAAGAAAAACTTAATATAAAATGATAGAATTATGTTATTGGTGAGTTGAATAAAATAATTATTTCTCTCTCATATTTAGAGAGTTCTCTATATTTAGAGATTTCTCCATGAACATCTATTTTATCAAACAAGATAGCAATGCTGTTGGAGAAAAATAGTAAACAAAAAACCCACTTTTTCTATTTTAACAATGTTGTTGGAGATGCTCTAAGTGTCTACTTTCCCATTCTAACCTTAACTGTGAAATTAAAAAAAACTATCTATTATGAAGGGTAAATTGTCATTAGATAATTTAAAAGGTGTATTAATAACATATTTATAAAATTATTCGGTTTTTTCATTATGGACATTTATTTTAGGACAAAATGAAGTTCAAAAATCATGAATTTTTCCCTACTTATAATAAGCCTTAAAAACATACCAATCACTTGAGATAAAATAGTTTCACAGGATATCGAGTAAGACAATTTTCCTTCCTAAAGATTTGTCTTAGAGTTCGGATTTTTCATCGACCAAATATGTCACCAACTAATATTTCAAGATTAAGATTCTATAAGTATTATATGACATATCACTTATAGTATACATATTTGAAATAAGGTTAATAATCGTTAGACGGAATCCAGTGTCGGTTTGTGGACACTTTTTAATAACGAAAACAGTTAAATTATATAGAAAATTTAATTGAATATAAAAAAGCAAATCACACCCTTTTCATCTTCGAGCCAACCATGACAGAAGTTTTTTTTATATTAAAAACGAGCTTGAAAGGCTTAGTTTCAGATAGATTTATTGAAAAAATAGATTACCACTTTATTTTATCAGTTACATCTATTATTAGCATAATGTGATCCAAGAGACTCCAAACATACTCTTAACTTAGGTTTATTTTTTATTTATTATAATTTACAACTACAAAATCCTTTATACTTCATATTTGTATGTCGATTAGATTGGACCGGTTTGGTTTCGGTGTGATCGTCATAACCTTCATTTCTTCAGAAGTACCCCAATGGAAGTTGTTGATGGTTATGTTTCTGGTGATTCTTCTTGCAAACCCGAGCTCTTCGACTAGCCTTGGAGATACAATATTGTCATTTGAGCATTCTCCGAGATCAATGTGAGAGGTCGCGACTTCCAAATTATGTCGCTGGTAGATATAAGTAGGCAAAAGGTCATCCGATTCAGTTAGAAGTGACCGATTATAATTTGGATCGATTTTCTTGAATAGTAGTCCAAAATCCAATAGAGTCAAATCGATTGAATACAATTACCATTCAGTTACTCATTCAATAATCAGTCAACCACTGAATAAGTCTAATAATTATCTTTTATATTATTGTTTTTCTTTATGATATTTGTATGTAGCGCCTTTAAGATATTTGGAAAATACATGAATAACGGTAGATTAATTGGTTGAAAACTAAAGCAAAATATTGGATGAATCCAATCCGATCAAACAGATAACCAATGGTGATATCAAACGGGTGGAACCTACAGTAAAAATGGATCAAAATTGGACAAATAATTTTGACTGTGGTCGGACGCAACCTCTTAAAAAAAGAATGAACATCACCAATCATTGATTTTTAATTGTCATAACGGAATTCTTTTCAAGTTATGACTATTAGCTAACGTCCTGAAAGTATTTTCGTATTTGATGTTTTAAAGAAATTCGTTAAAAGATTAAAATGATATTTCGTTTGCTTTGTCACTCGATATCAGTGAAATTATGTTTGATTTAATGGACTCCATGTGAATAGGCAATGCACTCATTCGAAAAGTACTCGATTTTGTTTCGTTTACGGGAATGAGTTGTAAAATTATTATGAAATAACATGATAAAAAATTCAATGCAATGTACTTTGCAAGAAGAAGAAAAAAAGGATAGCTACATAATAACGTGCATACATGGGCCTAGGCCCAAGATTTATTGATCCCAATCCTAAAAAGCTCGGCCTAGAACATCTTCTTCAAATGGAAAATATTGAGAATTTTGACCAAATTTTTGCTTTAATAGATTATCGCAAATGAAGAAAGTAGATAGAGGGTGTAAACTTCTCAATATTTAGAGAACTCTCAAAAAATGATTATCGGATAAATGAGTTTTTATTTTACTCCAGTAACAAGAAACCCTGAAATAAAATGTTTTAACACAAAGAAATAATATTTTATTAAATATAGGCAATATTCTGATAACATAATTAATGATGCAATCTTCAAAATCTTGAATTTGTTGGAATTGAATATAACTTTTTAGATATTTTAAACTTTGATTCTTTATTTCAAAAAACCTTTAAAAAATCTGTTGGAAATACTATCAAATATCTTGCCGTCATTATGCAATTCCAAAATTTTGATTAAAATGTAAAATCTGGTTGTAAAAAACCTTTCTTATGGTCCAAGTAGGTTTGGACCATTACGACCCATTTAGGGCTGGGTTCTTTGTTAGGACCCTTTTGTTGATTAAATTGTTCTTTACGTATTGCTATTTTGCTACCACATCTATATTTTTGTTGGTATATATATTGCATTGCAGCGAAATGTAAAATTCTACATTTTCTGTTCAAGTGGAAAGAGGTCTATCTTAAGAATTCCAGCTTATTAAGCCAAGACATTGAACCATGGTCACCACTGAAATTTATGGTTGCTACTTTTATGTAATCCACCGAAACTTCTACATCATTAAATCCATATTTACCCACACTTGCAACATGATACATCTTCATTCTAAAACAAAAAACTCAAATCCTCAATCTTGATTTATATCTCAATCACATTAACTTCGTTCTTAAAAACATTTAGGATGAAGGAGTCGATTCTTACGTACATATTTATAATGCATTCATTGTCTATACAAATATGCATAGGAAAAAATGAGGTATCACACACCAACAATACTACAAGATTGTAGCGTACAACATATAGCTAACACCAATGCATACTTCTCTTACAATTTAAGACATTATTAATACCAACTACCCCATAAGAGATATCATTGAAATTTGAAGATGAAATATAAGCAACTTGAGATGATTTTGTATTAGTTAACAATGTTAACTTATTTGAAAGCAATATAGATGAAATATAAGCAACTTGACATGATTTTGTATCAGTTATATCTTAAGTCCCTCATAAAATCTGATTCACATGATTTTAGCAACAAGAATAATCCATGCACAATGCAGCTAAAAAAACTACACTGCCAGTTATTTTGGTCCCATTTGTTATCAAGCGTCAGGCGTCATAATATGAAGCATCATACAGTTTACGGAAAAAACATGAAGGGTTTTACCCTTATGTTTGTTTATTAACAAATGAACCTCAGGTAAGTGAGTTGGCATCTCTCCTAACATATGTTAAGAGTATTTCTATATGCGTATAATTAGTACAAGGGACAACAATGTGGTGACTAGTAGACTCACAACATGATCAAGAATTCACTGTAAACAGGATTTCTTGTAATGCCCACAAAGTAAGAGATTTTTACATAGATGGAAAATCATATACATAAATATAAAGAAACTTAACGTGATCTAAGAGATGTTACATCTTCCTAATTTTATGTATTTATATAACCGAGTAAATGGTTTATTAGTAAAGACACCTACTTAACATGCCTAGCTTTAGAAAATCAAGACTTGCTATACGATGTCCATAAATAGTAAAAAGTATGACAATTACTAACATGAAGCAGAAAGACTAGTGCTATAACAATCTTTTACTTGCCCTTAAAATAGCACCTAAATCTAGAGAAGAATACAATTTTACTTTAATAGTGATATCAGAAAGGTAAAGACAAACAGAAACGTCTGTTAAAAAAAGAAGTGATATTACCATCACTGCTTGCCAAGGCATCAGCTCTGATGGTAATATATCTTTACCCATAAACCTAATACATCCAAATGTGGTAATATAACTTTACCCATAAACCTAATACATCCAAATAGAAACCAAAAACCAGTCCTGGAACAATGTGGTAATATATCTTTACCCATAAACCTAATACATCCAAATGTGGTAATATAACTTACCCATTTTTACCCGCAAAACCCATTTATCTTTTTACCAAAGGGTCATTGGCACAGCAGTACCCGGTTACCGGTAAAGCCCAACCTTCATGGGGGTCAAGGGTTCAATCCTTACCAAAGGCGAGGAGTGTGGGTGAGTATTTTCCGTATGTAACTATTATATACAATGAGGCATAGAAGCAATGCAAGAGCATGGATACAGAAATATTGGAAGGCCAAGCAACCTTGAAATGAATGACGACAAAAACAGAATAAAAGAGAGAATTTGAAGTATTAATGTCAATGAACATACCTTCACAGAGATAGTTTCATAAGGGCCAGCCAGATATGTATCCAGAAAGCCTTAAATCGCCCTCAAATGCATCCAACTTATGTAGAGAACTGGTAACCTCGGTCCCAAAACCACTAATCAGTAGGGGAAAAGGGGACGATAAGCAAAGAATCTCATCACCACTGCATGAAAATGACACACCTTAACTTCTTAAACATAAAAAGTGAAAAATATTTAAGCTGCAAGTGTAGAAGTGATCACCTCTCAATATCAATCACTTTGAAGCAGGTGAACAAGAGCAATTCTCAGTATGCATTCTTTGACAGAGTGCAAAACCTTTCCAATATATGTGATACCATGAACGCATAATATCAGAATTAGGAACAACCAGTTCGATACAGCCAAAAAAAAGAACCTAGACTGTAAATGACTCCTCCGAAATGGTTGGTTGTAGAATAAATCACGGACAGCAACTGCAACAACCAAGACATGCCTTAATAAAGTAAACAAGATTTATCCATGCTTAGCTATAAGCAAACCACATGCTTCAGAGAAGAATGACATGAATTAAGGAGTTTAATTATCTAAACGCTAAATACCACCGTTAAAATACCTGGATACATTATCAAAGAATATATATCTGAAGGTTACCATTTTCAGTTGCAGCTAGTATTTGTCCAGAATTATTTAACAAACATACAACTATATAAATGAAATTTATTGGCCAAACTTTTTACCTTCAAATATTGATGTCAACTTGATCACCTCTAAAAAAAGTTTGGTGTTATAGAGGTGGGTTAGAGAAAATACCCCCATTTTGGGTGCTTCAACCACCACTAAAACACAAAAAAACAGAGAGGCTATCATTTGGCTGGTATAGTTGAAGGTCTAAGTCTTTTGCCTTTGAAATATTATTATTGTATTTTTTTTATAATTTACACACATACGTGTGTGTATATATATATATATATATATATATATATTCCTAAATTTATATCAGTAAAATATACACATATATATTATTATGGTTTCACCTTTTTTTCCATTATGTATGTGACACAAAAATTTAATGTTATACTTATACCAACTATACGAAATCAAATCTACAGGTTCAAACTACCGCAAACATCATATAGGGCAATATTACCTAGCCTTAGACCGCGAGTCATTTGCAGAACCTTCATTCAGTGCCAAATAATCAGCACCCGATGATTTCTGTATGTGCGTCAGATGATTGTCTTCTGCATGCCAAATAGATAAGAGTTACTTGTGAGACTTTTCCCTAAATCATGTCATGTAGAGGTAAGTTGAGAAAACACCATGCAATGTAGGGGCATTATGCAGTGATTCATTCATGGGGGGTTTAACAGTCGTTTATACTTCTAAGAAAGGGCATCATCAACATGAAAAGGAACAACAGATGGTGCTTTCATAACTAATCTGTTGTTTATACTAGAGTCAGTTTGCAGAAAGTTTGGATTCCATTTTGGCATCTGAAAGATGGTGCACATGTTCACTGCTCCGTACTACACTTGGTCCCTATCTTCTGAAGAAATGTAATTATTAATTAGGTACTCCCTGATGGTTAATGCACCTTGATTTTCCTTTTGAGGTGAAACCTGAAGGATTAGATGTGTAATGTAAGTTTTGTGTCATCATATTATGCATGCAAAACTTCATAACAATCCTTGCTTTCTTGGGTATTCTTTTCTTTTACTTACTAGTTAGTTATTTGGCTTTCATTCTTACTTTTGCCAAGGGGATGAGAGAATAAATGTCTTCGTAAACTATCACTTCATACCGGATTCTATGATACATGTCTCCTAAAAGGCTGTCAAGTTCTCGTGTCTTTGCATTGCAGTTGTAAGACTTTCTAAAATCGCGATCTTCATCAGAGAACATATATATACCTATATGTGTGTGTGTGTGCGCGCACGCCTCCGTGTGTTTATTTAATTTTCAATTGAAAATTAAAGAAATGACAAGAAACCAAAATACCATAAACCAGAAATAATAAACGTCCATTAGTGGGAGAGACCAAAACCGGACACAAATATAAATTGCAGTGACAAATTTGTAAACTCTAGGAACCACAACAACAAAAAACCAGAAAAGCACATCAACCAAAAATGAAGTTAATTCTTTTTTTTTCTATTTTAGTCTTCTTTTGTTTCACATGAAGTGTGTCCAAGTAAGTATAACCAAAAATCATCTAATCCAATTGAAATCGATGGATCATTATTGGACATCCAACTGTAATTAGATTAAATTGGATCCCAAACTTCAATATGCAAATTAGATCAGGCCGGTTCTTTGAGGTAGTCTAGAATCCATTAAAACCGAACCGATCCGATTCTCGCCGATGACCATCCAAATCCAATCACTCATTCAACTATCATAAAGTGATGTGTTCACGACACTTTTTAAAAGTGTCCTAAAAAGCTTGTTACGATGCCCAAATATAGGATGCACAACTGATTGGTACTAACAATTAACTCCTATTAAAACAGTAAAACAGGCCATTTAGACATCATTGACGTCCTATAAAGCCGATTTTGTTGTAGTGTACAATCAAGTTATACAAACAAGAGTACTAACCTTAACTCGTGTGCTTGCCTACTAATGTTAACTTGGTTGTGTATGTCTAATTTGATTGTTCACCTATTGCCGATTCAGGTATGGAGCTGACAAGTATGGTCGAATATGGTATACTATACGTTCACCTGGCTATATAGATGTACAGACAAAATGTAACCAATTGGAGAAAAAACTGCATGAAATCTCTCATTTCAATATGTTTCGCATTTCTAACGAAAGAGATGTTCATAGTTGGAGCAAATGTAAAAATATGTGTTTCCCAGCACATGGATTTGACCAAAAACAGAGTTATAGATAAAAGGATAGCAATGTAATTGCACCATAACAACATACTCTGCCAAATAAATATCCAATACGAGATTGTAAACCAAATTACCATACTATAAAATAGCAGTTTAATCCGAATTCAACGGGGGTTGCCAAGAACACTGATGGACACACGATTAAGTTACTATACGACTGGGAAATAAGTAAAGGACCCTGATGTTTTCACAAAGGACACACATATGTTAATCCTTATTATCATCGAACATGTGTTGTGATACTTGTTTTTTGAGCTTTGATGAAGTTGTAGGGCCTCGATTTTTGCTGGAATAGGAGAGTCACGTCGGGGAGGTAAATAGGTTGTGACGGTGATAGTCTTGCAAACGAGCCGGATTCGAATAGGTCGACCAGCCGTGCTCGTATCAGCTTTCAAGTGTGTGTGTGTGTGTTTGCATAGTGTATGTGTGTGTGTTTTTTACTGTTTTTGCAAAGGAGATGGAGGGATGAAGACGTCCCTGTGTATATGTAGGTGCATCATTTATGTATATATATAATTTAAAATAAATTATAATATGATAATGTAATGTGATTTTTTTCTAATTTTTTACGTGATAAAATAGGGAAATAAGAAAATAGACAAAAATACCCCTCTCTTAACAGATAATTTTTAACGAAGGGACCATTTTCAAAGCAAAATGAAAACCACAAGGATGATTTCTAGACTTATTAAAGTCTAGGTCCCATTTTCAAAAATTTCACTAAACCTCAAGGACCAAAATTAGAGTTTACTCTTTTATAAATAAAATATGATTCGGTTGGGTCGTTTTGCAATCCGCCGTGTGCATTTACCAAGCTGACCCACTAGGATCATATTTAATTTATAAAAAGGTAATTTCACAAGTGTTCAAATAACAATTAAGGTGAAACAGGGACTCACAGGCACCTCTCTTCAAGAGGCAGTGCAAGCTCGGATGGTGTTAGCACTAGCAGAAAGTCCTGAATTAATTAATTTACACCGGTGTAGGTCCCAGAGTCTTATCTTCGTTTAGCCAAAAGAACTTAGAAACGATATTAATGACAGAGGAACACATTTTTGGTCTGCTACGAAACGGGCACTTGCAAAATCTTGGCTATTTTGGTCCAACTAAAAAAAAGTTGACTAAGAAGTGAAGAGCACAATTACCACTTTCAAAATTAACCATAAATGCTTGATGAGTGCAGTGCAATTGCTCAACTTCAAACAATCTTATATTTTATAAGGAAAACTTCGTAAATCCACAATCACTAGAAAATATTTGACCATTACCTATACATCTACACAAAAAACAGTCACCTAACAAGCAAATACCGTATAAATTCTATATGCCAAAAGGTCATGGGTCATCAACATTAGCAACCTTTTATCAAAGCTTGTCTAGCCCAGTGGTAAGGTAACATCCTTGGGAGGGTCAGTGGATGGTATCCCTGACTACCCAGGTTCGAACCCCGTGGAGAGCTTGCTGCGATATCCAGATCATGGGCCTGCCACTTAGTGGTACCCTTAATTGGGCCGGGCCGTGGTCGACGGGGATTAGTCGGGTGACACCCTTAAGTGGGAGCCCGGATACCCCGGGAACGTGTGTGTGTGTTTGCTTGCCGTTCAAAAAAAAACATTAGCAACCTTTGAGAAAACAAAGTACTTTTAGAATTTTGAACCATACCTTTTAACCAAAAGCGAGAAGGAGACACAAGTATTGTGACCACCATGGCTTGATCAGTCTCAGAATACAATCTAAACAAACACAGAACTTGATGTTAGAAATCAAAAACCTTATATCGTGCAAGGGGAACACATTGTTCCATTTGCTCAAACCTTTGAGAGACCTCAGACTTGGAAGATGACTCTGAACCCCCACCCATAGCTCCATTTGCTAAAGCATTTTTCTGGGGTCTTGCGTCAGCTATGTATAACTTCCTAACATGAACTAGATGTTCATTTTAGTACATGTCATTTGCATTAAGAACAACAAAAGCATATAATTGAAACAACCACAACAACCATAGAAAGCCTTTTATCAAGGAAGAAAAGGCTTTACCTACGTCCTTCTTTTCCACTAGAAAGTCGAGTACATAGAGCACCAACCAGATTCTCATCAGCATTGCTGCATTATGTCATCATAACACAATTAGACAATTTTGCCCAAATGTGATGCATTTAAGGGACAATTGGACAATTTTTCCCTTCACTTAAGCATTACCTACTCATATTCATCATGAGGCCAACTAATGGATGGGATGATCGATCAAGAACAGCACCAGTGCCTGTGTATCAACAAAATAAATGCAATATGTAAGTGCCTAATAGGAATATTAGAAGTTACCACTAAAGGATGTATTTAAAAAGATTAATGTTAATCAAGATAATGATTAATAGGAATCCAGTGCTTACGTTTATCACACCATGATATTACAGGCAGTCTACAACGTGCATGAAATGTACAAGCTTTCAGCAGATCTTTATCTCTGAAGTCAGCAACACAAGTCACAAGATAATATCAAATTGAAAGAAAAAGTGTCGATGCTAAGCTCTGATAATTAAGAAGATAGCTCACCTGATGGATTTGGGAATTACTAATGCAAATGGGTAAGTTGTACACATGTCATAACTTGCATTCACATCACTAATCCTCCACCAATCATTAGATAATTTGAATGAACCACGTTCCATGGTACAAATTGATGAACGAAGTGATCCCAAACCAAGCAGCCGCTAGTACTCGTTCACTAGCCACACTTTAGGATTGGTACTACTGCATCTGGAAGGACCAGAAGAAAAAGCATACAGATCCCCGAGTCTTGCAGGCCTTGTCCGCCGAGATAATGCAACAAAAACAGCACGTCTCTGTACATTACACGCCACCTATATTAGTTTTTCTGCCAAATGTGTAATGAATACATCGCCAATGGCCAAATACATGAGAACTTCCTTCTGAAGCACGCATATCATCCAAATACATCCACAAGCATGAACACGCCTCAAAAACACCAGCTTTTTCTCTTTCATTCTCGCTGAAATTTATGAAAAATCGGTAACTTTGGATTTAATGTTTAGGCCTATAAAAACTTTAAACTGTTTATAAAATGCGATACCTGTTGCACAAGAAGTTCCCAAACCGACAAGAAAGCACACAGTCCAGAAAATCTACCAAAAAAGCCTTTCGATCTATTTTCGGGGGTTAATTATAAAACAACAAATCTTTTTAACTCAAATATTCAATAGCGCTTGTCTTTTCACCCTCAACACACTTTCAACTTGTTTTTCCAAGTTTTGACGTTTATAGTTCAAATTTGGTTTTAGTTAGGGAGATTCAACAACGTGTGCTCATTTCAACTCATTCAAACAAATTATGCATGCATACACTTTATAAAGCAGTAAAATTAAAATAGGATGTGATACACCTGATATGCTCGCGATGTGATATGCAACTATCTTGTGTAAGCACCTCGTGATCGCATGGAAAAACCATCTACACTTGTAGTAAACTCCAAAACTCCAAGAGCCGCAAACGCATGGAAAACCATCTACAACTGAACCAACCTCAGGCAGAAAAATCTCAAGGTCAAGGCAGGTTTACAGGAATCATTTGGAACCTTTGCAGAGGACATATGAGTAAGCGGTGGAGGCTAGCCAGAGTAAAAATGTAATCAAAGGTGAGTGCATTCATCCCAAAAAAATATTGTTACTTAAAAGAGACAAAATCAAATAACCATGAAAATGAATATAAGTAAGAAAACAATTAACTCTGTTACAGTGTTACTTAAAAATGCTAAAATCAAAGAAGTAGATGAAGTAAAAAACCAAAATCATGATAAACTATATATATAAAATCTCATGGGAAAGAAGAAAGGTAAATAAAAAAAATAACATAAAATCTTGAATAACCAGAGGTTGAAAAATTAAATACCCTAGACAACCAAAACAATTTGATGCAACTTATGCTAAATGTCCAACTGCCAATATCTTATATCTTTCTTGTCTAAAAGTTGATAGGTTTCGTGCAACAGGGAAATCATTTTACTTGACGTTTTCCTATTAATGTTAAAAAATGACCTAACGTGTGCAAATCAATTAATATTAACTTGTGCAAATTATTGTATTAACGTAGACATATTGAGAAAAAGAGCAAATGAAGAGTATTATTATAGTACCATCTCAAAACAGCTGTCAAAGAAACCAATTTAAGTCTTGAATAAAACTTGACCGGTGATAACACAATTTCATTTTGGGCCTCTAGATTAATAAGCCATCTCGGTCATTCGGCCAAACCTAACTCGGTTGTTGGATTAAGAATTAAAGTCTTGAACAGAATTACATGAAAGAATTCGGTTCTAGGAATTATTACACAGTTAATTAATAAAAAGAATTCGGTTCTAGGAATTATCCATAAAGAACTACCTTAGAGTTGAACTCATGAGCTACATAAAGAACTAAATAATAAAGAAGTTAGACATCATTTTAAGGTAGGTTAGATGTAAAGAATTACATGAACACATAATGCCACACTAACACAATTAAACAAATACTGCATCTTGATTAACATATCACGTTTCAGGGTTCAGGGTTTTTTTGAATAAATTACATATTTCGTCCCTATGTTTTGTTATTCATTGCTGTTTTCGCCCTTCGGATTTACAATTTACTGTAGTTTAAAGGTATTAGTTGGTCCAGGGACGAAAATAGCAATAAATTGCAAATTATAGGGACGAAAAACAAAATTTTGAAACCGAAGAGACTGAAATTGAAACTTTTAACAAACCACAGGGACGAAAATCGTAGGTTACTCCTTTTTTGTTTTTTGAGAAAGGGGACAACACCTCAAAAACAAAACAAAAAACAAGATTAGGAATGGCATTTTTTTGGAAAAGTCCGGATTACAATTTAACAGATGAAAAAAAAAATCTTCATTACAATAACTCCCAAAAGCATGTATGAATATCATAACAACATCAAGTATCATATAATTCTATGAATATGTAAGCTTTGCAATTAGTAATAATTCTAATTCTGCAACCTTACCAACAAAAGTTGTTATCTTTTTGCCCCTTCCCCAAAATATATGAATATCATAACAACATCAAGTATCAAAAAATCTTCATTACAATAACTCCCAAAATCTTCATTACACAACATGCACTTTTTGCCCCTTCCCCAAAATATATTTGCAGGTTCATATCATATAATTCTAATTCTGCAACCTTACCAACAAAAGTTGTTATCTTTTCAGAAAAGAACTTCTATGAATATGTAAGCTTTGCAATTAGTAATAAATTCCATGTCACAAGGACTAGCCACAAAAAATTTCTTCTCACAAGAATTATTATAAATCTTCTTCACAAGAAAAACTAGTGATAAATACAGAATGAACTAATGGAAAATGGTCAAGGTGTGTTACCTCCCATAAATGATCTGCTCGACTTTTGGTGACTTTTGGTGGAGAGAAGACCCATTTAACTACTCTGAGGGCAATATCCAGTCCATTTGCTGGGATTACACTTTCTTCAAGCCACATGATAACATCACGTGCCGTTTTTCTTCCTTTTACCATACCGTTATGTTTTGTTGAAAGTGTATCTTCAGTTTTATCATCATCTTCTGAACCATATCTGAATCAGAAACACCTTTTGGAGGAAGAAACTCATCTAAAGCTAGGGTATCGTCAAGGCTCTGCATGAAAAGATAAGTCAAGGAAAAAAAACATTAGGCATTTTTTACCATTGGCAAAAAAAAACGGTAGAAACCATGCCTCTAAAGATTCTTAGATGATCCAATAAATGAAGAAAGCACATGTCTCTGAGAACGTGGGACGGAATCATAAATTTGAACCAAAATAACACGTTGTATGCTTAGTGCGTGTATGTCGAAATAAAATAAAATAAAATAAAATAAAGATGATTAGAAAAGCTCACCGGGATAAGATCAGCAACCTGCAATAACTCAACTTGATGGGTGATGTAAATAACTGTTTTAGACTGCAGAAATCCCGGTGAACATTCCTGCCATATGAAGGAGGATTAGATTTTGAAGGAGGAAGACTTCTATCATACCGAAGATTGCTATGCTACTTTTTAGTTAATTCATTAGTTTATAACACAATTAATCCGTTTAGGAAGAAAAGAACGATAATAGCATTTCTCAATTTAAAGAGAGAGCTTCCGGTATGAGCATCAACTGCACTGAACGGATCATCAAAGAGATAGATGTCTGCATCTAGATATAAAGCACGTGCAATCTTTAAAGCATATATCATATGTCAATGACTATTTCCTGTTTAATTTTGGTATTTTATATTAAATATTAAAAATTCAGGGAATAAATTGCAAATTATAGGGACGAAAAACACAATTTTGAAACCGAAGAGACTGAAATTGAAATTTTTAACAAACCACAGGGACGAAAATCGTAGGTTACTCCTTTTTTGTTTTTTGAGAAAGGGGACAACACCTCAAAAACAAAACAAAAAACAAGATTAGGAATGGCATTTCTTTGGAAAAGTCCGGATTACAATTTAACAGATGAAAAAAAATCTTCATTACAATAACTCCCAAAAGCATGTATGAATATCATAACAACATCAAGTATCAACATATGGAACAATATGAAGTTCCAGTTGAAGCTACTAAAGATGACAAGAACAGAAAAGAAGAAGTTGAGGTTTTGAAATATATCAAAAAGGTCCCAAGATTTCTCAGTTGTCATCATGATTCAGTACCTGAGAATGGAAGTTCTGAATGATGACAACAGACAGCTTTCACTTGATAATCTAAAGCCCTTACTCAAAAGAATTTCTGAATGGAATTTCTTTTGCAGCCAAAAGAAAAGTAAGTAGAGACTCATAACCCTCTAAAACTTCAAATAAACGAAACCAAAAATGGTAGCAAAACAAATAATCTATCCACAAAGAAAAGTACAACTCTAATTGCTGCACATCCTCCTCTGACTATCAATCACATGGAAAAACAAAACAATCAGAAATTTCAACTTACAAGATCTCCGTCTTTCTTATCATCTTTCTTCTTGGGATTGGGGTTTCCACTACCGCTAACAGTATTGTTTTAGATAACGAAATCTAAAACGCTAACAGTATCGTCTTTCTTATCATCTCTCTTGTTGGGATTGGGGTTTCCACTACCGCTAACAGGATAACGAAATCTAAAACCCTAAACCTTGGAACTGATGAGAGAATTAACCCGTATTGTATGTACTCAGTTGTATGTGTATATATACGTATCGGGTTTCTGGAATTGATTTTGCAGATTTCATTTTGAGAAATTGATTTTGCAGATTTCATTTCGAGAAATTGATTCATTTTTGAGATTTCCTTTGACCCTTTGACTTTTGCAATTATTTCATTTTGGTTTTGGGCCGACCAATACATGGATTTTGGTTTGTTTAAGCCCAATTCTTTTTCACCTTCTAATTTAATTTTGAGTTTCAAGGATTAAAACTCTTGTGGTTTGTAGAAAATAACATTTTTCATCTCTATATTTTTAAAGTTACAACATGGTTATCGTGATTTGCAAAAACGTTCGAAATTAATCCATCTGTCTAAAAGCAATTAAAAATTTGAGGCGTTTTATTGATTTGTTGTATTTTACCAAGTCAAACTCAATTTTATATTTTTGGACCATATGGTGTTGTATTGTATATAAGACAAAAAAAACCAGAAAATGTCTCTCATCTAACGGAACTTTTTAGTGGTCGTTAGAGGAAAGAACCAAATTCAAACGTCTTCTGACTACACTTGGTCCCTATCTTCTGAAGAAATGTAATTATTAATTAGGTACTCCCTGATGGTTAATGCACCTTGATTTTCCTTTTGAGGTGTAACCTGAAGGATTAGATGTGTAATGTAACCAAATTCAAACGTCTTCTGACCATATGGTGTTGTATTGTATCTCTAAAAAGAGTTACATTCATCTCCAACAGCTTTGCTATTTTAGAGGTTATAACACAAATTATATTATATAATATTCTCTAATTTATATTTCCAATATACTTTAAAAGAAAAACTTAATATAAAATGATAGAATTATGTTATTGGTGAGTTGAATAAAATAATTATTTCTCTCTCATATTTAGAGAGTTCTCTATATTTAGAGATTTCTCCATGAACATCTATTTTATCAAACAAGATAGCAATGCTGTTGGAGAAAAATAGTAAACAAAAAACCCACTTTTTCTATTTTAACAATGTTGTTGGAGATGCTCTAAGTGTCTACTTTCCCATTCTAACCTTAACTGTGAAATTAAAAAAAACTATCTATTATGAAGGGTAAATTGTCATTAGATAATTTAAAAGGTGTATTAATAACATATTTATAAAATTATTCGGTTTTTTCATTATGGACATTTATTTTAGGACAAAATGAAGTTCAAAAATCATGAATTTTTCCCTACTTATAATAAGCCTTAAAAACATACCAATCACTTGAGATAAAATAGTTTCACAGGATATCGAGTAAGACAATTTTCCTTCCTAAAGATTTGTCTTAGAGTTCGGATTTTTCATCGACCAAATATGTCACCAACTAATATTTCAAGATTAAGATTCTATAAGTATTATATGACATATCACTTATAGTATACATATTTGAAATAAGGTTAATAATCGTTAGACGGAATCCAGTGTCGGTTTGTGGACATTTTTTAATAACGAAAACAGTTAAATTATATAGAAAATTTAATTGAATATAAAAAAGCAAATCACACCCTTTTCATCTTCGAGCCAACCATGACAGAAGTTTTTTTTTATATTAAAAACGAGCTTGAAAGGCTTAGTTTCAGATAGATTTATTGAAAAAATAGATTACCACTTTATTTTATCAGTTACATCTATTATTAGCATCATGTGATCCAAGAGACTCCAAACATACTCTTAACTTAGGTTTATTTTTTATTTATTATAATTTACAACTACAAAATCCTTTATACTTCATATTTGTATGTCGATTAGATTGGACCGGTTTGGTTTCGGTGTGATCGTCATAACCTTCATTTCTTCAGAAGTACCCCAATGGAAGTTGTTGATGGTTATGTTTCTGGTGATTCTTCTTGCAAACCCGAGCTCTTCGACTAGCCTTGGAGATACAATATTGTCATTTGAGCATTCTCCGAGATCAATGTGAGAGGTCGCGACTTCCAAATTATGTCGCTGGTAGATATAAGTAGGCAAAAGGTCATCCGATTCAGTTAGAAGTGACCGATTATAATTTGGATCGATTTTCTTGAATAGTAGTCCAAAATCCAATAGAGTCAAATCGATTGAATACAATTACCATTCAGTTACTCATTCAATAATCAGTCAACCACTAAATAAGTCTAATAATTATCTTTTATATTATTGTTTTTTTTTATGATATTTGTATGTAGCGCCTTTAAGATATTTGGAAAATACATGAATAACGGTAGATTAATTGGTTGAAAACTAAAGCAAAATATTGGATGAATCCAATCCGATCAAACAGATAACCAATGGTGATATCAAACGGGTGGAACCTACAGTAAAAATGGATCAAAATTGGACAAATAATTTTGACTGTGGTCGGACGCAACCTCTTAAAAAAAGAATGAAAATCACCAATCATTGATTTTTAATTGTCATAACGGAATTCTTTTCAAGTTCTGACCATTAGCTAACGTCCTGAAAGTATTTTCGTATTTGATGTTTTAAAGAAATTCGTTAAAAGATTAAAATGATATTTCGTTTGCTTTGTCACTCGATATCAGTGAAATTATGTTTGATTTAATGGACTCCATGTGAATAGGCAATGCACTCATTCGAAAAGTACTCGATTTTGTTTCGTTTACGGGAATGAGTTGTAAAATTATTATGAAATAACATGATAAAAAATTCAAGGCAATGTACTTTGCAAGAAGAAGAAAAAAAGGATAGCTACATAATAACGTGCATACATGGGCCTAGGCCCAAGATTTATTGATCCCAATCCTAAAAAGCTCGGCCTAGAACATCTTCTTCAAATGGAAAATATTGAGAATTTTGACCAAATTTTTGCTTTAATAGATTATCACAAATGAAGAAAGTAGATAGAGGGTGTAAACTTCTCAATATTTAGAGAACTCTCAAAAAATGATTATCGGATAAATGAGTTTTTATTTTACTCCAGTAACAAGAAACCCTGAAATAAAATGTTTTAACACAAAGAAATAATATTTTATTAAATATAGGCAATATTCTGATAACATAATTAATGATGCAATCTTCAAAATCTTGAATTTGTTGGAATTGAATATAACTTTTTAGATATTTTAAACTTTGATTCTTTATTTCAAAAAACCTTTAAAAAATCTGTTGGAAATACTATCAAATATCTTGCCGTCATTATGCAATTCCAAAATTTTGATTAAAATGTAAAATCTGGTTGTAAAAAACCTTTCTTATGGTCCAAGTAGGTTTGGACCATTACGACCCATTTAGGGCTGGGTTCTTTGTTAGGACCCTTTTGTTGATTAAATTGTTCTTTACGTATTGCTATTTTGCTACCACATCTATATTTTTGTTGGTATATATATTGCATTGCAGCGAAATGTAAAATTCTACATTTTCTGTTCAAGTGGAAAGAGGTCTATCTTAAGAATTCCAGCTTATTAAGCCAAGACATTGAACCATGGTCACCACTGAAATTTATGGTTGCTACTTTTATGTAATCCACCGAAACTTCTACATCATTAAATCCATATTTACCCACACTTGCAACATGATACATCTTCATTCTAAAACAAAAAACTCAAATCCTCAATCTTGATTTATATCTCAATCACATTAACTTCGTTCTTAAAAACATTTAGGATGAAGGAGTCGATTCTTACGTACATATTTATAATGCATTCATTGTCTATACAAATATGCATAGGAAAAAATGAGGTATCACACACCAACAATACTACAAGATTGTAGCGTACAACATATAGCTAACACCAATGCATACTTCTCTTACAATTTAAGACATTATTAATACCAACTACCCCATAAGAGATATCATTGAAATTTGAAGATGAAATATAAGCAACTTGAGATGATTTTGTATTAGTTAACAATGTTAACTTATTTGAAAGCAATATAGATGAAATATAAGCAACTTGACATGATTTTGTATCAGTTATATCTTAAGTCCCTCATAAAATCTGATTCACATGATTTTAGCAACAAGAATAATCCATGCACAATGCAGCTAAAAAAACTACACTGCCAGTTATTTTGGTCCCATTTGTTATCAAGCGTCAGGCGTCATAATATGAAGCATCATACAGTTTACGGAAAAAACATGAAGGGTTTTACCCTTATGTTTGTTTATTAACAAATGAACCTCAGGTAAGTGAGTTGGCATCTCTCCTAACATATGTTAAGAGTATTTCTATATGCGTATAATTAGTACAAGGGACAACAATGTGGTGACTAGTAGACTCACAACATGATCAAGAATTCACTGTAAACAGGATTTCTTGTAATGCCCACAAAGTAAGAGATTTTTACATAGATGGAAAATCATATACATAAATATAAAGAAACTTAACGTGATCTAAGAGATGTTACATCTTCCTAATTTTATGTATTTATATAACCGAGTAAATGGTTTATTAGTAAAGACACCTACTTAACATGCCTAGCTTTAGAAAATCAAGACTTGCTATACGATGTCCATAAATAGTAAAAAGTATGACAATTACTAACATGAAGCAGAAAGACTAGTGCTATAACAATCTTTTACTTGCCCTTAAAATAGCACCTAAATCTAGAGAAGAATACAATTTTACTTTAATAGTGATATCAGAAAGGAAAAGACAAACAGAAACGTCTGTTAAAAAAAGAAGTGATATTACCATCACTGCTTGCCAAGGCATCAGCTCTGATGGTAATATATCTTTACCCATAAACCTAATACATCCAAATGTGGTAATATAACTTTACCCATAAACCTAATACATCCAAATAGAAACCAAAAGGAACAATGTGGTAATATATCTTTACCCATAAACCTAATACATCCAAATGTGGTAATATAACTTACCCATTTTTACCCGCAAAACCCATTTATCTTTTTACCAAAGGGTCATTGGCACAGCAGTACCCGGTTACCGGTAAAGCCCAACCTTCATGGGGGTCAAGGGTTCAATCCTTACCAAAGGCGAGGAGTGTGGGTGAGTATTTTCCGTATGTAACTATTATATACAATGAGGCATAGAAGCAATGCAAGAGCATGGATACAGAAATATTGGAAGGCCAAGCAACCTTGAAATGAATGACGACAAAAACAGAATAAAAGAGAGAATTTGAAGTATTAATGTCAATGAACATACCTTCACAGAGATAGTTTCATAAGGGCCAGCCAGATATGTATCCAGAAAGCCTTAAATCGCCCTCAAATGCATCCAACTTATGTAGAGAACTGGTAACCTCGGTCCCAAAACCACTAATCAGTAGGGGAAAAGGGGACGATAAGCAAAGAATCTCATCACCACTGCATGAAAATGACACACCTTAACTTCTTAAACATAAAAAGTGAAAAATATTTAAGCTGCAAGTGTAGAAGTGATCACCTCTCAATATCAATCACTTTGAAGCAGGTGAACAAGAGCAATTCTCAGTATGCATTCTTTGACAGAGTGCAAAACCTTTCCAATATATGTGATACCATGAACGCATAATATCAGAATTAGGAACAACCAGTTCGATACAGCCAAAAAAAAGAACCTAGACTGTAAATGACTCCTCCGAAATGGTTGGTTGTAGAATAAATCACGGACAGCAACTGCAACAACCAAGACATGCCTTAATAAAGTAAACAAGATTTATCCATGCTTAGCTATAAGCAAACCACATGCTTCAGAGAAGAATGACATGAATTAAGGAGTTTAATTATCTAAACGCTAAATACCACCGTTAAAATACCTGGATACATTATCAAAGAATATATATCTGAAGGTTACCATTTTCAGTTGCAGCTAGTATTTGTCCAGAATTATTTAACAAACATACAACTATATAAATGAAATTTATTGGCCAAACTTTTTACCTTCAAATATTGATGTCAACTTGATCACCTCTAAAAAAAGTTTGGTGTTATAGAGGTGGGTTAGAGAAAATACCCCCATTTTGGGTGCTTCAACCACCACTAAAACACAAAAAACAGAGAGGCTATCATTTGGCTGGTATAGTTGAAGGTCTAAGTCTTTTGCCTTTGAAATATTATTATTGTATTTTTTTTATAATTTACACACATACGTGTGTGTATATATATATATATATATATATTCCTAAATTTATATCAGTAAAATATACACATATATATTATTATGGTTTCACCTTTTTTTCCATTATGTATGTGACACAAAAATTTAATGTTATACTTATACCAACTATACGAAATCAAATCTACAGGTTCAAACTACCGCAAACATCATATAGGGCAATATTACCTAGCCTTAGACCGCGAGTCATTTGCAGAACCTTCATTCAGTGCCAAATAATCAGCACCCGATGATTTCTGTATGTGCGTCAGATGATTGTCTTCTGCATGCCAAATAGATAAGAGTTACTTGTGAGACTTTTCCCTAAATCATGTCATGTAGAGGTAAGTTGAGAAAACACCATGCAATGTAGGGGCATTATGCAGTGATTCATTCATGGGGGGTTTAACAGTCGTTTATACTTCTAAGAAAGGGCATCATCAACATGAAAAGGAACAACAGATGGTGCTTTCATAACTAATCTGTTGTTTATACTAGAGTCAGTTTGCAGAAAGTTTGGATTCCATTTTGGCATCTGAAAGATGGTGCACATGTTCACTGCTCCGTACTACACTTGGTCCCTATCTTCTGAAGAAATGTAATTATTAATTAGGTACTCCCTGATGGTTAATGCACCTTGATTTTCCTTTTGAGGTGAAACCTGAAGGATTAGATGTGTAATGTAAGTTTTGTGTCATCATATTATGCATGCAAAACTTCATAACAATCCTTGCTTTCTTGGGTATTCTTTTCTTTTACTTACTAGTTAGTTATTTGGCTTTCATTCTTACTTTTGCCAAGGGGATGAGAGAATAAATGTCTTCGTAAACTATCACTTCATACCGGATTCTATGATACATGTCTCCTAAAAGGCTGTCAAGTTCTCGTGTCTTTGCATTGCAGTTGTAAGACTTTCTAAAATCGCGATCTTCATCAGAGAACATATATATACCTATATGTGTGTGTGTGTGCGCGCACGCCTCCGTGTGTTTATTTAATTTTCAATTGAAAATTAAAGAAATGACAAGAAACCAAAATACCATAAACCAGAAATAATAAACGTCCATTAGTGGGAGAGACCAAAACCGGACACAAATATAAATTGCAGTGACAAATTTGTAAACTCTAGGAACCACAACAACAAAAAACCAGAAAAGCACATCAACCAAAAATGAAGTTAATTCTTTTTTTTTCTATTTTAGTCTTCTTTTGTTTCACATGAAGTGTGTCCAAGTAAGTATAACCAAAAATCATCTAATCCAATTGAAATCGATGGATCATTATTGGACATCCAACTGTAATTAGATTAAATTGGATCCCAAACTTCAATATGCAAATTAGATCAGGCCGGTTCTTTGAGGTAGTCTAGAATCCATTAAAACCGAACCGATCCGATTCTCGCCGATGACCATCCAAATCCAATCACTCATTCAACTATCATAAAGTGATGTGTTCACGACACTTTTTAAAAGTGTCCTAAAAAGCTTGTTACGATGCCCAAATATAGGATGCACAACTGATTGGTACTAACAATTAACTCCTATTAAAACAGTAAAACAGGCCATTTAGACATCATTGACGTCCTATAAAGCCGATTTTGTTGTAGTGTACAATCAAGTTATACAAACAAGAGTACTAACCTTAACTCGTGTGCTTGCCTACTAATGTTAACTTGGTTGTGTATGTCTAATTTGATTGTTCACCTATTGCCGATTCAGGTATGGAGCTGACAAGTATGGTCGAATATGGTATACTATACGTTCACCTGGCTATATAGATGTACAGACAAAATGTAACCAATTGGAGAAAAAACTGCATGAAATCTCTCATTTCAATATGTTTCGCATTTCTAACGAAAGAGATGTTCATAGTTGGAGCAAATGTAAAAATATGTGTTTCCCAGCACATGGATTTGACCAAAAACAGAGTTATAGATAAAAGGATAGCAATGTAATTGCACCATAACAACATACTCTGCCAAATAAATATCCAATACGAGATTGTAAACCAAATTACCATACTATAAAATAGCAGTTTAATCCGAATTCAACGGGGGTTGCCAAGAACACTGATGGACACACGATTAAGTTACTATACGACTGGGAAATAAGTAAAGGACCCTGATGTTTTCACAAAGGACACACATATGTTAATCCTTATTATCATCGAACATGTGTTGTGATACTTGTTTTTTGAGCTTTGATGAAGTTGTAGGGCCTCGATTTTTGCTGGAATAGGAGAGTCACGTCGGGGAGGTAAATAGGTTGTGACGGTGATAGTCTTGCAAACGAGCCGGATTCGAATAGGTCGACCAGCCGTGCTCGTATCAGCTTTCAAGTGTGTGTGGGTGTGTTTGCATAGTGTATGTGTGTGTGTTTTTTACTGTTTTTGCAAAGGAGATGGAGGGATGAAGACGTCCCTGTGTATATGTAGGTGCATCATTTATGTATATATATAATTTAAAATAAATTATAATATGATAATGTAATGTGATTTTTTTCTAATTTTTTACGTGATAAAATAGGGAAATAATAAAATAGACAAAAATACCCCTCTCTTAACAGATAATTTTTAACGAAGGGACCATTTTCAAAGCAAAATGAAAACCACAAGGATGATTTCTAGACTTATTAAAGTCTAGGTCCCATTTTCAAAAATTTCACTAAACCTCAAGGACCAAAATTAGAGTTTACTCTTTTATAAATAAAATATGATTCGGTTGGGTCGTTTTGCAATCCGCCGTGTGCATTTACCAAGCTGACCCACTAGGATCATATTTAATTTATAAAAAGGTAATTTCACAAGTGTTCAAATAACAATTAAGGTGAAACAGGGACTCACAGGCACCTCTCTTCAAGAGGCAGTGCAAGCTCGGATGGTGTTAGCACTAGCAGAAAGTGCTGAATTAATTAATATACACCGGTGTAGGTCCCAGAGTCTTATCTTCGTTTAGCCAAAAGAACTTAGAAACGATATTAATGACAGAGGAACACATTTTTGGTCTGCTACGAAACGGGCACTTGCAAAATCTTGGCTATTTTGGTCCAACTAAAAAAAAGTTGACTAAGAAGTGAAGAGCACAATTACCACTTTCAAAATTAACCATAAATGCTTGATGAGTGCAGTGCAATTGCTCAACTTCAAACAATCTTATATTTTATAAGGAAAACTTCGTAAATCCACAATCACTAGAAAATATTTGACCATTACCTATACATCTACACAAAAAACAGTCACCTAACAAGCAAATACCGTATAAATTCTATATGCCAAAAGGTCATGGGTCATCAACATTAGCAACCTTTTATCAAAGCTTGTCTAGCCCAGTGGTAAGGTAACATCCTTGGGAGGGTCAGTGGATGGTATCCCTGACTACCCAGGTTCGAACCCCGTGGAGAGCTTGCTGCGATATCCAGATCATGGGCCTGCCACTTAGTGGTACCCTTAATTGGGCCGGGCCGTGGTCGACGGGGATTAGTCGGGTGACACCCTTAAGTGGGAGCCCGGATACCCCGGGAACGTGTGTGTGTGTTTGCTTGCCGTTCAAAAAAAAACATTAGCAACCTTTGAGAAAACAAAGTACTTTTAGAATTTTGAACCATACCTTTTAACCAAAAGCGAGAAGGAGACACAAGTATTGTGACCACCATGGCTTGATCAGTCTCAGAATACAATCTAAACAAACACAGAACTTGATGTTAGAAATCAAAAACCTTATATCGTGCAAGGGGAACACATTGTTCCATTTGCTCAAACCTTTGAGAGACCTCAGACTTGGAAGATGACTCTGAACCCCCACCCATAGCTCCATTTGCTAAAGCATTTTTCTGGGGTCTTGCGTCAGCTATGTATAACTTCCTAACATGAACTAGATGTTCATTTTAGTACATGTCATTTGCATTAAGAACAACAAAAGCATATAATTGAAACAACCACAACAACCATAGAAAGCCTTTTATCAAGGAAGAAAAGGCTTTACCTACGTCCTTCTTTTCCACTAGAAAGTCGAGTACATAGAGCACCAACCAGATTCTCATCAGCATTGCTGCATTATGTCATCATAACACAATTAGACAATTTTGCCCAAATGTGATGCATTTAAGGGACAATTGGACAATTTTTCCCTTCACTTAAGCATTACCTACTCATATTCATCATGAGGCCAACTAATGGTTGGGATGATCGATCAAGAACAGCACCAGTGCCTGTGTATCAACAAAATAAATGCAATATGTAAGTGCCTAATAGGAATATTAGAAGTTACCACTAAAGGATGTATTTAAAAAGATTAATGTTAATCAAGATAATGATTAATAGGAATCCAGTGCTTACGTTTATCACACCATGATATTACAGGCAGTCTACAACGTGCATGAAATGTACAAGCTTTCAGCAGATCTTTATCTCTGAAGTCAGCAACACAAGTCACGAGATAATATCAAATTGAAAGAAAAAGTGTCATGCTAAGCTCTGATAATTAAGAAGATAGCTCACCTGATGGATTTGGGAATTACTAATGCAAATGGGTAAGTTGTACACATGTCATAACTTGCATTCACATCACTAATCCTCCACCAATCATTAGATAATTTGAATGAACCACGTTCCATGGTACAAATTGATGAACGAAGTGATCCCAAACCAAGCAGCCGCTAGTACTCGTTCACTAACCACACTTTAGGATTGGTACTACTGCATCTGGAAGGACCAGAAGAAAAAGCATACAGATCCCCGAGTCTTGCAGGCCTTGTCCGCCGAGATAATGCAACAAAAACAGCACGTCTCTGTACATTACACGCCACCTATATTAGTTTTTCTGCCAAATGTGTAATGAATACATCGCCAATGGCCAAATACATGAGAACTTCCTTCTGAAGCACGCATATCATCCAAATACATCCACAAGCATGAACACGCCTCAAAAACACCAGCTTTTTCTCTTTCATTCTCGCTGAAATTTATGAAAAATCGGTAACTTTGGATTTAATGTTTAGGCCTATAAAAAGTTTAAACTGTTTATAAAATGCGATACCTGTTGCACAAGAAGTTCCCAAACCGACAAGAAAGCACACAGTCCAGAAAATCTACCAAAAAAGCCTGCATGATCCCGTAAGAGTCAATAACAGAATGATTGTGTGAAAAGAATACATATATGTAGTCCATGAAGGGAGATACCGATGAGAACTCAAATGCAAAAGGGTACATCCGTAATAACTGTGAGACACTATCAACCCACTGTCAAATGAAATCAATATACAAAGGATTAACATAATCACGATAGATGCTTTTATAGCTAATTGATGAAAATTTAAGATGAAGAAACTGAGATTGTTGGGAAGGGTTGCCTGAAGAAATATTGGAGAATAATTGTTTGAATGGAGACTGGAGCTTGAGAAGTCGATGATCCGAATGACTGGCGCAAAGATGATGTAGAGATGTTGGGACTTGAAGCATGCCTGGACATTTCTAAGGGCATGTTGCCACTACCACTAAAACTTGGCTTTCCAGCTTGGTCTGAAAATGGATGCCCAAATGCCAGCCAATCTTTTTCAACAAGAGCATGTATCAAATAAAGAGAAGCCAACATATCAAGGATAGATAGGTTGGGGGTATTAGGAATATATAAAAGCCAATCAGGAATATATCCCATACCTGGGTGAATATATTAAATCCTACATGATATAGGAAGTTTGAGTAATAAAATGTATGGCAAGTCAATAATACCTGATCCATCTATGGTGCGGTAATGGATCGAGCAATAAACTTGCAAGGGAAACTAGCTGGCTTGTTCTGTCCCATCCATCGCTGCACAACACAATTGCATGTTGCTCAAAAGTGTCATATTAACAGAATTTTTCTTCGTCAAACTATAATACACATATTAAATTTACCTGCAATGAACAAGCATGGATGCGGACTCCAAGGCAACACGAGCAGCAATCCAAGCAGAACCAGCCAATACATTCTGAATACGTATTAACCAAGCACTATCACCAAAGGTTGATACTGAAGCAGACATTCTGCTCAGATTACCTCCACCTCATGTCCATCCACCATTTCTCTGTTCCATCAATACACCATCATCAACTTTTTAAATATAACAATAAGATAGTGTTCCAATTTCACATTGCAGGTAAAGTTAGATGTTTAGGGATTCCAGTGATACCAAGAATTATGACATTCCATCCGACGATTTAGTCCCATGTGTATCCAAGTAGTCTCTGAGCCGAACAAGGCTCTCCCTCATAGCATGGATATTGTCTATCCCAAAGAATACAATCTAAACATATGTACAAACAACTTGATGTTACAAATCAAAAACCTTAAATATATATATATATATATATATATATATATCATGCAAGGGGAACACATTCAAACCTTTGACACACCTCAGACTGGAAATAATTGGAAGATGATTCTGAACCCCCACCCATCGCTCCATTTGCTAAAGCATTTTTCCGCGGTCTTGCATCAGCTATGTATAACTCCCTAACATGAAAATGATATTATTCATTTTAGATATATGTCATTTGCATTAAGAATGACAAAAGCATATAGATGAAACAACCATAAAAAGCCTTTTATCAAGGAAGATTGGGTGAGGAAGAAAGGCTTTACCTACGTCCTTCTTTTCCACTAGAAAGTCGAGTACACAGAGCACCAACCAGATTCTCATCAGCATTGCTGCATTATGTCATCATAAGACAATTAGACAATTAGACAATTAGACAATTTTGACCAAATGTGTTGCCTTTAAGGGACAATTAGACAATTTTTCCCTTGACTTGGTAAAGTAAGCATTACCCCTCATATTCATCATGAGGCCAACTAATGGTTGGGATGATCGAGCAAGAACAACACCAGTGCCAGTGTATCACCAAAATAAATGCGAAGTATGTAGCATAATAAACTGCATGTATATATCATGCAAGGGGAACACATTTAAACCTTTGACACACCTCAGACTGGAAATAATTGGAAGATGACTCTGAACCCCACCCATCGCTCCATTTGCTAAAGCATTTTTTACTCCATCGAAAACCCAGGAAACAACACTTATACTTCATCTAGTTCATACTTCCACATCTCAAATATAAATAGCAACTCTTTTTTGCCTATTAACTCATTCAACCTGAATAGCAATTATACTATGCCTATTCAACCTATTTCACATGAATAACAATTCTACTTTGTCTATTCAATCATTCACATGAATAACAATTCTACTTTGTCTATTCAATCATTCCAAGGATACACGAGAATAACAATTCTACTTTGTCTATTCCTCCTTTTCAATTCTAAATAGCAATTCTATTTTGCCTATTTATTAATATGAATAGCAATTCTACTTCGCCTATTCATTCCCTTCCAAAATAAACAGGAAAAACAATTATACTTTGCCTATCCTACGTTATCAAAATAAAACTAATGTTTATGAATACATTCCTCTTACTCATACTCGTACAGGATAATGCTTATATGTATTTCTCATAATATTCAGTATAAGCCAATCACATAATTATCACACAAATTCCTCATATCATTCAGTAAAATCAAAACCTCCTTTGTAGATCTCTTATATCATTTAATATAAACCGATCATATTTTAATACTTCAATTCCTCATTCTATAAGTCTAACCATCAATATTAGCACTTACGAATATTGATATAATTTTACTTCATAAAATTATTCATCCAAAAGTCATCCAATCAGTTCATTTATAAAATACACCTTACCATACTTTAAAACATTTATAAAAAGGTAAAGTAAGAATGAACTCACCTGATAGCAGTAGAGCTACTTTTCCTTTCTCAAAGTCGTAGGAATTCCCGTCACTGACTTCACAGAGACCTGAAATACCCATATACGTTTTGTACTGGTATTAATTTACTGATTAGGACATTTAAAAGACTAAAATCCTAAAATTCTCGTCTCTTATCGCAACCAACAGCTGCGATAATCCCCCTTATCGCAACAAACAGTACTTGTCGCAATCAACCACTGCGACACAATATTTTATCGCAACCAACTATTGCGATTTCTCTTTTTATCGCAACCAACTGTTGCGATACACTTCTCTGTCGCAATTAACTGTTGCGATACACCTCTTTATCGCAACCAACAATTGCGATACACCTCTTTATCGCAACCAACAGTTGCGATACTAATGAGTTTGTCGCAACTCAAGGTTGCGACACTTATGAATCTTCAAATCTTCATATCTCTCGCAACTAACTACGATTATGCTCAAAACTATCTCAACTAACTGTTTTCATACTTAACCCAGATTTTTATAGTTTTAAGCCATATTTGATTCTGTAAATTTGCAGATATGTTTACTATCACTAACAGAACATAAACCTCAGTCCAGATTTCTCATAATCTTCAAAAACATCATAACCCATTTTCTAAACTTCATAGAAAACTCAATACACATATAGAGAGCAATTTTAAATAGAATAATACCTTTGATTCTCACATATTACACCCCCAATTTCCAGCTAAATACTTCAGCTTTCTTCTTCTTCTTTGTCTTTCTTCTCGACTCTCTCTCTTTTTCTCTCTTTTTCTCTTTACGAACACCACACACACACACATAAACCCCCAAGATACAAAAGATAATATCATTATCCCTTATACAATGCCACTTAGCTGATTTTAAAGAGTGGGGCTGTGGTGATGACACCTCACTCCTCACTTACCAAACAGCCCCCTCTATTTCTTTATTTGACAGGTTTAACCCTTTAACTTATAGTTCCATAAAATGATTAACGTAACTTATTCAGGGTTAAACTCTAAAAATTAATCCCAAACATCATCATTTATAAAAAAAATCGAGATGTTACAATACTCCCCAACTTAAAAATGATTTCGTCAACGAAAACAAAGCTAGGTAAAATAAAAGAAGATATATAATCTTCATATCCTTCAACATCTCCCTCTCCCCAACTTAAATTTGCAATTCTCCTTGGAGCAACAACTATCATCAAACCTTTATCCAACTATAGCTTGATCTTCTTTAATTACTTAATGATTAAAGCATCTATCCACAATAACCACTAATATAGTTAACTTTTGATATAGACCAAAATACAAAAAGTAAGTTAGCACTACTTACATAATAATACGTACACCTATGCATAAATAAAAAAGGATAGTACCAAAATGCATCCATCCATATCTCAACGTCTTCCATCATCACATGAAAATTTCAATCCTTTGATGATGAGATGTTGGGTTTCTTCCCTTTATTCCCGCTATCTTTCAGCATCGGGCAATCCATTCGATAATGACCAGGCTTCTTACATTCATAGCAAGTTGGTCCTTGGATGGGACAATCCTCTATTTGATGACCACTCTTTCCACATTTAAAACATTCTCTTGATATCACCCGACACGGCCCAAAATGTTTACTCTTACATTTCTGACACCAAATAGATTCTGGTCGAGTCTCAAGTTGAGTGTCCTTAATAAGGGACTTCAGTTCTTGTGAAGGTTCCGATCGACTTTCAAATTTTCTTTTCTCTCCCATTTGAGCCTTCTCCGCTTTGTCCCTTGCATAAACTTCTTCTACAACCTTTGCTTCCTCAATCGTTTCCCTTAGTGTTGAAGCTTTTGAACTCCTGACTCGAGACATCATATCAGCTGGCAAACCCTTCAGGTAGGCCTTAATCTTTTCTTTCTCAGTTGAAGCCACATGCCCCACTAAGTTTAGTTTCTCCATAAAAGATTCGGTGTACTTCCTAACCGACATATTACCCTTTTTAAGATTCCAAAACTCTTCTTCAATTCTATCCATTTCGTTCTCGTTGCAATACTCTTCCAAGATCTTCTTCTTGAACGACTCCCACGTCATAGCAGTTAAAACCGGAGCCGATATAGAAGTTGTCACTATATTCCACCAGGTCAGCGCATTACCTCTTAACATTTGAGATGTGAATCTAACCTTTTACTTCCCATCACATTCACAAGCTCGGAAAGCTTGTTCCATTTCCCTGAGCCAGTTCATGCAGGCTACTGGATTGTCGGTTCCGATAAATTATGGCGCTTTACAGCTTAGAAAAGTTTTATACGAGCAGACTGTTTCAACCATCCTTTCTGCCTCAGACCCAGGGTTACCAGTTGGACTTATTACCCTAGTATCAGTCCCCGTTCGTCGTAGTTCCGTACTTCGATCGTTCAGTACTTTCATAAACATTTCAGCTTGTCTTTCCATCGCCGTATTCATCATTCTTGTCATGTTTTCCATCATACGCGACTCCATTGTTGATTCCGGCGTTTCCTGATCGGCAGTGCTGGTACCCGTTCTATGTACCCAACTATCAACTCCTCCCATAAATTGTAATCGCGGCGGACTTTCATGAGTTTCACTAGATCCAGGTCGCTTTTCTCCAGACTTATCCATCGAAGAAATAGGGGGCCTCGGTGGCGTATTCACCATCGTTCTGATATAACACAAATAAATAACCATAAGAAATGGTTACACATAACCAGACATACGAAACATACTTTACCGCTCATTAGTCACTGTAACAATTTAGAAACAAGTATGCTTGTGTAGTAACATATTCAAAATAACAGTAGCTAATTGAAATTGTGAATATATTATACATGAGAATCCTTGTTACCATCGCTATAGTACTAATTTCACATATTTCCGTCGACTCTAAGAGTATCCCGCCTTAGTACTTCTACCCATATCTCACATATCATATCTTAATTCATCTCAGCTTAAGTGTAGGTATTTCATCATCATACCTAGTTCGCTTAAACTAAAGCTCTGATACCAATTTGTAACACCCTAAAAATCAGGGCAAATTTAAACCTGAATTAAAAAGGGTTTACATCACTATTATCCATAACCAACATTCTTAATAAGAGAAAATAGTGACTAAAGTCAATATACATCAAACTTGTCGTCTCTATAAGCTCTTCACTCGTCCCATTACTTCCCTGCTCATACCTGGTAAGAAAATATAATTTGAAACGATTAGGCTAACGCCTAGTGAGAACATTCAGTTTCAAAATAATACTTTCAAAATCAATGTAAACAATGTTTATCAAAACTTGACTTACACTCATTCTTACCATACTCATACTCATCTCATAATAACTGAATCATACTCAATCCCATGAATATAACTATCAGTCATAAAGTCACATCACCATACTCAATAGTCTACTACGAATCATCACGGATTCTAGTTTATCAATCAATCCTACAGACTTACATTCAAACGTTATACCTCCTTCTTGAAATGTATACATAAACATCACTTATATATTGCCTATTTTTACTCCATCGAAAACCCAGGAAACAACACTTATACTTCATCTAGTTCATACTTCCACATCTCAAATATAAATAGCAACTCTTCTTTGCCTATTAACTCATTCAACCTGAATAGCAATTATACTATGCCTATTCAACCTATTTCACATGAATAACAATTCTACTTTGTCTATTCAATCATACACATGAATAACAATTCTACTTTGTCTATTCAATCATTCACATGAATAACAATTCTACTTTGTCTATTCAATCATTCACATGAATAACAATTCTACTTTGTCTATTCAATCATTCCAAGGATACACGAGAATATCAATTCTACTTTGTCTATTCCTCCTTTTCAATTCTAAATAGCAATTCTATTTTGCCTATTTATTAATATGAATAGCAATTCTACTTCGCCTATTCATTCCCTTCCAAAATAAACAGGAATAGCAATTATACTTTGCCTATCTTACGTTATCAAAATAAAACTAATGTTTATGAATCCGTTCCTCTTACTCATACTCGTACAAGATAATGCTTATATGTATTTCTCATAATATTCAGTATAAGCCAATCACATAATTATCACACAAATTCCTCATATCATTCAGTAAAATCAAAACCTCCTTTGTAGATCTCTTATATCATTTAATATAAACCGATCATATTTTAATACTTCAATTCCTCATTCTATAAGTCTAACCATCAATATTAGCACTTACGAATATTGATATAATTTTACTTCATAAAATTATTCCTTCAAAAGTCATCCAATCAGTTCATTTATAAAATACACCTTACCATACTTTAAAACATTTATAAAAAGGTAAAGTAAGAATGAACTCACCTGATAGCAATAGAGCTACTTTTCCTTTCTCAAAGTCGTAGGAATTCCCGTCACTGACTTCACAGAGACCTGAAATACCCATATACGTTTTGAACTGGTATTAATTTACTGATTAGGACATTTAAAAGACTAAAATCCTAAAATTCTCGTCTCTTATCGCAACCAACTGACTTATCGCAACCAACAGCTGCGATAATCCCCCTTATCGCAACAAACAGTACTTGTCGCAATCAACCACTGCGACACAGTATTTTATCGCAACCAACTATTGCGATTTCTCTTTTTATCGCAACCAACTGTTGCGATACAATTCTCTGTCGCAATTAACTGTTGCGATACACCTCTTTATCGCAACCAACAATTGCGATACACCTCTTTATCGCAACCAACAGTTGCGATACTAATGAGTTTGTCGCAACTCAAGGTTGCGACACTTATGAATCTTCAAATCTTCATATCTATCGCAACTAACTACGATTATGCTCAAAACTATCTCAACTAACTGTTTTCATACTTAACCCAGATTTTTATAGTTTTAAGCCATATTTGATTCTGTAAATTTGCAGATATGTTTACTATCACTAACAGAACATAAACCTCGGTCCAGATTTCTCATAATCTTCAAAAACATCATAACCCATTTTCTAAACTTCATAGAAAACTCAATACACATATAGAGAGCAATTTTAAATAGAATAATACCTTTGATTCTCACAGATTACACCCCCAATTTCCAGCTAAATACTTCAGCTTTCTTATTCTTCTTTGTCTTTCTTCTCGGCTCTCTCTCTCTTTTTCTCTTTACGAACACCACACACACACACACATAAACCCCCAAGATACAAAAGATAATATCATTATCCCTTATACAATGCCACTTAGCTGATTTTAAAGAGTGGGGCTGTGGTGATGACACCTCACTCCTCACTTACCAAACAGCCCCCTCTATTTCTTTATTTGACAGGTTTAACCCTTTAACTTATAGTTCCATAAAATGATTAACGTAACTTATTCAGGGTTAAACTCTAAAAATTAATCCCAAACATCATCATTTATAAAAAAATTGAGATGTTACACTATAAACCCAATACATGTCAACTTATCCTTATTTCATTTCATCACTTAAACAATTGTTTAAAAATTATAAACTAATAAATGGTTTATTATTCTTCCAACATGGGACTCGTGATAAGTCTTAGATGCATATATATATATATATATATATATATATATATATATATATATATATATATATATATATATATATAGCTCACTTATTCAACCAAGATTCCACTATTATTCCTACTACATTCTGCTTTCTCCCAGGACAACTTCCTTCTACCTGATGCTTTCAAAATTGTAATCGCTCCTCCATCGTGGTTCATTTCTCTTTTCATCTCTATTATCAACTCTTTGTCTCTGCGACTCTGCTCTTCTAAAAATTGTTTGATGCCGTGGAAACATTGTCATTGTGGCAGTCATTTGCTCGTTGTCACCAACCTTTGCCTCTCCGTCGCTAGCCTCGCTTCTGGATCTCTAAATCATCAATGGTTGAGGAAATGAGAAGATGCATTATGTGCTTGTACTCCTCCCCTCTCTTTCTCTCGATTATACGAAGCAACAGTCGACTTGATTCAACTGGAGGATTTGTGACCTTGTGACAAGTGTGTTTGCTATTCATTTCTGAATACACTCTCCAACCCTAACTTGTGATGTTTTAGGGTACATGAATCGGCAGACACAAGGTATATGAAAAACAATGGTGTAAATTATCGATTCTTCCTTTTCTTGCAAATGAAATTTTGAGTTATGGATTTGTATCCTGATTGAATTTTGACATTGATTTTTAGTCTCCTTTTTTGTTTCTAAAACAATTAAGGATGGAATGTATGTTAGACTTCATGGCCAACTGAACGGCTTTCAAGCGAAAAGGCAGTTAGTGGTTTTTTGTTTCCAATGCATTTGCTTATCAACTGATCTTCAATTTGAAATCACTTTTTGTAACGTCCCAAAAACATAAATCATGCAATAACATGCAATAAGCGTTCGAGTTACATAATTAAACTTGTCCATAAACATTCATTCTTCTACACTAAACAAAATTGACAGCGGAAGTCTATAATCCACAGCCGAGAGCTACATCTATAGTCATTAAAATCAGAACTCTGGAGTCGCTCTAGTCTCCAAATCCTTCTTGCAGTCACTCCTAGTTCTTACTAGAAGAACCCACAATGCGCTTACCTGAAAATGGTTTAGTTTTTGAAAGAGCGAGGGTTAGACCAAAAGGTCTAGTGAATTCCCTCTGAAATCAACATGTAAACAGTGTGGAAAACATAAAAAAAGGATTTGTAAATAGTCCGCAACACATCATCAAGCATGGTACTACACTGTGTATAGGATCACATAAACATTTCGCGATCGGGGTCCCAGCAGGCTCCCCTCTCGCCCTTTCTGGAACCTACGCAGACTCCCCTTCCCGGAGCCTATACAGACTCCCCTCGACCCGAGTAGGAGGAAACGAATTCCAACCTACCGGTCAGTCATACATATCCAAGGAATCATCAGATCCCGATGATCTCTCTCTGATCCCACAGTGCAGACCGACTCCACATAGCATATCATATGTTTCATAAAACATGCAACTTTAAATCTTTGTAAATCATCATTCCCATTTCCTCATGTCAAATAAGCCTTTTCAAGTAAAACAGGTAGTTCATGGAAAATCATGCGTGATAGTTACAAACAGTTCATGCTCGTAAATAAACCATAATCAGTTAAAACAGTTAACACTTTACGTCGTAAGAAGGTTTAGGGAACTCACCTTGGTAACGCTGAACGCACTCCTTAACTACCTCCAAGCTAATCCAATTGAACACCTAAGGGCATTAGGTTTAAATCAGATTAAACGGTTCAATCCTACTAACCAGCGAACACTTTCCGGATACAGGGGCTTTCCGGACGCATAGAGCTTTCCGGATACACTATCCGGACTCTACCCCTTTTCGGACACCTATCCGGATTCTACCCCTTTCCGGACACACTATCCGGAAAGATACACATCCGGTAACTCCCAAGAACTCTTACCCGGACACTTGCAAACTATCCGGACACTACTGAAACCTTAGTGTCCGGAAACTACGGCTGTTCGACAAACAACAGTCTAAAAGTGATTAAAACTCATTTATTTGATATCATCTCGATTAGACAACCATCAGGGTTCATACCCCAACCATAAACACCCACTTAAACCAATTCTTTACCTCAAAATCGACACTTATTAAACAAAACCCCAATATCTCCTTGGTGAACATCATGGTGAAGAACACAATGGAGCAAAAAGGGTTTTACATCAATTTCACAGAAGATAAAACATAGAGTAACAACCTGAGGAGTTTGGGTGAGATTACCTTCAAAGATTACACCCAAAATTATGATTCATCCAATTAGCTTTCTCTTCTTTTCTTCCCTTTTTCTTCTTCTTAGCCGCCACCCACCAAGAAATCACACACACACACACCACAATAATTAGTGGCTGCCCTAGGGATTTGTGCCATATACACCTTTCACCAAATTTGCAAATAAGTCCCTCAATTTAACTTTCATTACTTGCACAAAGACTACTAAGCTTTCATATATACAACAGGAAACTCGGTTGTTACAACACCCCCCCCTTAAAAGAATTCTGTCCCTGGAATTCCTTATTAGAAGAGGTGCGGGTATCTTGCTTTCATCTCCGACTCCAACTCCCAGGTCGCCTCTGGACCCTTGTGGTGTCGCCATTGTACCTTTACCAGCCTGGTTTCCTTGTTTCGGGACTTCCTTACCTTGACATCCATGATGGATTCGGGTTCCTCTACAAAGTTCAATTTCTCATCCACCTTTATGTCATTCAGCGGCACTGCTTTGGTTACGTCGGCTAGACATTTCCTCAAGTTGGACACGTGAAACGCATTGTGGATGTTGCGCAATTCTTCCGGCAGGCCCAACCTATACGCCACTTTTCCAATTCGTTTAGTAATTTAGAATGGTCCGATGTAACGTGGGCTTAGCTTCCCTCGTTTCCCGAATCGTACCACTCCTTTCCAAGGAGACACCTTTAGCAAAACATGGTCTCCGACTTGAAATTCTATGTCTTTCCGTCTCTTATCCGCATAACTTTTCTGTCGGTCGCGAGCGACCTTCAACCTTTCACGCACTTGAACTATCTTGTCCGAAGTCAGTTGCACTAGCTCTGGCCCGACTAACTGCCTTTCTCCAACCTCGTTCCAGCACAAAGGAGTCCGACATTTTCTCCCATAGAGTACCTCAAACGGCGCTGCCTTGATGCTCGAGTGATAGTTGTTATTATAAGCGAACTCGATCAATGGTAGGTGCTTTTCCCAAGAGCCTTGGAAATCTAAAGCACACGCTCTTAACATGTCTTCCAACGTTTGGATCGTCCGCTCACTCTGACCGTCGGTCTGAGGATGATAAGCGGTACTCATCTTGATCTGCGATCCCATTTCTCTTTGGAAACTCCTCCAAAACGTTGAGGTAAACCTGCTATCTCGGTCAGATACTATCGACGAAGGCACCCCATGACGGGTTACGATATCGTCGATGTACAACTTTGCTAACCGCTCCAACAAGTAAGAGTCTCGTATAGGCAGGAAGTGAGCTGATTTCATGAGTCGATCCACGATCACCCAAATAGCGTCATAACCCTTCGGAGTTCTAGGCAAATGGGTCACGAAATCCATCGTGATCTGATCCCACTTCCATATTGGTATCTCCAAGGACTGAAGCTTCCCGTAGGGTCGTTGATGTTCGATCTTCACACGCGAACACGTCATACAGGTCTCCACAAAATGGGCTATATCCTTTTTCATTTCAGGCCACCAATAGTCGCGTCGTAGATCTCCGTACATCTTATTAGTCCCAGGGTGAACCGTGTACTTAGACTTGTGGGCTTCTTCTAAAATTAATCTCCTGAGCTCCCCGAGTTTCGGGACCCAGATTCTCCCACTAAGACACTTCACCCCTCGACTATCTTCCACTAGTGAGGACGTTTGTCCCACCATTCTTTCCTTTTTGAGATTTTCCTCTCCGAGCGCCTCCTCTTGACATTTCTTTATCTCTTTCAACAAATTGAACGTCACTTCGGCCCTCAAGGCCACAATACTGGGCTTTTCGCTTCGCTCCTTACGGCTCAAAGCGTCCGCCACTACGTTTGCCTTACCCAGATGATAATCGATCTTATAGTCGTAGTCGGTCAGTAACTCAATCCATCTTCTTTGGCGCATATTCAACTCCTTTTGGTCGAAAAGATGACATAAGCTCTTGTGGTCCGTGAAGATCTGGCACTTGGTCCCGTAAAGGTAATGTCGCCAAATCTTCAGAGCGAAAACCACTGCCGCCAATTCTAAATCGTGAGTGGGGTATCGAACTTCGTGATCCTTTAATTGTCGTGAGGCATACGCGATCACCTTTCCTCGTTGCATGAGTACGCAACCCAAGCCGAGCTTCGATGCGTCGCTGAAAACCCCAAAATCATCAGAACCGTCCGGTAACGATAATACCGGAGCGCTGCTCAGCATATCTTTCAGTCTTTGAAAATCTTCTTCTTGCTTCTCAGACCAAGCGAACTTGACATTCTTCTTGGTCAAAGACGTTAGTGGCGTGGCGATACGTGAAAAGTCCTTTATGAACTTTCGGTAGTAACCTGCCAGTCCAAGGAAACTCCGCACTTCTGACGGGTTCTTAGGCTGCTCCCAGTCTCGGATGGCTTCGATCTTAGACGGGTCTACCATGATTCCTTTCTCAGACACCACGTGTCCGAGAAACTGTACCTCCCTTAGTCAAAACTCGCATTTAGAAAACTTCGCATACAGCTTCTCCTGCTTTAGCAGCTCGAGAATTGTTCGAAGGTGGCTTTCGTGCTCCTCTTCCGATCTTGAAAATATCAGGATATCATCTATGAACACTATCATGAACTGGTCTAAATAAGGTTGACACACCCTATTCATTAGGTCCATGAATGCTGCCGGGGCGTTGGTTAGCCCGAACGACATCACCAAAAATTCGTAGTGTCCATACCTGGTTCTGAAAGCGGTCTTCGGCACATCCCCCTCCCTTACCTTGAGTTGGTGGTAACCCGACCTCAAGTCTATCTTGGAGAAGTAATTGGCTCCTTGCAACTGATCGAACATGTCGTCAATCCTCGGTATCGGATACTTGTTCTTGATCGTGACCTTGTTGAGTTCACGGTAATCTATGCACATTCGCATAGTACCGTCCTTCTTCTTCACAAAGAGCACAGGTGCTCCCCATGGAGACGTACTTGGTCTAACAAAGAGCACAAGAGCGAGGGTTAGACCAAAAGGTCTAGTGAATTCCCTCTGAAATCAACATGTAAACAGTGTGGAAAACATAAAAAAAGGATTTGTAAATAGTCCGCAACACATCATCAAGCATGGTACTACACTGTGTATAGGATCACATAAACATTTCGCGATCGGGGTCCCAGCAGGCTCCCCTCTCGCCCTTTCTGGAACCTACGCAGACTCCCCTTCCCGGAGCCTATACAGACTCCCCTCGACCCGAGTAGGAGGAAACGAATTCCAACCTACCGGTCAGTCATACATATCCAAGGAATCATCAGATCCCGATGATCTCTCTCTGATCCCACAGTGCAGACCGACTCCACATAGCATATAATATGTTTCATAAAACATGCAACTTTAAATCTTTGTAAATCATCATTCCCATTTCCTCATGTCAAATAAGCCTTTTCAAGTAAAACAGGTAGTTCATGGAAAATCACGCGTGATAGTTACAAACAGTTCATGCTCGTAAATAAACCATAATCAGTTAAAACAGTTAACACTTTACGTCGTAAGAAGGTTTAGGGAACTCACATTGGTAACGCTTGTTGGTGCAAGTGTACCCAGCTTTAATATTGTGATATATTTTTGGTACACATAAAATCACATCTCCATATTTATTTTGATGATTACAAAACACACCGCATTATTTGTTATCTAATATTTTATCTGAGTGTGCAGTTATTAAATGATCTCGATAAATTTTATCTGAAGAATCCAAGACTGAAGTTTTACGTCATTTTATTTTAAAATGATAAACACCCTAAAATACTTTATTACTTGGATATTTCGTATCTATATAAATATATTTGAATCAAATATATATATAATACATATTTTTTTATATATATAAATCGTATGATATATATATATATATGTTATTTTATTATAAGTCATCATTACTTTTTTATATATATAATATATATAAATCGTATAAGATATATATATATATATTATATTATTAAAGTTTGTCATCATTACTCTTTTAATTAAAATTAAAGTTTTGTTAAAATATTTGTTGGTAGGTTCTTTTGTCAGCACAAATCAGATTTCATATCTTGTGTTACTGTTTGCTTTTAATGAAGAAGAGATTTGTTCCAAAAAAAATCCCTCGCTGCCATGCTCCCATTGGTCGAACTGTCAGATGTAGCAGGAAGTTGGCATTGCAAGTTCAAGTATAAATACACCTCTCCTGGTAGCATTCAGAGACACCAACCAGCAATTAATTTCTCCCTCAGCATTTGATCACTACTCTGCTGTTTCTTCTCTCAATCAGTTATAATTTATAAAAATATTTTTGAGCAAGAAATCTTGAGTTGATAGCAGATTAAAATCTCTTGATTAGTTGAATCAGCAAAACAACTCAAGTGATCAAACTCTCTCTAAAAATCCAAGTGATTAATATTTTACAAGAGTGATTATCATATTAAAATTATACCCTCTTGTAAGTGTTTGAATAGAGTGAGTGATCCATATAAATCTCTCATCTGAGTAGAGATATTCGTGACAATATTATTGTATTAAGGTTTGTGTTTCTACCGTAAAGAACACGTTCGTATTGGATCTCCGAGAAGTGTTATTTTCTCGAGGTGGACTAGCCAACTTTGTGTTTGGTGAACCACTTTAAAAATATCGTTGTCAAGTATTCTCTTTCCCTTATCTATTTACATTTCCGCTGTGCATTTAAATTATATCTGTTTATATAATTGTTGTTTATTTATTATTTCTACACTCTGATTTATTTATACTGTTTCTGTACTGTATTTATTTATAAAAGAATTTTTTGAAAGTAAAAGATTTAAAATACAACCTTACCCCCCCCCCTAGGTTGTCTAACATTTGGTATCAGAGCAGGTCTTTCAAAAAATTTCTGCATAAATTTCTTTTATTCCTTTAAATGGCTCAACAAACTAATATTGTGTTTTCAAAACCTCCCTTGATAGATACTGAAAAGTTTGGCATTTGGGCCGAGCTATTTGAATGTCACGTGCGTGGCAAAAATCAAAAGATTTGGAATATTATAGAAAAATGGAATTTTAAACCCACCATTGTGAAAGATGATGTTTATATTGATAAACCTATAGATGAATGGACTACTTCTGATGAAACTCATTTTTGTTTAAACTTTGAAGCTAAGAATATATTATATGCTGCTTTAACAACTGATGAAATTGAAAGAGTATATACATATAAAACTGCAAATCAAATATGGGAAAGTTTAAATAATACTCATCGTGGAAACACGGAAGTTAAATCTAGTAAAGTAAATATTTTAGTTCACGATTATGAACTGTTCGAAATGAAACAAGATGAGTCAATTGACTCAATGTTTAAAAGATTTAACCTTATTGTGACTACTTTGAAAGGTTTGGATCGCACTTATCCTAACGAGGACTATATAAGGAAAATCCTACGAGCCCTTCCTTCGGAGTGGATGCAAAAGATAACATCTTTAGAAGACTCCCGTGACCTTTCCATAATGAAGATAGATGACTTGATCGGTAATCTTAAAGTGCATGAAATTGCACTCAAAAGAAACAAAGATCGGGAGCAAGTCAAAAAGAAGTCGATCGCTCTTAATGCCTCAACTCCGAATGTCAAGAAGAAGAAGGAGGAAGCTAGCACCTCAAAAGATCAATCCGATAAACTCGACGAAGTCGCTATGTTGGTAAGAAACTTCTCTAAATTTTTTACTAACAAAAATTTCTCTAAAAATAATAGATTTCAAAGAAACGGTAACTACCGTCGTGGCGGTGAAAACCGGAGTCGCAACTTCCACAAAAGAGAAGATAAAGTAAAGAAAAATGGCGACTCGAGCGAAGACGAAAAAGCAAAACCAAAGAGAGGTTATTGTTACTCTTGTGGTGATAAAGACCACTACGCCAATGAATGTCCGAAAAAGAACAAGTTCCAAAAGAAGAAGGAGAAAGCCTTCATTGGAGGCGCGTGGAGCGAGAGTGAAGAAGAAGATGACTATCAAGCCATTTGTCTTATGGCCGAAAGCGACGACGAGGTAAAATCTTCTTACTCGGATTACGATAGTGATTATGAAAGTGATAATGAAAATAATCTTGAAGAATTATATGAATCTTTTCATAAAATGGCCGCTCTTGCAAATCGTTACCAAGATGAGAATGCTATGTTAAAAGAAACTGTAAATGCATGTAAAAAGGAAATAAATAATGTTAAACAAAAATCTGAAAATGATATGGATATAATTGCTAAATTAGAAACTAAATTAGGAGAAAAAGATTTTTGTAAATCTTGTGATGCTTTAAATAAAGAAATTGCATGCTTAAATAAAAAATCACATGAAAATATTATTTGTACAAAATGTGATATTCTTGAGAATGAGATTGCATGTTTAAAAGCAAAATGTGATGCGTATGAAAAGGATGATTTATTAGCAAAAGCTTTTCAAAGTAGTAATGAGAAAGTCTTTAACATGCTAAATATGCCTAACCGTATAAAATGTAGAAAAGGCATTGGTTCCAATACTTGTGTTGATAAATGTTCATGTAAACCCATCAAAAGATTTTATGAATCACCTAAAGTAAATACAAGAAATCAATATGTGCAAAAACCTCCGTATGTGCGTAAAATGAATAATGCAAATTATATACCGAGAAAACCGTATGCTCGCATGTATCATGATAAATATTCTAAACCCAATAATAATGCGAATGTAAATGCTTGTTTTTATGTGTATGATAAATATAATCGCAAAATTAAAATGGTAAATAAATGGATTCCAAAAGGAATGTTTAGTAATGATAATCCCGGTGGTATGCGTTTATGGTTTTAAATGTGTTATGTATATATGTTATATATATATATAGTTTAAATATAATTTGTTGTATATATTATATATATAAGTAATATATATTGCTATGTACTGTTTGTTTATATACATATACGTATTACATATATATATATATATGGTGTTTGTTTAATATATTATATATATATTTGTGTTTGATGTATTATATATATATATTAATGTTGTGTAATGTATTATATATATTCTGTTTGACTTTATATATATGCATGTTGGTTGACATTGAAACTAATTGTCAAGGACCCACGAGAAATGGGGACCATAAAAGTTACATCTTCATTATTGTAGATTGACCTCGATATGGACTGGATACTCGATAGTGGGTGCACGCGTCACATGACCGGAAACAATAATCTCTTTTCATCATATAAGTCATGTGATGGTGGACAGGTAATTTTTGGAGGAAACTCCAAAGGAAATATAATTGGTAGAGGTACAGTTTCTTGCAATAATGTTCAATTTCTTAATGTTAATCATGTTGATAATTTACATTTTAATTTGTTAAGTGTTCGCCAATTGTGTAAAAATGGTATAACTGTCGTTTTCGAAGAAGACTCGTGCAAAATCTTGAAAAATGGCCAAGTTCTTTTGACTGGTTCTGTGAAAGGAAATTTATATATTTGCAAAACTGTTGTATCTGAAAATGTATGCTTATCTTCTCTTCATGATGTTTCTACTTTATGGCATAGGCGTTTAGGTCACGCTAATCTTAGATTAATTCAAAGTTTAAAAAATAAGGAGCTTGTGAGTGACCTTCCAAAATTAAAGTTTGATAATCATTTTTGTGATGCTTGTCGTGTCGGCAAACAACATCACGTTTCTCATAAATCTAAAAATGTTATTTCTACTCAAAGAGTTTTAGAGCTTTTACATATGGATCTTTTTGGCCCGATGGCTATTCAAAGTTTTGGAGGAAATTTTTATACTTTGGTTATTGTGGATGATTATTCCCGTTATACTTGGACTTTATTTTTGAGACATAAAAATGAGGCTTTTGAAAAGTTTAAAATTTTGGGAAAACGAATTCAAAACCAACAAGGTTGTACGATTGTTTCCATACGTACGGACCATGGACGAGAATTCGATAATGATGTACAATTTGGTGCCTTTTGTGATAAACATGGTATAACTCATAACTTTTCTGCTCCTCGAACACCTCAGTCAAACGGGGTTGTTGAAAGGAAAAATCGAACGTTGCAAGAAATGAGTAGAACTATGCTAAACGAACATCAAGTTCCCCAAAAGTTTTGGTGTGATGCCGTTGCTACCGCGACCTATGTGCTTAACCGTGTCCTAATTAGAGGTATCCTAAATAAGACACCCTATGAACTTTACCGAGGTAGAAAACCTTCCCTAGCTCACCTAAAAGTTTTTGGTTGTAAATGTTTCATTTTAAACACCAAATCCTACCTAACCAAATTTGACCCCAAAGCCTATGAGGGAGTGTTCCTAGGTTATTCTTGGAATAGCAAAGCCTATAGAATCCTAAATAAGGAAACCATGGTAGTGGAAGAATCCCTTAATGTTAGTTTTGACGAGAGTCCTCCCAAACCGAGTACACCCTTAGCAAATGACAATGTTTGTGAAGGAGATGTCTTAGCCCAACAACTTAGTACCTTGGATTTAGGTACCCAACCTTCCACAAATAATATTGAAACTAGTGATGCCCCTCCTTGTTTTATTCCACAAGGTGTAGATGATCCTAATCTTAGAACCGCTCGAGGCCATCCCGTAGATCAAATTATAGGTGACCTAAACCAAAGGACAACTAGATCACAAATCCATACCCATTGTGCTTTCCATGCCTTTATCTCAACCATAGAACCTAAAACCATAGATGAAGCTTTAGGTGATGAGGATTGGATATTGGCCATGCAAGAAGAGTTGAACCAATTTACTAGGAATGATGTGTGGGACTTAGTGCCTAGCCCTAGTAGTCAAACCATTATTGGCACAAGATGGGTCTTCCGTAACAAGGTAGACGAGAACGGTGGAGTCACACGAAACAAGGCACGTTTAGTTGCCAAGGGGTACAGTCAACAAGAAGGTATAGATTATGACGAAACCTTTGCACCGGTTGCAAGGTTGGAGTCTATTCGAATGCTTCTCGCTTTTGCAAATGCTAAAGATTTTAAGTTATTTCAAATGGATGTTAAAAGTGCTTTCTTAAATGGTATTATAAATGAGGAGGTATACGTTTCTCAACCTCCCGGTTTTGAAAATTTTGAAAATCCGACACATGTTTATAAATTAAAAAAGGCGCTTTATGGTTTAAAGCAGGCTCCGCGTGCGTGGTATGATAGATTAAAAACCTTTTTAATTTCTAGTGGTTATATTATGGGTAAAATTGATAATACTTTATTTGTGAAATATGTTCAAAATGATATTGTAGTTGTGCAAGTATATGTTGATGATATTATTTTTGGTTCCACTAATGTAAAACTGTGTAATGAATTTTCTGCGAAAATGACAAGCGAGTTTGAAATGAGCATGATGGGAGAATTAAAATTCTTCTTAGGATTGCAAATAAAACAATGTGAAACTGGTATTTTTATTAGTCAATCTAAATATTGTAAAGATATGTTGAAAAAGTTTAACTTTGAAAATGTCAAACCCGTTGAAACTCCAATGACCACAAATTTGCAATTATCTCGTGACGAGGAGGGAAACGATTTTAATGAAAAGATTTATCGTGGTATGATTGGTAGCTTGTTATATTTAACTGCTAGTAGACCTGATATTATGTTTAGTGTATGTTTATGTGCTCGCTTTCAATCTTCACCTAAACAAACTCACTATGAAGCTGTCAAGCGTATTTTTCGATATTTACGAGGTACTACTAATCTTGGCTTATGGTACGCAAAGAAACCCGAGTTAGAAGTAACGTGTTTCGCCGATTCCGATCTTGGTGGATCTATTGTTGACCGAAAGAGTACTAGTGGGGTATGTGCCTTTATAGGTCTCTCACTTGTATCTTGGTTCTCTAAGAAACAACAATCCGTAGCTTTGTCTACCACCGAAGCGGAATATGTAGCCGCCGCAAGAGCGTGTGCTCAAGTCCTTTGGATGAAACACACACTTACCGATTTTGAGGTACATCTAACCAAAATTCCTATTATGTGTGATAACTCAAGTGCCATAAACTTAAGTAAAAATCCTGTTTTACACTCTCGTACAAAACATATTGAATTGAGACATCACTTTTTACGAGATAATGTTCAAAAAGGTCAAATCGTGCTTGAAAAGGTTGATTCGGAAGATAATTTGGCCGATATTTTTACTAAAGCTCTAAACAAGAAGGCGTTCTTTAAATTAAGACTTGGTTTAGGCATGCTTGAGTATAACCCTTGATAAATACTAACTCTCAAATATTGCATATTTTGAGGGGGAGCAACTTTCGAGGGGGAACATAAGCGATTTTCTTAAACCCTTTTTGCTTCGACAAAAGGGGGAGAGAAACCGAGTATGCTCTCGTGTTTAGCGTTGTGTTTGTCATCATCAAAAAGGGGGAGATTGTTGGTGCAAGTGTACCCAGCTTTAATATTGTGATATATTTTTGGTACACATAAAATCACATCTCCATATTTATTTTGATGATTACAAAACACACCGCATTATTTGTTATCTAATATTTTATCTGAGTGTGCAGTTATTAAATGATCTCGATAAATTTTATCTGAAGAATCCAAGACTGAAGTTTTACGTCATTTTATTTTAAAATGATAAACACCCTAAAATACTTTATTACTTGGATATTTCGTATCTATATAAATATATTTGAATCAAATATATATATAATACATATTTTTTTATATATATAAATCGTATGATATATATATATATATGTTATTTTATTATAAGTCATCATTACTTTTTTATATATATAATATATATAAATCGTATAAGATATATATATATATATATATTATATTATTAAAGTTTGTCATCATTACTCTTTTAATTAAAATTAAAGTTTTGTTAAAATATTTGTTGGTAGGTTCTTTTGTCAGCACAAATCAGATTTCATATCTTGTGTTACTGTTTGCTTTTAATGAAGAAGAGATTTGTTCCAAAAAAAATCCCTCGCTGCCATGCTCCCATTGGTCGAACTGTCAGATGTAGCAGGAAGTTGGCATTGCAAGTTCAAGTATAAATACACCTCTCCTGGTAGCATTCAGAGACACCAACCAGCAATTAATTTCTCCCTCAGCATTTGATCACTACTCTGCTGTTTCTTCTCTCAATCAGTTATAATTTATAAAAATATTTTTGAGCAAGAAATCTTGAGTTGATAGCAGATTAAAATCTCTTGATTAGTTGAATCAGCAAAACAACTCAAGTGATCAAACTCTCTCTAAAAATCCAAGTGATTAATATTTTACAAGAGTGATTATCATATTAAAATTATACCCTCTTGTAAGTGTTTGAATAGAGTGAGTGATCCATATAAATCTCTCATCTGAGTAGAGATATTCGTGACAATATTATTGTATTAAGGTTTGTGTTTCTACCGTAAAGAACACGTTCGTATTGGATCTCCGAGAAGTGTTATTTTCTCGAGGTGGACTAGCCAACTTTGTGTTTGGTGAACCACTTTAAAAATATCGTTGTCAAGTATTCTCTTTCCCTTATCTATTTACATTTCCGCTGCGCATTTAAATTATATCTGTTTATATAATTGTTGTTTATTTATTATTTCTACACTCTGATTTATTTATACTGTTTCTGTACTGTATTTATTTATAAAAGAATTTTTTGAAAGTAAAAGATTTAAAATACAACCTTACCCCCCCTAGGTTGTCTAACAACGCTGAACGCACTCCTTAACTACCTCCAAGCTAATCCAATCGAACACCTAAGGGCATTAGGGTTAAATCAGATTAAACGGTTCAATCCTACTAACCAGCGAACACTTTCCGGATACAGGGGCTTTTCGGACACACTATCCGGACTCTACCCCTTTCCGGACACCTATCCGGATTCTACCCCTTTCCGGACACCTATCCGGATTCTACCCCTTTCCGGACACACTATCCGGAAAGATACACATCCGGTAACTCCCAAGAACTCTTACCCGGACACTTGCAAACTATCCGGACACTACTGAAACCTCAATGTCCGGAAACTACGGCTGTTCGACAAACAACAGTCTAAAAGTGATTAAAACTCATTTATTTGATATCATCTCGATTAGACAACCGTCAGGGTTCATCCCCCAACCATAAACACCCACTTAAACCAATTCTTTACCTCAAAATCGACACTTATTAAACAAAACCCCAATATCTCCTTGGTGAACATCATGGTGAAGAACACAATGGAGCAAAAAGGGTTTTACACCAATTTCACAGAAGATAAAACATAGAGTAACAAGCTGAGGAGTTTGGGTGAGATTACCTTCAAAGATTACACCCAAAATTCTGATTCCTCCAATTAGCTTTCTCTTCTTTTCTTCCCTTTTTCTTCTTCTTAGCCGCCACCTACCAAGAAATCACACACACACACACACACACACCACAACAATTAGTGGTTGCCCTAGGGATTTGTGCCATATACACCTTTCACCAAATTTGCAAATAAGTCCCTCAATTTAACTTTCATTACTTGCACAAAGACCACTAAGCTTTCAAATATACAACAGGAAACTCGGTTGTTACACTTTTAATTTTATGGTATTTGTTGAGTGTCCCTTTGATCTAATATAGTTCACATTGTAATAACAGTAGTTGGAATTCTAAACCATGCTAGCTCTATTGTCAATCACGTTTTTCTTATCATGGTTTCATTATCTTAGTTTAGTATAAGCAAAAGTATTATCTATGGGTTTTTGGGGTCTTGAGCTACTCTTAAGCAACTTTGGGTTGTTCCCAACACCTTTTAACTTGGTGTTTTTTCCTTCCTTTTACTTTTTTCTAAAATTTCTTTTATCCTTTGTTACTTGCAAATGGCCCTTTTGTGAGATTGAGAGATAACTGAAGCTACAACTCATCATAAGTTTTTGGGTCATTCACTAGATTAACAGGTTCATTGAGCCATTTCTATTCTCATTCTATGTCTTTACTCTTGTCCTCATTATCTTTATATACTTGGATCTTCGGATTAGATTCTTCAATAGTCTCAATTGGTTTGTCTATGGTCGTTGGTCTCTTATCTGCAACTGCTAACTGGGTCATAGTCAATGTCGTGATGCTAGTAACATGTAGCACTTAATGGTTGTTGTAGCAGTTGTTTGGGTGTTCATTAGTTGGTAAGTGAAACCTGGTTCCTACTCATCCAAAGTGGCTCATAGATGAAATGTAAACTAAACATTAATTTCTCCATCAATCTTTTTTACATATTTACCAGTAACGATGGTTGTTGATTATGTTCTACTTTAGTTTGACTTTGATATGATTTTTAAACTGAGACCTTGTTTGTTTTTTCAAGTAGATCTCTACCCAAATTGATCCATCAGACCGTTAAAAAAACACGTTTTCCAACCAAATAAGTCCCTCCCATAAAGACGGTTAAAAAATTGTCATTAACCTTGTCACATGCCTCTCAACAGATGGACATTTTAGTCTTTTTACCCCTTTTTTATTTTTACTTTCTTTTTAAATATATAATTAAAATAATATTTTTATGTTTTTTTCTTTTTTCTTTTAATTATAACCTTCCTGGAAACTCAAGAGTCATCACCCCTCCTCGTTGAATCCCCCCATCTATAACCCTCGATGAAAATCATCCAAACCTGTAGATCTTGATGCCCTAAACTGTGTAGGTTTCATCTAAACTTGCAGATGTTAAAGCATTTGGGCTAAAGAAGCATGATCTTTAGACCACCAATGTACTTTATGATTTCGAGGGACAAAAACCAAAAAATAAGCATTCACGAGGGACCAAAAGTAATCACTTTTTTTTATTAAATTACTATTTACAGAAAACTTTAATATTAAATATTTATAATAAAAAGTAATGTTTTAATAATATAATTAATAATCTTTAAAATAAAAAAATATTAAAAATTTGAAGTTTTTTTATGTTTTAATAATATAATTAATAATCTTTAAAACATAACTCAGTGCACGGTTTGTTTTGGAAAGGTTCATTAGATCTATAACTTCTTCTGTTGATGTAACTTTTACAAGTTTAGCATCAGGTACATTTATCCCCTTTCCGCTATGAATTTCTACAGTGATCATTGGTTAAGGCAACAAAACAAGTTGGTGAACTAAAAAAAGAAGAAAAATAGTTTTTTGAGAGATCAAATCAAACCAAGTGTAACCGCTAATAAAGGATATATCTTGTTACTTCCATCCGTCACAACTCACAAGGAGATCTCTAACTTCGTCAGTGTAAATTTCAAGCATATTGATAGAAATCTCATAGGCCATGTCATCCTTCCTCTCATCTGAGATAAGGAATAGATCTTTTAAGGCTCTATAGTTTACACCCATTGTTTCTAGTGTAACAAATGAACGTGTTCATAATAAGTGAAATGCCCATACTATCCATCTTCTAATCAAAATCTTTCAAGAATACTTGTGGGGTATGTTTATTCTTTACGAGTACACATAATTTATAATAATTATCAATCAATTTTATATTATATTGATCAAAGTAACAACTTGATTTTCTGAAACAACTTAGAGTTATGCCGAGGTTTTGTTCTCTTTTGTAAGATGTCGTTGACTCATAAGCTAGCTGGTAACTAAAAAACTAACTGGTTTGATAGTTTTCGTTGTTCCAAATAATTTGATAGGTTTAGAAATTACCTTTTACCATAATAATTTTGTATCAATTTTCTCAATAATATTTTATCATAAAAACTATAATTTAATCAAATAATAATAAGAGTAAATTACAGATTTGGTCTATGTGGTTTCAAAAATATATTAAATTTGGTCCCCGTATTTTTTTATTACAAGATAGACCATATAGTTCGTTTTTTCGTAACAACTTGGTCCTTGGCCCTAACATACGCTAACTCCCATTCGTTAAATGTATAACAACCCCAACAATTTTAAACAAGCAAAACATATGACATAGAATATCCCAAAATCGCGTCTCAAAATTTCTTACATAAAATCCAAAATTTGGTTGGCGGAACAACCTACACAACTGAGAAATAAACTAAACAGGACTATAGTGTCACTATATTATCAAGCCTCCTCGCTAACGCCCTGCTCACTTGCCAGAACCTTTAATTACCTGCTTTCCTGAAAAGGTTTTAATGTGAAAATGCGAGGGTTAAACCATGAGGTCTAGTGAGTCCCTCTTAACAGTTATCAAAGCATTTAAAAACAGTTTATCATTTTCAAAGAATATCATTCATAAATCTGTTCATATAAAATCGTTCACGGATAAAGGTCTGCCCCTCGTAAATTGGCACCCTGAGGTCGCCCTAAGGTGACAACGGCCAGTCTCATGCTGCCTTACATGGGGCCACACTACCCCTTGGCATAAACGGGTCACACCTCCCGACACGAGCTGGCGGACCACACCCCCCGACTTGCCAATTTACAACTCAAACAATGTATGCATACATCCCATATAAACTTTAAACAACTTTCATGAAATTAAAGCAATAAAACATGGCCTTTCTCATCATGTACTCGCTTTAGAAAACACATTAAAAGTCACGCATTTTAGTTAGAAAACTCACCTGGTATGCTTACTTCCTTTCCTACTATGTTCTGTACTTTCAAACGATCAACCTGAGTGAATGGACACAAACATAAACGGATCAACCCACTGTCCGGATAACACTTCCCGGACAACACTACTCTTCGGGTAACATAGCTTCCCGGATAATCCTACAATCCGGATGGATCTACTGTCCGGGTACTTGAGGAGGAGAGGTTACCTGCTACGATTCTTGCAGAGAACGAATTCCAATTCCACTCTTTCTTCTGATTCGAGTTCGATGATTCTTCTCCTCAAATACCCTAAAACCTTCAAAAACCCTCTTATCTTTTCTCTCAATAACACAGCCGCCAAACACAAACAAAATCAGGGAATTAGAATGTGCCTAGGGTTTTGAGCCCTTTTATACCCCATCTCCTATTTACCAAATAGCCCCATAACTTCTACTTTTATTCAAAACTCAACACCAAACGCAAAACATTCCGAATAAGGTCTGGGTCGTTACAACACTCCCCCCTCAAAAGAATTCCGTCCCCAGAATTCCATTTTCGAAAAGGTGAGGGTACCTAGACTTCATATCGGATTCTACTTCCCACGTTGCTTCTCGTCCCTTGTGAGGAATCCTCCTCAACTCTTCCGGCAAATCCAGCTTGTAGGCTACAGCGCCAACTCGCTTGATGATAACAAAAGGCCCAACATACCTTGGCCATAACTTTCCTTTCTTTCCAAAACGTACCACTCCTTTCCAAAGCGAGACTTTTAACATGACTTTGTCACCCACTTGGAATTCGATAGGCTTTCTCCTTCTATTCGCATACTTCCTCTGTCGGTCTTGCGCGATCCTCATTCTCTCGCGGATCACTTCAATCTTATCCGCCGTTAGTTGCACAATTTCCGGACCGGCCAACTGCCTTTCTCCTACTTCATTCCAGCACAACGGCGTACGACACTTTCGTCCATACAAGGCTTCAAACGGTGCCGCTTGAATGCTTGCGTGATAACTATTATTGTAGGAGAACTCTATCAGCGATAAGTGCACTTCCCACGACCCCTTGAAGTCGATAACGCACGCCCGAAGCATATCCTCTAACGTTTGAATGGTTCTCTCACTCTGACCATCCGTTTGAGGATGATAGGTCGTGCTTAACTTTAATTGCGACCCCAACTCCCGTTGTAAACTTCTCCAAAATGCCGACGTGAACCGACTATCACGGTCAGACACTATGGATCGTGGCACTCCGTGCCTGGACACTATCTCATTAATGTACAATCGGGCTAACTTCTCCAAAGAATTTGACTCCTTAATAGGTAAGAAATGCGCGGATTTGGTAAGAATATCCACAATCACCCAAATTGCATCATTACCATTCGGAGTCCTCGGTAACTTTGTGACGAAATCCATGGTGATATTATCCCACTGTAGACTGGAGTTCCCCATAAGGTCGCTGATGTTCTGCCTTAACCTTCAAACATGTCACACACCGCTCCACAAAATGAGCGATATCCTTCTTCATTCCCGGCCACCAGTAAGACTGTCTCAAGTCTCGATACATCTTGTTTGTTCCCGAGTGTATGGAATATCGCGACTGGTGCGCTTCTTCTAAGAGGCTTGCTCTCAGATTGGCCAGTTTAGGAATCCACACACGGTCTTTCATACACTTCAGGCCACCATTGTTGACTTCGAACAACGATGCAACTCCGACTACTCTTTCGCTCTACGTTCTCCTCCAATAGCGCTTCTTCTTGAAATTTCTTAGCTTCTTCATGGAGGTTCGAGGTAGCCTCGACTCTGAAAGCTACAACTTTGATCTGTTCTCCCCGTTCCTTTCGACTCAACGCGTCGGCTACTACATTAGCCTTACCTGGGTGATACAGAATCTCGCAGTCATAGTCGTTCAACAGCTCCATCCATCTCCTCTTTCTCATATTTAACTTCTTCTGGTCAAACAGGTGTTTCAGGCTTTTGTGATCGGTGTAAATCTGACACTTTACTCCATATAAGTAATGTCGCCAGATTTTCAGCGCGAACACAACCGCCGCTAACTCCATGTCATGAGTGGGGTAGTTCTTTTCGTGATCCTTCAACTGTCGAGAAGCGTAGGAAATTACCTTTCCGTTCTGCATCAGCACGCACCCCAACCCAAGCTTAGAAGCGTCACTGTATATCACAAAACCCTCCGATCCGTCAGGTAACGACAAAATCGGTGCGCTGCTTAAACTTTCTTTCAACTTCTCAAACGCAGATTCTTGAGCTTCAGCCCACACGAATTTGACGTTCTTCCTTGTCAAAGAGGTCAACGGCGAAGCTATCCGAGAGAAGTCTTGGATAAACTTTCGGTAATAACCTGCTAAACCGAGAAAGCTCCTCACCTCCGATGGGGTTCTTGGCGCCTCCCAATCTTTAATGGCTTCAATTTTAGCAGGATCTACCTTGATGCCGTCCGCCGATACTACATGACCCAAAAACTGAACTTCTCTTAACCAAAACTCGCGCTTCTAGAATTTCGCATATAACTTCTCACGCTTAAGTAATTCCAGCGCTGCTCGAAGGTGCCTCTCGTGGTCCTCTCGGGTACGAGAATAGATTAAGATATCATCAATGAAGACGATCACGCACTTATCCAACAATGAGTTACACACCTGGTTCATCAAATCCATGAACACCGCTGGCGCATTAGTCAACCCGAAGGGCATGACTAAGAACTCATAATGTCCATATCTCGTACGGAAAGCCGTATTCGGCACATCTTATTCTCTCACCTTCAATTGATGATAACCCGACCTCAAGTCTATCTTTGAGAAGTAACTCGCACCTTGAAGTTGGTCGAAGAGGTCATCGATCCTCGGAAGCGGGTACTTGTTCTTCACGGTTACTTTATTGAGCTCACGGTAATCTATGCACATTCGCATAGATCCGTCCTTCTTTTTAACAAACAGTACCGACGCTCCCCAAGGCGATGTGCTCGGACGAATAAAACCCTTGTCGAGCAACTCTTGCAACTGGGTCATCATTTTTTTCATCTCCGCTGGTGCTAACCAATAGGGCGCGCGCGCAATCGGTGCCGCCCTAGGTACTAGTTCTATTCTGAACTCCATTTGACGATCTGGAGGCAGACTTGTCAAGTCATTCGGAAACACTTCCGGATACTCACTCACGACCGGGACATCCCCCACACCCTTCTTCTCTTTCTTAGCATCTAGCATGTAAGCTAAATACCCCAGACATCCCTTTCCCAAACACCGTCTAGCTTTCATCAACGAAATCAAGCACGACTTCCTATTTCGTTGATCTCCGTAAATTAGCACCTCTTTCTTATCGGGCAAGACGATACGGATCAGCTTCTTATTACAAACTATGTTAGCGTCATTTTCCGCTAACCAGTCCATTCTCGGGACTACATCAAACTCCCCCATTCCCATAGGATACAACCGTAATGGGAATAGATTACCATCCACGTCTATGCTACAACTCTCATAAACTTCCTTCACCCAGACTCGACCATCATCTGCTATCTCTACCTCAAACCCAAGGTTCAACCTTTTGGGTTTCACTTGCAATTTTTGAATAAACTTGGGCGACACAAACGAACGGTTGGCCCCCGAATCAAACAGTACTTTAGCAAAGATCGAGTCTATAGGAAAGGTACCTGTTACCACATCAGGCGTGTTCTCCGTCTCTTCGGCCGACATGTGGAAAGCCCTTGCTCTGGCGCGAGCCGACTCCACATTCTTCTCATTACTCTTTCCTCCGCTACTGCCACCTTCACCCCCAGCATAGCCTTTCTTCAACTGCGGGCAATCCCACTTGACATGACCCAACAACCCACACTGATAACAAGCCCCCGGGTCGCGACAGTCTCGAGCTAGATGCCCCGCTTTCCCACACTTGTAACATCCTCCCTTATCAGCCCAACATTCTCCCCTATGCATCTTGTTGCATTTAACACACGACTTATCCACTGACTTATACCCCGCCCGCAGATCGGGTCTGGCTGCATTCGGTCTTTTACTGTCCCGACTCGGCCCCGTCCCACTTACGCTTATCTCCGACTCTTTCGGTCATCTGTCTGGCCTTTTCCTTCTCAGTAAGCTCCGCGGTATCAACCGCAGCCTGAAAAGTAGCCGAACCTTTCACTTGCACCAACTCCCTTATACCGCTCTTCAGCCCATAAATGTACCTCTCTATCCGCCTTTCCTCAGTAGGTACGTACAACTCAGCAAACCGGGCCTTTTCGATAAACTTCGACGTGTATTCCTGAACTACATTGGTCCTTGCTCCAAACCCATAAACTCTTCCTCCAACTTTTTAACTGCCGCCAAAAGACATAACTGCACTCGGAACCTCTTAACAAAAGATCCCCACGGCATACTCTTCCCTACTTCTGATCCTTTACCCCCGGTCTCAACATCCCACCAGTAAATGGCCTCAGATTTCATCATTGACATTGCAAACAGTACCTTATCTTCCTCAGCGCACTTGCTGGTATCAAATGTCAACTCCATTTCGCGAACCCATTTCAAAGCTAGAACAGGATTGCGCTCTCCGCTGAACGTTGGAGGTTTGTACGAAGCGAAGGTTTTAAACGAACACCCCTTTACTGCTTTCGGTTCAGAAACAACAATCGGGGTTGTCACCGAATTGTTCCCTATTTCAGTTCGCGGTGTACTACCCTCCTCAGTCTTTCTCTCAGTACTACTCTTGGTTCCTCCCCCCAGACGTAGTCTTATTTTGGATGTCTAACACTGCTTGTAGAGTCTTTTGCAGTTTATCCATCTCTGTCGTGACCTTATCCTCAGTTACAAAAGTCGGTGCGTTTTCAGGTTTACGCCCCTTCTTAGCTTTTGCTTTCTTCACCGGTGCTGAACTTTCCTGTTTGGATATCGCTTGAATTTCTGGTTCCTCAACACTCCTAGCCTTGCGCTTAACCGGCGCTTTCTTTTTCTTCCCCTTGCCTTTGGTGGTTGCTGCCCCCACCTCAGTAACGACCTTTCTTGGTACTGTTCCTTTGCCCCTCCCACGACCTCTACGATCGGAATCAACCTACTTCTTAGAGTTCTTGCCGACATTCTGATACACAACAACAAAAGACTCATTTACTACCACAGACTTATTTAGTATTACAGCAACGGAGCAATAAAGCGATTCAAGCACGCACATGTACCTGTAAGTTCACAATTACACTGGCCAGGTGTAACTCCAAACTTACCTTACATGACCGCCCTCGGTACCCTATTAGCCCCAAATCTAAAATAGTGCCCTCTTAACGCATTCCTGATTCTCAGTTGTGATTTCTACTTCCCTAAAGTTTAAGTCTAGGCCCATCCGGTCACCTAAATCCCTTAAACTACGGCTCTGATACCAACTATAACAACCCCAACAATTTTAAACAAGCAAAACATATGACATAGAATATCCCAAAATCGTGTCTCAAAATTTCTTACATAAAATCCAAAATTTGGTTGGCGGAACAACCTACACAACTGAGAAATAAACTAAACAGGACTATAGTGTCACTATACTATCAAGCCTCCTCGCTAACGCCCTGCTCACTTGCCAGAACCTTTAATTACCTGCTTTCCTGAAAAGGTTTTAATGTGAAAATGCGAGGGTTAGACCATGAGGTCTAGTGAGTCCCTCTTAACAGTTATCAAAGCATTTAAAAACAGTTTATCATTTTCAGAGAATATCATTCATAAATCTGTTCATATAAAATCGTTCACGGATAAAGGTCCGCCCCTCGTAAATTGGCACCCTGAGGTCGCCCTAAGGTGACAATGAGTCAGTCTCATGCTGCCTTACATGGGGCCACACTACCCCTTGGCATAAACGGGTCACACCTCCCGACACGAGCTGGCGGACCACACCCCCCGACTTGCCAATTTACAACTCAAACAATGTATGCATACATCCCATATAAACTTTAAACAACTTTCATGAAATTAAAGCAATAAAACATGGCCTTTCTCATCATGTACTCGCTTTAGAAAACACATTAAAAGTCACGCATTTTAGTTAGAAAACTCACCTGGTATGCTTACTTCCTTTCCTACTTTGTTCTGTACTTCCAAACGATCTACCTGAGTGAATGGACACAAACATAAACGGATCAACCCACTGTCCGGATAACACTTCCCGGACTACACTACTCTCCGGGTAACATAGCTTCCCGGATAATCCTACAATCCGGATGGATCTACTGTCCGGGTACTTCCTACTTACCGGACCCCAAACTTCCCGGACACTTAAACTTACCGGACAACCCTTAACGGATACTCCGCTCATCCGGAAACATTCAAACGGTTCGAAGTGTACGGACATCCAGAGGACTTTTCGGACGTCGATCTGACTCCTATTTGGTCCGAGAAATCACAGATACGCTCGAATCTTACGGATTAAAGATTAGCAACAATATTAGGATCACTATGCTTAGGGGTGTCAAAAATAACCGAAACCGAATAACCCACCCGAACCGAATGAAATTTGGTTTAAACGGTTTCGGGTTAAACGGTTCGGTTAACCGAATAAGAATCCTTATTCGGTTCGGTTTTTGGTTAATTATAGCTGCGAAATCTTAGCTGCGAAAACACTATATGATGCCTAATTTCTCCTATTTAGTTCAAACTCAACTTTTCAACAAAACCCCGAAACAACTAAATCATCAGCAAGAATTAAGGATTAAAGATGAGGAGGAGAGGTTACCTGCTACGATTCTTGCAGAGAACGAATTCCGATTCCACTCTTTCTTCTGATTCGAGTTCGATGATTCTTCTCCTCAAATACCCCAAAACCTTCAAAAACCATCTTCTCTTTTCTCTCAATAACACATCCGCCAAACACAAACAAAATCAGGGAATTAGAATGTGCCTAGGGTTTTGAGCCCTTTTATACCCCATCTCCTATTTACCAAATAGCCCCACAACTTCTTTTATTCAAAACTCAACACCAAACGCAAAACATTCCGATGGGTCGTTACAAAATGAGGGTTATTTTAGTCCTTTCAATATGTTTACCTTTTTCCAGTTAAACAAAACCACAGGGACCAACTTGTAATTTACTTTATTATTATAGTATAATATATATATGGGCAAAATGCGTGAAATAGCAACCTACTTTCATTTATTTTCTTATTATAGCATTGTAATTTCACTTTTTTCTTATTATAGCAATGTACTTCAATTTATTTTTTATTAGGGCATTGTACTTTAAAGAATTTACCCATTTTAGCATTGGATAACCTGTTACCTTTAAAACCGGTTTTCTTTTGCTGATGTGTCATTTTAAAGTGACGTGGCTGTCTACATAGCATTAAAAAAAATCAAAATTCATTTTAAATCCTTTCAAAAAATACGACTCCCACTTCACTATTTCAGACCACTCTTCATCTCCCTCACGATTTTAAACCCTTGTTCATCTCCATCGTTCGGCTCCATCTTTAAACCAATGATTTTTTGTGAACATTTTTTTTTCGTGTAATAGCGATCTTTTGTAAACATGTTTAATCACTAAAATTATAATTTTTGGTAAACATGTTTGATTATGTTGTAATTGAAACTGAGTAATAAAACGAGGTAATAGAAGATAATTTTGAAAGTACAATGTTGTAATGAGAAATGCAACGTCAGCACCATAGTACACGTGGACAGCCTATGTGGACAATGAGGTGGCATGAAAACCTGGTGTAGTAGGTAAATTTAAAATATAATGCTATAATGGGTAAATACTTTAAAGTACAATGCCCTAATAAAAAATATATTGAAAGTACATTGCTGTAATAAGAAAAAGTGAAAGTACAATGCTATAATAAGGAAATAAATGAAAGTAGGCTGCTATTTTACGCATTTTGCCCTATATATATATATATATACACACACACACACACACACACACTTGCAAAAGGAGTTCATTGGAACTCCATCCCCCTTTTAGCGATGAACTCTTCCACCTCCACCTCACCACCATCCTCCGCCACAATCACAACAACAACAACAACAACAACAACAATACTCCTCTGCCTCCTCCTCTTCCGCCTCTTCTCCGCCACAATCACAACAACAACAATACTCCTCCACCTCATCCCCGTCACTCTCGTACTGGTATCTCTTCCAATCCCTCAAAACACCTCCCTCTTTTCCTTCTCACCACCTCCACCTTTTTTCACCTCCCTCTTTCCCTTATCATCACCACCATCTCCCAATATAACCCGCACTTTGCACTCATATTCCTTGAACTACATCCACCGAACCACCCATCTTCACAGAATTGCCACCACCTGCAATATATATATACACATCACACACATACATATATGCACACACACACACACACACTACACATACACACACATTGCACACATACCGATTTGTAAGAGAGAGATAGAGGGACGTTGTGGTTGAGGAGCTTGGCGATGGCTTCCAAGATCTCGAATCAGATGTCGGAACCGTGGAGGAGAGTGTTGAGATACTAGTCGGAAATGAAATCCTCACCGGAAAAGAAGTGTCCGGTGATCTTCACCGAAGAAGAGGTGTCCAACTTTTATAATAGTTTTTTTATAAAGAAAACTAGGAAAAGACAAAAAGAGAAAATAACAAAAAAAGACCAAAATGCCCCTCATTTAACGAATGGGAGTTAACATCCTCTAGTGCCAGGGACTAAGTTGTTACAGAAAAACAAAGTCTAGGGTCTATCTTGTCATAAACAAACTCTAGGGGACCAAATCCATGATATTTTTGAAACCATAGGACCAAATCTGTAATTTTCTCTAATAAACCATAGGGACCAAATCCGTAATTTACTCTAATCTTTGGGGTTTTTTATTTGTAACACTTTTGGTCGGTAGAGTTTCGAAATTACAGATTAGTAATCATGGTTTGCAAAAACGGTCGAATTCGGTCCCTCCCTCTAACGGCAGTTAACAAACCCAGACGCAACAACATCAAACCCCAAGAGATTTCAAGATCCCATATTTATGGGATTTCATTGAAGTTTTGGAACTGAAAATCAAAACAATCATTCAAACCAACTTTTGGGGTTGGGTTCCAAATTTTTTATGTTATACGAAAATAAAAGGATAACAAAACATGACTTTACCTCTCTTTCAATAAGAGGGTTATATAGACTTTCTTAAATAAAACAAAAACATGTTTTGTCATTAATTTACGTCAAATGTCGGTTGCTCCCCACATTATCAAAAACAATACGGTTTTTAGCTCTAAAATTATTTATTCAAAACAAGTTCAAAAGTTCTTTGACCACAACTAAAATTATATTTGAAGAAAAAAAAACATTAACAAATGGATCGTTCATGTCGCATAAAAAGAAATTAATTAATAAAAAAATTGATAAATGGTACAGTTTTCGATGGTGGTTTTATATTTCAAGATGCATACACTCTTCTCTAAAATCAAATGGACACGAAGATATTAAGATTGAAGGCTTCCATTTTCTATTTCAACTATTGTACTTCAAAATCATGATAGACAACTTCTTAATGTCTCATCTATCCATGATTTTTCCCATTTTAATAACTTATATTAGATCAAGATTTTTTTTATGTAGAATGGAAGAGATTAAATTCTCCAAATATGTAGTCTTTTCTAAAATTTAATGCTAGAAATTTTAGAATTTTTTTCTCAACGAGTGGACCATTGCTACGCTCACTGCAGTAAGTCAGACACTTAATTGGTTGGTCATCTTTTTTATGCTTTATGACATTTAGAAGTGTACAATTCTATATGTTTATACACAAGTCTAGAGATTTTTTAAGAGTAAACTTCGAGTGGGGGAATCTAGCCTTTGACTGTTTAGTCAAGCGGTTTAGTGGCAAGGATAATGAAGGAAAGATATCAGTATTGGATTGAAGTACGTGTAGGAGTAGAAGGTGAGGTAAGTGGTCAATTTGGAAACCGTGTAGGGTGGTCGAACAGGTGGGTTGTAAAACACCTGTATAGCAAGTTGTTGTAAGGGCGAGAAAGTGACCGTTGGTCAAGTAGAGCGTCAAGGATAAGTTGTTGCGAGTATAACAGTTGACCTTGTTAGAGTGAATAGTCTTCAATTGCATATTGAGTTTCATGCATCTTGTCTTTAAATGTGTTACCTGAGCTCCTTCATGTTAAGAGTATATACGTACATAATAATTTTCTTATTGTTTTGGGAAATAAGTTGATGTGCGCAAGTGTGTGTTTTTAAAGAAAAAGACAAACTTGTTTCGTTGTACGATAAGAACTTTGAACTTAGTGTTCTGCAAAGTATTTCACCTTTTTCATGCTGAGAGAATCTTCGTTGCAAAAATCATGGAAACGTTTAATTGTAAGGTTTTTATATAATCAAAATGAGTATTGACACGCTATTATCATATAAATAAGTGTGGGAGTCGACTAACTCACTTGGTGTATGTGATTTTGTTCGAACTTCTCTAATTGTATTAGAAAGGTTTTATTGGATATATTTTGTTGTGCCGACATCGATTTGGTTGGACAATGTTGTGAATTATCGTGGGGTTACATGTGAGCGACCCTTACGGTCATTGTGTTTGATCATTCAGCTTGAGTGGTGTCGTGTCATGCACACTCAAGCTTGTTTTATAACATTGTATCTATTAAATTTTCAAATGTGCAAATGATTTCAACCGTTGTGTCATCATGCATGAAGGCTATGAACTCGCTAGGTCGGGAGGGATATTACAATCGAGATTAAGGAAAGGTTTGGGGTGTTGAAATTGTCGGTTGACCAAGTCGAGTTATGACCTTCGTGTTTTCGTTAGAAGAAGGTGGTGAATAGCGGAAGTCTCGAGCAATGAATTCGGAAATGTTAGTACGATTGAACTTTAGAATCTCGTTTGATTATTTGAGAATGGTTTTAGTTTGGGGTGAAATTTGGGATTGTCGAAGTGATTCTAATGATGGCATGTTAATAAGTAGTGTTATGGTACTTGACGAAATGTTATCGGCTTTGAGCCTGAGTAATGAGGTGGTCTTGCAATTAGATTTTGCGTTAAGGAAGTCTTGTGTTTTCCTCAAGTGAGAACGGTGGGATATAAAGTTGGTTATGATGCGTAGGATGGAGTGGGTTCCGTTGGAAACTCTGGTTTGTCGGAAATTATGGGAACATCATCATGTTGCCTATCGATATTGAGGTCAGTTATTGTAATATTATCCCAAGTTGAAGGCATTGTCTAGAAATTGGAACTTGAGAAGTAACTCTATTGGGTATGGATGTAAGAGGCAGTTCGGGGAAAGACGTATATTGCCATGATGTTGGACCGTCTCATGTGAGCATTAGGAAAACGGAAGAATCATTAGGGCGGGTATGTGATATCCCATGTGAGATTGATTAGCATGTTGCAGATATACACGGATGCTTTGGAGAATGCGATCAAGGTCAACCTCGTATATGGTACTTTGAAGAACCTGAATTTCAACCAGCCACAAAAATTACACACTAATAATAAGTAGAGAAAATTACGTTTTTCGTCCCTATGGTTTGTTAAAAATTACGGATTTCATCTTGTGGTTTTGAAATTTCAATTTTCGTCCCTATGGTTTGCAATTCATTTCGATTTTCGTCTCTGAGGCTAATTACTACTTTTAATTATGGGGGACTAAAATGGAAATGAATTGTAACCCATAGGGACGAAGAAAGCAATCAAGTTTAAATCACAAGGACGAAAATAATAGTTAATTACAAACCATGGGGATGAAAATCGTAATTTCAAAATCACAGGGACAAATATATAAATTTTCAACAAACCACAGGGACAAAAAACATAATTTACTCTATAAGTAAAAGGGTGTACTTGGTACAAATTTCAAAATAACCCATCAAACTTTGTATATTTGCAAAAATGGGTCTCCTTAGATTTGACCAACACCGTTGCAACTAAATCCAAGCAACATAAAACAAAGACAACTGACCTTTGTAAGTTTGATCAAGCATTTCACAACCAAATCAGAAAACTTCATATTTCTTGTGGCAAAAGACTCGTTTGATGGCGGAGATGGCCATCTAGAGGGGTCAAGTGGTTTTAAAAGATTGATCGGTACCACAAAAGACGAGGTCCGCTCTACATTATCCTGCATTTACAAACAAGCCAATACAATATAAATAAACCCAAATGAGAAACTATATACACGAGTTCAAGTGGAAAACTTCACCAATATCTTCAGCATTAAAACATTTATTGCTTTCAGAAGTTGACTGCCATCATCCATCCTTGGAACCCTTTCATCTAAAAGCCAAAGCAAAAGCTATGTAATGAGATTATCAAGTGTTCTCTCATTAACCGCATGAACAAGACACAATCTTGCTGCATAAGACACTCTGCTCAACCTGCTATAATTTAAAAGTATAAAAATTAGACAAAAAACAGCATATTTAGTGTATAAAAGTATGAAAATCACCTGCATGAGGGTGTTGAGAACATATTTACAAGACCGTGAAGATGCACCGGTCAGACTGAAGTCAAAGGTCTTTGCAACCTGATGAAATTAGGAAAAGACCAATATGGGCATACAAAAGGAGAAATCAGAAAACATGAATTTCAAGCGAATAAATTTAATTAAATTGAAACAAGTTTGTCAGCATCTTTGACTAAATCATCCATTAAACTTCCCTTGGGATCATTGGTTGCAGCTGCCAACTCATGGCACACAACTTTCATACCTTCAACAGACTGCAAGAATAAACAGAATTATATTTGGTAGCAACCAAAATAATAAGAAATAATAAAATATTTAGTGATTCAGTAAAATACTTAATGAATTCACACCTGCTCAGGACAGCCATATGTAATGATATCTAGAGCTTCATTCCAGTCTGTGGGGCCAATTGCACCGCCAGGTGGTCTGACAAATGCAAGTCTTTCCATTTGAGGTTCTGGGGGAGCATACATTTCCCTAAAACAACAAATTATTAAAAAAAATAATAAAAAGGCCAATTACTTGACCAAATGATGCGTCTTTTCATAGCAATTAAGAAATGGGGGCAAAAGTCTGATTACAAGTAGAAAAAGAAAAACTACAAAAAAAAAACAGAAGGGCCTCATTACCTGCTAAAAACTGGTCCAGACATGGATCGGAAACTTCACCACTTTGCTCGGCAACATCAGAACTATACAGCAATAAATAAATTGAAGTAGATCTTAATGATTAAGCAAAGAAAACCTTGGTAAAACAAAATGATTAAGCTGAAGTCCAGAAAGTTTAAGTTTACCCATTTCCCCTCACAGAACGTCTTAAAGCAGCTCTTGCTTCACCTGGCTTCCCCTCTTTCCTTTTTTCCGTTTCCTGAGTCTAAATAAATAGGAAAAAGAAAAATAAGGTGACAATAATATACCAAAAGAAAATTAAAAAATAGCATTGTTTGTCCCAAAAAAATAGCAATCATTCTCCATCACATTTATTCAGATAGTAATATACCTTCTACTTGAATCTATCATCTAGCATGCTTCTTTGTGCTTCAGTCAGCTTCCCAACGTATCTCCAGACGTCATCACCTTTAATTAAAATTTAGATTTAAAAAGACATTCCATTTGTTAAGGTTCAGTTGAGAAAGTAACCTTAAATTTAAGATAAGATTAAATAAACCAGTTAAACTCACCAAAAATCTTATAACCAGTGGCTAGACAATTTAAAGCCGCTTTTCTAAGTTCACGATCTCGTTCAGCTGTTAAACTTGCAACAATTTGCAACGATTTTAGCTGTCCAGTTATCTGCACAGTGGTGAAAACTGAAAAGCATGAGCAAGCTTCAACTATAAGATGAAGTACAAAGTTTAGGTGACTATGTACCTCTGACCCATGATTATCCAGCAAAAATTCAACAAGATCAACACACTTGATTCTCGTCCTGTTATTTCTGGAACGCAAACCTTCCAAAATATAAGGGAAAGTTTTCACAGCTGAATAACTATGTATTATCTTCTTCATTAGTTCCCGCAGTTTCTCTTGCAGTTTCTCAATGTTATGACCAGTCTGCACAAAAGTTCAATAATAGAGTCGGTATTAAGATCAAAATAAACAAGAGCATCCACTAGAATATATATATATATATATATATTTGGGTCAGAGTAACCTTCTCAACAAAGCAAGGAAGAAAGATGGAAGCTTCAGATTCGTTCTTTCTCAACCAAGCAAGGAAGAAAGATGGAAGCTTCAGATTCGTTCAGAGTGTAGTTCTCATTTGCTAATGTGTCAAAGAGTTATGGGAGGAACTCCATCACCTATTTCATATTTCAGAGAGAATATAAGTAATTAACACATTAAAACCAAATATAAAACAAGGGAGTAATAGAAAATTCACCTTAAGTAGGCAAAATGTGTTGGATTCACAGAGGGGTCAAGTGGTTTTAAAAGATTGATCAGTACCACAAAAGACGAGGTCCGCTCTGCATTATCCTGCATTTACAAACAAGTCAATACAATATCAAATAAAAATAATCACAACTAATAATTAAAGTGTAATTATGCATGTTTTTATCAATTAAAATATAAACAAATAACGACGTTATCAAACCTCCCCAACTTAATACCTTATTCGTCCCGAAAAAGGTCAAAATTAATTCAAGAAATAATTTCAAATGCATGCGTTTGGGTTAATGGACGAGTTGCTAAAAGTTCAATTTTTTTCAAACCCCTATATTAGATCTAGTCGGTTTGCTAACATGTGAAATATACTTATTTTCAAAAATATGCATTTCTAAACATACAAAGCTACACTTCTCTACTCGTTCTAGCTGTCCAAACTTAAGGCTTTCACGGATTTACAGGTTTATCGCAACTTTGCCTTAATCCCAAGCTTTATGAGATGTGTGCTCATTGGCATCTTTTGATATGAGATGTGTGCTCATTGGCATCTTTTGATTTTTTTTTTTGAATTTATACCGTTAAACATGACTTTCTAACTATATGACTTTCAAGATTAAGATTCTATAAGTATTATATGACATATCACTTATAGTATACATATTTGAAATAAGGTTAATAATCGTTAGACGGAATCCGGTGTCGGTTTGTGGACATTTTTTAATAAAGAAAACAGTTAAATTATATAGAAAATTTAATTGAATATAAAAAACCAAATCACACCCTTTTCATCTTCGAACCAACCATGACTCTGAAGTTTTTTTTATATTAAAAACGAGCTTGAAAGGCTTAGTTTCAGATAGATTTATTGAAAAAATAGATTACCACTCTATTTTATCAGTTACATCTATTATTAGCATCATGTGATCCAAGAGACTCCAAACATACTCTTAACTTAGGTTTATTTTTTATTTATTATAATTTACAAGTACAAAATCCTTTATACTTCATATTTGTATGTCGATTAGATTGGACCGGTTTGGTTTCGGTGTGATCGTCATAACCTTCATTTCTTCAGAAGTACCCCAATGGAAGTTGTTGATGGTTATGTTTCTGGTGATTCTTCTTGCAAACCCGAGCTCTTCGACTAGCCTTGGAGATACAATATTGTCATTTGAGCATTCTCCGAGATCAATGTGAGAGGTCGCGACTTCCAAATTATGTCGCTGGTAGATATAAGTAGGCAAAAGGTCATCCGATTCAGTTAGAAGTGACCGATTATAATTTGGATCGATTTTCTTGAATAGTAGTCCAAAATCCAATAGAGTCAAATCGATTGAATACAATTACCATTCAGTTACTCATTCAATAATCAATCAACCACTGAATAAGTCTAATAATTATCTTTCATATTATTGTTTTTCTTTATGATATTTGTATGTAGCGCCTTTAAGATATTTGGAAAATACATGAATAACAGTAGATTAATTGGTTGAAAATTAAAGCAAAATATTGGATGAATCTAATTCGATCAAACAGATAACCAATGGTGATATCAAACGGGTGGAACCTACAGTAAAAATGGATCAAAATTGGACAAATAATTTTGACTGTGGCCGGACGCAACCTCTTAAAAAAAGAATGAACATCACCAATCATTGATTTTTATTTGTCATAACGGAATTCTTTTCAAGTTCTGACCATTAGCTAACGTCCTGAAAGTATTTTCGTATTTGATGTTTTAAAGAAATTCGTTAAAAGATTAAAATGATATTTCGTTTGCTTTGTCACTCGATATCAGTGAAATTATGTTTGATTTAATGGACTCCATGTGAATAGGCAATGCACTCATTCGAAAAGTACTCGATTTTGTTTCGTTTACGGGAATGAGTTGTAAAATTATTATGAAATAACATGATAAAAAATTCAATGCAATGTACTTTGCAAGAAGAAGAAAAAAAGGATAGCTACATAATAACGAGCATACATGGGCCTAGGCCCAAGATTTATTGATCCCGATCCTAAAAAGCTCGGCCTAGAACATCTTCTTCAAATGGAAAATATTGAGAATTTTGACCAAATTTTTGCTTTAATAGATTATCGCAAATGAAGAAGGGTGTAAACTTCTCAATATTTAGAGAACTCTCAAAAAATGAAATGATTATCGGATAAATGAGTTTTTATTTTACTCCAGTAACAAGAAACCCTGAAATAAAATGTTTAACACAAAGAAATAATATTTTATTAAATATAGGCAATATTCTGATAATATAATTAATGATGCAATCTTCAAAATCTTGAATTTGTTGGAATTGAATATAATTTTTTAGATATTTTAAACTTTGATTCTTTATTTCAAAAAACCTGTTGGAAATACTATCAAATATCTTGCCGTCATTATGCAATTCCAAAATTTTGATTAAAATGTAAAATCTGGTTGTAAAAAACCTTTCTTATAGTCCAAGTAGGTTTGGACCATTACGACCCATTTAGGGCTGGGTTCTTTGTTAGGACCCTTTTGTTGATTAAATTGTTCTTTACGTATTGCTATTTTGCTACCACATCTATATTTTTGTTGGTATATATATTGCATTGCAGCGAAATGTAAAATTCTACATTTTCTTTTCAAGTGGAAAGAGGTCTATCTTAAGAATTCCAGCTTATTAAGCCAAGACATTGAACCATGGTCACCACTGAAATTTATGGTTGCTACTTTTATGTAATCCACCGAAACTTCTACATCATTAAATCCATATTTACCCACACTTGCAACATGATACATCTTCATTCTAAAACAAAAAACTCAAATCCTCAATCTTGATTTATATCTCAATCGCATTAACTTCGTTCTTAAAAACATTTAGGATGAAGGAGTCGATTCTTACGTACATATTTATAATGCATTCATTGTCTATACAAATATGCATAGGAAAAAATGAGGTATCACACACCAACAATACTACAAGATTGTAGCGTACAACATATAGCTAACACTAATGCATACTTCTCTTACAATTTAAGACATTATTAATACCAACTACCCCATAAGAGATATCATTGAAATTTGAAGATGAAATATAAGCAACTTGAGATGATTTTGTATTAGTTAACAATGTTAACTTATTTGAAAGCAATATAGATGAAATATAAGCAACTTGACATGATTTTGTATCAGTTATATCTTAAGTCCCTCATAAAATCTGATTCACGTGATTTTAGCAACAAGAATAATCCATGCACAATGCAGCTAAAAAAACTACACTGCCAGTTATTTTGGTCCCATTTGTTATCAAGCGTCAGGCGTCATAATATGAAGCATCATACAGTTTACGGAAAAAACATGAAGGGTTTTACCCTTATGTTTGTTTATTAACAAATGAACCTCAGGTAAGTGAGTTGGCATCTCTCCTAACATATGTTAAGAGTATTTCTATATGCGTATAATTAGTACAAGGGACAACAATGTGGTGACTAGTAGACTCACAACATGATCAAGAATTCACTGTAAACAGGATTTCTTGTAATGCCCACAAAGTAAGAGATTTTTACATAGATGGAAAATCATATACATAAATATAAAGAAACTTAACGTGATCTAAGAGATGTTACATCTTCCTAATTTTATGTATTTATATAACCGAGTAAATGGTTTATTAGTAAAGACACCTACTTAACATGCCTAGCTTTAGAAAATCAAGACTTGCTATACGATGTCCATAAATAGTAAAAAGTATGACAATTACTAACATGAAGCAGAAAGACTAGTGCTATAACAATCTTTTACTTGCCCTTAAAATAGCACCTAAATCTAGAGAAGAATACAATTTTACTTTAATAGTGATATCAGAAAGGTAAAGACAAACAGAAACGTCTGTTAAAAAAAGAAGTGATATTACCATCACTGCTTGCCAAGGCATCAGCTCTGATGGTAATATATCTTTACCCATAAACCTAATACATCCAAATGTGGTAATATAACTTTACCCATAAACCTAATACATCCAAATAGAAACCAAAAACCAGTCCTGGAACAATGTGGTAATATATCTTTACCCATAAACCTAATACATCCAAATGTGGTAATATAACTTACCCATTTTTACCCGCAAAACCCATTTATCTTTTTACCAAAGGGTCATTGGCACAGCAGTACCCGGTTACCGGTAAAGCCCAACCTTCATGGGGGTCAAGGGTTCAATCCTTACCAAAGGCGAGGAGTGTGGGTGAGTATTTTCCGTATGTAACTATTATATACAATGAGGCATAGAAGCAATGCAAGAGCATGGATACAGAAATATTGGAAGGCCAAGCAACCTTGAAATGAATGACGACAAAAACAGAATAAAAGAGAGAATTTGAAGTATTAATGTCAATGAACATACCTTCACAGAGATAGTTTCATAAGGGCCAGCCAGATATGTATCCAGAAAGCCTTAAATCGCCCTCAAATGCATCCAACTTATGTAGAGAACTGGTAACCTCGGTCCCAAAACCACTAATCAGTAGGGGAAAAGGGGACGATAAGCAAAGAATCTCATCACCACTGCATGAAAATGACACACCTTAACTTCTTAAACATAAAAAGTGAAAAATATTTAAGCTGCAAGTGTAGAAGTGATCACCTCTCAATATCAATCACTTTGAAGCAGGTGAACAAGAGCAATTCTCAGTATGCATTCTTTGACAGAGTGCAAAACCTTTCCAATATATGTGATACCATGAACGCATAATATCAGAATTAGGAACAACCAGTTCGATACAGCCAAAAAAAAGAACCTAGACTGTAAATGACTCCTCCGAAATGGTTGGTTGTAGAATAAATCACGGACAGCAACTGCAACAACCAAGACATGCCTTAATAAAGTAAACAAGATTTATCCATGCTTAGCTATAAGCAAACCACATGCTTCAGAGAAGAATGACATGAATTAAGGAGTTTAATTATCTAAACGCTAAATACCACCGTTAAAATACCTGGATACATTATCAAAGAATATATATCTGAAGGTTACCATTTTCAGTTGCAGCTAGTATTTGTCCAGAATTATTTAACAAACATACAACTATATAAATGAAATTTATTGGCCAAACTTTTTACCTTCAAATATTGATGTCAACTTGATCACCTCTAAAAAAAGTTTGGTGTTATAGAGGTGGGTTAGAGAAAATACCCCCATTTTGGGTGCTTCAACCACCACTAAAACACAAAAAACAGAGAGGCTATCATTTGGCTGGTATAGTTGAAGGTCTAAGTCTTTTGCCTTTGAAATATTATTATTGTATTTTTTTTATAATTTACACACATACGTGTGTGTATATATATATATATATATATATTCCTAAATTTATATCAGTAAAATATACACATATATATTATTATGGTTTCACCTTTTTTTCCATTATGTATGTGACACAAAAATTTAATGTTATACTTATACCAACTATACGAAATCAAATCTACAGGTTCAAACTACCGCAAACATCATATAGGGCAATATTACCTAGCCTTAGACCGCGAGTCATTTGCAGAACCTTCATTCAGTGCCAAATAATCAGCACCCGATGATTTCTGTATGTGCGTCAGATGATTGTCTTCTGCATGCCAAATAGATAAGAGTTACTTGTGAGACTTTTCCCTAAATCATGTCATGTAGAGGTAAGTTGAGAAAACACCATGCAATGTAGGGGCATTATGCAGTGATTCATTCATGGGGGGTTTAACAGTCGTTTATACTTCTAAGAAAGGGCATCATCAACATGAAAAGGAACAACAGATGGTGCTTTCATAACTAATCTGTTGTTTATACTAGAGTCAGTTTGCAGAAAGTTTGGATTCCATTTTGGCATCTGAAAGATGGTGCACATGTTCACTGCTCCGTACTACACTTGGTCCCTATCTTCTGAAGAAATGTAATTATTAATTAGGTACTCCCTGATGGTTAATGCACCTTGATTTTCCTTTTGAGGTGAAACCTGAAGGATTAGATGTGTAATGTAAGTTTTGTGTCATCATATTATGCATGCAAAACTTCATAACAATCCTTGCTTTCTTGGGTATTCTTTTCTTTTACTTACTAGTTAGTTATTTGGCTTTCATTCTTACTTTTGCCAAGGGGATGAGAGAATAAATGTCTTCGTAAACTATCACTTCATACCGGATTCTATGATACATGTCTCCTAAAAGGCTGTCAAGTTCTCGTGTCTTTGCATTGCAGTTGTAAGACTTTCTAAAATCGCGATCTTCATCAGAGAACATATATATACCTATATGTGTGTGTGTGTGCGCGCACGCCTCCGTGTGTTTATTTAATTTTCAATTGAAAATTAAAGAAATGACAAGAAACCAAAATACCATAAACCAGAAATAATAAACGTCCATTAGTGGGAGAGACCAAAACCGGACACAAATATAAATTGCAGTGACAAATTTGTAAACTCTAGGAACCACAACAACAAAAAACCAGAAAAGCACATCAACCAAAAATGAAGTTAATTCTTTTTTTTTCTATTTTAGTCTTCTTTTGTTTCACATGAAGTGTGTCCAAGTAAGTATAACCAAAAATCATCTAATCCAATTGAAATCGATGGATCATTATTGGACATCCAACTGTAATTAGATTAAATTGGATCCCAAACTTCAATATGCAAATTAGATCAGGCCGGTTCTTTGAGGTAGTCTAGAATCCATTAAAACCGAACCGATCCGATTCTCGCCGATGACCATCCAAATCCAATCACTCATTCAACTATCATAAAGTGATGTGTTCACGACACTTTTTAAAAGTGTCCTAAAAAGCTTGTTACGATGCCCAAATATAGGATGCACAACTGATTGGTACTAACAATTAACTCCTATTAAAACAGTAAAACAGGCCATTTAGACATCATTGACGTCCTATAAAGCCGATTTTGTTGTAGTGTACAATCAAGTTATACAAACAAGAGTACTAACCTTAACTCGTGTGCTTGCCTACTAATGTTAACTTGGTTGTGTATGTCTAATTTGATTGTTCACCTATTGCCGATTCAGGTATGGAGCTGACAAGTATGGTCGAATATGGTATACTATACGTTCACCTGGCTATATAGATGTACAGACAAAATGTAACCAATTGGAGAAAAAACTGCATGAAATCTCTCATTTCAATATGTTTCGCATTTCTAACGAAAGAGATGTTCATAGTTGGAGCAAATGTAAAAATATGTGTTTCCCAGCACATGGATTTGACCAAAAACAGAGTTATAGATAAAAGGATAGCAATGTAATTGCACCATAACAACATACTCTGCCAAATAAATATCCAATACGAGATTGTAAACCAAATTACCATACTATAAAATAGCAGTTTAATCCGAATTCAACGGGGGTTGCCAAGAACACTGATGGACACACGATTAAGTTACTATACGACTGGGAAATAAGTAAAGGACCCTGATGTTTTCACAAAGGACACACATATGTTAATCCTTATTATCATCGAACATGTGTTGTGATACTTGTTTTTTGAGCTTTGATGAAGTTGTAGGGCCTCGATTTTTGCTGGAATAGGAGAGTCACGTCGGGGAGGTAAATAGGTTGTGACGGTGATAGTCTTGCAAACGAGCCGGATTCGAATAGGTCGACCAGCCGTGCTCGTATCAGCTTTCAAGTGTGTGTGTGTGTGTGTTTGCATAGTGTATGTGTGTGTGTTTTTTACTGTTTTTGCAAAGGAGATGGAGGGATGTCCCTGTGTATATGTAGGTGCATCATTTATGTATATATATAATTTAAAATAAATTATAATATGATAATGTAATGTGATTTTTTTCTAATTTTTTACGTGATAAAATAGGGAAATAAGAAAATAGACAAAAATACCCCTCTCTTAACAGATAATTTTTAACGAAGGGACCATTTTCAAAGCAAAATGAAAACCACAAGGATGATTTCTAGACTTATTAAAGTCTAGGTCCCATTTTCAAAAATTTCACTAAACCTCAAGGACCAAAATTAGAGTTTACTCTTTTATAAATAAAATATGATTCGGTTGGGTCGTTTTGCAATCCGCCGTGTGCATTTACCAAGCTGACCCACTAGGATCATATTTAATTTATAAAAAGGTAATTTCACAAGTGTTCAAATAACAATTAAGGTGAAACAGGGACTCACAGGCACCTCTCTTCAAGAGGCAGTGCAAGCTCGGATGGTGTTAGCACTAGCAGAAAGTCCTGAATTAATTAATATACACCGGTGTAGGTCCCAGAGTCTTATCTTCGTTTAGCCAAAAGAACTTAGAAACGATATTAATGACAGAGGAACACATTTTTGGTCTGCTACGAAACGGGCACTTGCAAAATCTTGGCTATTTTGGTCCAACTAAAAAAAAGTTGACTAAGAAGTGAAGAGCACAATTACCACTTTCAAAATTAACCATAAATGCTTGATGAGTGCAGTGCAATTGCTCAACTTCAAACAATCTTATATTTTATAAGGAAAACTTCGTAAATCCACAATCACTAGAAAATATTTGACCATTACCTATACATCTACACAAAAAACAGTCACCTAACAAGCAAATACCGTATAAATTCTATATGCCAAAAGGTCATGGGTCATCAACATTAGCAACCTTTTATCAAAGCTTGTCTAGCCCAGTGGTAAGGTAACATCCTTGGGAGGGTCAGTGGATGGTATCCCTGACTACCCAGGTTCGAACCCCGTGGAGAGCTTGCTGCGATATCCAGATCATGGGCCTGCCACTTAGTGGTACCCTTAATTGGGCCGGGCCGTGGTCGACGGGGATTAGTCGGGTGACACCCTTAAGTGGGAGCCCGGATACCCCGGGAACGTGTGTGTGTGTGTTTGCTTGCCGTTCAAAAAAAAACATTAGCAACCTTTGAGAAAACAAAGTACTTTTAGAATTTTGAACCATACCTTTTAACCAAAAGCGAGAAGGAGACACAAGTATTGTGACCACCATGGCTTGATCAGTCTCAGAATACAATCTAAACAAACACAGAACTTGATGTTAGAAATCAAAAACCTTATATCGTGCAAGGGGAACACATTGTTCCATTTGCTCAAACCTTTGAGAGACCTCAGACTTGGAAGATGACTCTGAACCCCCACCCATAGCTCCATTTGCTAAAGCATTTTTCTGGGGTCTTGCGTCACCTATGTATAACTTCCTAACATGAACTAGATGTTCATTTTAGTACATGTCATTTGCATTAAGAACAACAAAAGCATATAATTGAAACAACCACAACAACCATAGAAAGCCTTTTATCAAGGAAGAAAAGGCTTTACCTACGTCCTTCTTTTCCACTAGAAAGTCGAGTACATAGAGCACCAACCAGATTCTCATCAGCATTGCTGCATTATGTCATCATAACACAATTAGACAATTTTGCCCAAATGTGATGCATTTAAGGGACAATTGGACAATTTTTCCCTTCACTTAAGCATTACCTACTCATATTCATCATGAGGCCAACTAATGGTTGGGATGATCGATCAAGAACAGCACCAGTGCCTGTGTATCAACAAAATAAATGCAATATGTAAGTGCCTAATAGGAATATTAGAAGTTACCACTAAAGGATGTATTTAAAAAGATTAATGTTAATCAAGATAATGATTAATAGGAATCCAGTGCTTACGTTTATCACACCATGATATTACAGGCAGTCTACAACGTGCATGAAATGTACAAGCTTTCAGCAGATCTTTATCTCTGAAGTCAGCAACACAAGTCACAAGATAATATCAAATTGAAAGAAAAAGTGTCGATGCTAAGCTCTGATAATTAAGAAGATAGCTCACCTGATGGATTTGGGAATTACTAATGCAAATGGGTAAGTTGTACACATGTCATAACTTGCATTCACATCACTAATCCTCCACCAATCATTAGATAATTTGAATGAACCACGTTCCATGGTACAAATTGATGAACGAAGTGATCCCAAACCAAGCAGCCGCTAGTACTCGTTCACTAGCCACACTTTAGGATTGGTACAACTGCATCTGGAAGGACCAGAAGAAAAAGCATACAGATCCCCGAGTCTTGCAGGCCTTGTCCGCCGAGATAATGCAACAAAAACAGCACGTTCTGTACATTACACGCCACCTATATTAGTTTTTCTGCCAAATGTGTAATGAATACATCGCCAATGGCCAAATACATGAGAACTTCCTTCTGAAGCACGCATATCATCCAAATACATCCACAAGCATGAACACGCCTAAAAAACACCAGCTTTTTCTCTTTCATTCTCGCTGAAATTTATGAAAAATCGGTAACTTTGGATTTAATGTTTAGGCCTATAAAAACTTTAAACTGTTTATAAAATGCGATACCTGTTGCACAAGAAGTTCCCAAACCGACAAGAAAGCACACAGTCCAGAAAATCTACCAAAAAAGCCTGCATGATCCCGTAAGAGTCAATAACATAATGATTGTGTGAAAAGAATACATATATGTAGTCCATGAAGGGAGATACCGATGAGAACTCAAATGCAAAAGGGTACATCCGTAATAATTGTGAGACACTATCAACCCACTGTCAAATGAAATCAATATACAAAGGATTAACATAATCACGATAGATGCTTTTATAGCTAATTGATGAAAATTTAAGATGAAGAAACTGAGATTGTTGGGAAGGGTTGCCTGAGGAAATATCGGAGAATAATTGTTTGAATCGAGACTGGAGCTTGAGAAGTCAATGATCCGGATGACTGGCGCAAAGATGAAGTAGAGATGTAAGGGCATGTTGCCACTACCACTAAAACTTGGCATTCCAGCTCGGTCTGAAAATGGATGCCCAAATGCCAGCCAATCTTTTTCAACAAGAGCATGCATCAAATAAAGAGAAGCCAACATATCAAGGATAGATAGGTTGGGGGTATTAGGAATATATAAAAGCCAATCAGGAATATATCCCATACATGGGTGAATATATTAAATCCTACATGATAAAGGAAGTTTGCGTAATAAAATGTATGGCAAGTCAATAATACCTGATCCATCTATGGTGCGGTAATATGGATCGAGCAATAAACTTGCAAGGGAAACTAGCTGGCTTGTTCTGTCCCATCCATCGCTGCACAGCACAATTGCATGTTGCTCAAAAGTGTCATATTAACAGAATTTTTCTTCGTCAAACTATAGTACACATTAAATTTACCTGCAATGAACAAGCATGGATGCGGACTCCAAGGCAACACGGGCAGCAATCCAAGCAGAACCAGCCAATACATTCTGAATATGTATTAACCAAGCACCATCACCAAAGGTTGATACTGAAGCAGGCATACTGCTCAGATTACCTCCACCTCATGTCCATCCACCATTTCTCTGTTCCATCAATACACCATCATCAACTTTTTAAATATAACAATAAGATAGTGTTCCAATTTCACATTGCAGGTAAAGTTAGATGTTTAGGGATTCCAGTGATACCAAGAATTATGACATTCCATCCGACGATTTAGTCCCATGTGTATCCAAGTAGTCTCTGAGCCGAACAAGGCTCTCCCTCATAGCATGGATATTGTCTATCCCAAAGAATACAATCTAAACATATGTACAAACAACTTGATGTTACAAATCAAAAACCTTAAATATATATATCATGCAAGGGGAACACATTCAAACCTTTGACACACCTCAGACTGGAAATAATTGGAAGATAATTGACAAAAACAATCAAATAGAAAATAACCTCGAGTCAAGAATGCCATGGGTCTCTAAAACCTGGAAGGCGTAGAAACTAGGGTTAGCAATCAAATAACGAAACAATGAAAGGAATGTGTAAAAACAAGTGATGTAAATAAATACCTGATCGGATGGAAAATCTAGGGTTTGATGAATGTGTAGAACAGCGTGTACCTCCTCCATTCTCTCGTAGACTTGACTCTGCCAAAAACTAACCAACATTAAAACAACAAATTAACATATTTGATGCATGATTTCCACACTTGATATAAAAAATCGGCCTTATTATTTTTTGGGGGATGCTTTTAGAGTTGAGATTTAATGCATTTTGTGTCTAGTATTTCTCACCTATAAGATATGTTATGGTTACAAAATTGAGAGAATATATGAATAATAGAATAGTGCAAGTAATGGAAACAAAAAACTGAAGAAGATAACCTGAAGAGATGATTGAGACATGAGAAAACCCTTGAGACTTTGTCCGTCTAACATCTATTAGGGTTTTGAGAGCATCTTTTTTCCTATTAATCTATTAGGGTTTTGAGGCCAAACAAAACATTCTTCTGACTTGCATTCTTCTCCCACTTTCTGTTGTGTTACAATCGGGAAGAAAAACCTTAAGATGAGAGACATAAATAGACTCTGGAATGGGTGATAAAGCTCCACATAATCAAATCCTCCATTGAAGAAACCAGACTGATGTGATTGAATTGAGAGAGATCGCTCGCTACTAACGAACCGTTGGGTTTTAAAGGTAAGTGAGTGGGTTTAAACAAGGAAACTGATTGATTTAATTGCGGATTTGATTTTTAAAGATTGATTTTTCAATCATAATTTTATGAGTAAATTACATATTTGGTCCCTATTGTTTATGTGTTTTAACAGCTTGAGTCCCTGTTTTGAAATAATTTATAGATTACCACACTACTTTATCAATTACGTCTATTATTATCATCATGTGGTCCAAGAGACTCCAATCCTACTCTTAACTTAGGTTTATTTTTATTTATAATAATTTAGAAGTACACATCCTTTATACTTCATATCCGTATGTCAATTAGATTGGCCCGATTTGGTTCTGGTGTGATCATCATAACCTTCATTTCTTCTTTCAATGGTACCCCATGGAAGTGGTTGATGGTTTTTTTCTAGTGATTCTTCTTGCAAACCTGAGCTCTTCGACTAGCCTTGGAAATACAATATCGTCATTCAAGCATTCTCCGAGATCAATGTGAGAGGTCGTGACTTCCAAGAAGCCGCGAATGTTTTTGGTTATGATGCCCAGAGGCAACCCGACACCGCCTTCGAGTCCTACAAAGGACCACATATAGGTAGGTCAATGCCACCACTAGGTAGCAACTAAAGCATACATACATATATATTTTGTATGTATGTAAAATACTAGTTAAGTTAGAACCTCTTAGGATCATTATTTATAGATAAATATGCTCCATGGCATCGATATCAATTAAAAGCTTCTATGTAATATACAGTATCGGCATTCGAGCATTCTCCGAGTTTAATGCGAGAGACTGTGACTTACAAGAAGTCGTGAATGTTTTTGGATATGATGCCCAAAGGCAACCCGACGGCCGACACCACCTTCGGGTCCTACAAAGGACCACAATTAGGAGGTCAATGCCACCACTAGCTAGCAACTAAAGCATGCCTACATATATAATTTGTATGTATGTTTGGATCATTACTTGTAATTAAATATGTTCCATGTCATCGGTATCAATTAAAAGCTTTTTTGCAATATATATTAATATCTACTGCAAAAATGTTATATAAATACATGATAATCCATGTCTTGTGCGTTAACTGTTAAACCTATTGGAATGATACGAAAACTATAATGAAGCTTATAAAGTGTGGTATCAATGGTCGTCGATGATATATTTTTATTTGATTTAATTTAATTTGTTTCGTATATGGATCAAAAGGGGTCGATGTTGATTAAGGATCAATAGATCACGCATAACATCTCCTAACATTGGCGCAAAAAGGGGTTTGTTTGTAACCAATATTTATCGAGTCAAATCAAATAGTATCACTCTAAGAGCTTCATCATGTGAGACAAATCACGCACACCGCAACCCGCTTAGTGATTGGTATAATAGTTCATTGCTCACAGGGAGCTCAATCTCCAAAACAATTATAACCTCCATATTGGTGTTGACAAGGGGGTGTTTGGTTCATGGATTTTGAAGGAATTGGAATAGAAAATTTCTTTGACCAAATTTGAGATCATATGTTTAATTCACATAATGAAAATGATGGAATCCTTTGAATTCCAATGAATTCCACATATTAAGGAACTCATCATTCCTCTGCTAAAGGGAAAGAATTGAATTTCTACCAACCAAACGCGTGATCAAACTTCATTCCAATTCCTTCAAAATCAAATATTTTTGATGGATTCCAATTCCATCAAATTTCATTCAAGGAACCAAATGCCCCAATTCCACAAACTCTTCCATGTTTATGCAAGTATAGTTACATATAATATTATTTGACCCCTTTAAGGTTGATATGAGAATATATGGTGTCCCATTATATTACACTCCAAAAGAGTCATTCAAGAGAAAAAGGATGTTTGAGCATATATGAAGGAGAAATAGTCCAAGTCTATCCAATGTCGAATTACAACACATCCCCACTCAAACGGAACGTACATTGAAGTGATCATACTTGAGTCAGATAAACCAAGATACCGAACAAGAAAGGAACATATTGCGATTGATGTATTAGGTGCATGCAATGGGGACATGAAATTTGTCTATGTTTATGGTTCTTGTCGTTGTCATGCTTAACTTGTGTCATGATCAAATCAAACCCACAAAGATTTTGCTACAGAAGGTGGGTTTTGTATGGTTATAAGTTGGCTTATTTTTTTATCTTATTGAAAAAGTCGTATTTGGTTAGCGGTAAACAACCTTATAAACTAGCTTTTCGAAAGATATATTTTTTCTTTCAATTATCCCCTTGTACATGTTTTCAGTTAGTTTTTCAACATGTGAAGAACAAATAACATTGTCCTTGACCTTGCCTCACTTTAATTGTTATTAGAAAAAGTAAAAGTTTTTGTCTTGATTCAAGTGGAGAAAAGTCGGGGTTTCTGATGCCGTGAATGTCTATGGAGATATATCAGATATGACTAGTTATTAGCTAATTTTGACCAAATACAACCCAGCCTTGACCAAAGTAAACAAGGGCCCGTTTACAAATGCTTATCCGGGTAACCGCTTACCAATCAAATTTAACACTATCACTTTCTTACCGAGTAAGATTGTAGTCCATGAAATCGGTTTCGTATGCAACAATTCACCCGATAAGCGATAACCGTGGTAAGAGTCGTCGCCATCACTCACCAGGGTAAACATCTCGATCATTTCAAAAAAAAAAATTGGTCCTTGCCATATCAATCCGGGTAATGTGACTTGGTAAGCACAAATCGTGTCTAGCTCGGTTGGTTCGCCAAAGGTCGGTAACATCCTGGGGGGGACTGTGGATGGTATCCCAGTCTACCTGGGTTCGAATCCTAGGGGAGCCATTCGGGGGCACGAGGAGTACCCAGTCCTTGGGTTGGTCCGGTCTAAGACTGGGCTGATCCCCCCAACCTGTGGTTGGGCCTTAGGTCCAGCGTAAGCTGAGCCGGGACAGCGACAGATTAGTGGACTGCCCTTGGATGTCCGATACCGCCGGGGAGGTGTGTGTGCGTGTGTTACGTGGTCGTGGCCGCATGCCTTCGGAAAAAAATGTGACTTGGTAAGCACTTACCTGGGTAAATGTTTGATAAACGACCCCTTAAGTCTAATAATTATACTTTACAGTACGGTTTTTATGATATTTGTATGTAGTGCTTTTTAAGATGTTTGGAAAATATATGAACAATAGTATATTAATTGGTTGAAAGTTGGATCAAAATATCAAATAGATCAAATCCAATCCAACAGATAACCGATAATAATATCAAATCGGTGGAATCGGTAGTAAAATTGGATCAAAATTGGACAAATGATTTTGATAGTGGTTGGATGCAACCACTTCAAAGATTAAAACTCATATAAGGAAACAAAATATAGACAAATAACAAACTTCGTTAATCATTGATTTTTAATATAGACAAATAAAGTTTTAATAAAATAACCCAACGTAGACAAAATCCTTTCTACAAATCGTTCCTCAAATACCTCGGAATAAAAACATCATAAATTCTACAAATAAATAACTTAATCGGATGTTACTTAACGCCACACATGATTGCTAGTCCAACTATTGCGGAAGACTTCACTAAACAAGTCACCTCTCGTGCACTTTACTAGCACTCGCCACTTCCCAATGTAGCTAGAGCTACCCCAACCTGAGCCTGTTGCACATGCCGACAAATAAAAAGGGTTAGGCTTACGCCTAGTGAGTTCAAGCATTTTATCATGACTATATAAAAAAAACATAAATCAAATGAGTAATAGCTTAGTCATGATTTCAAAAGAGTTTACTTTAATTGCAAATCATCCATTTTCCAACTCACACACTCCCATGGAAAAGTTCCCGAAAGGTATAATACGTTTTCCAAAATGAATTACATTTCCAACTCACTCAAATATGTGAATAAGTTTAGTTTAGGGAAAACCTTCAAATACGGTTGACAAAACATACTCAACCCGTAAAACATGGAAACCATCCGTTAAATATAACTCTTTATTAAAACACAATACGAAGCGATACTAATGCGACCGTAAAAGGTAATAAATATCAAATACCATAAACGGGAAGACCCGTATCCGTTGAAGGTGGAGATAACACAAATACCCAAAACATCATACACGGATGAGATATAAACCACAACTTACGTACCATGGAAAACAATCCATATAAATAGAACACGTTACCGAAAACATGAGTAGTAACAAATACCCAAAACAACACCTTTCGGTGACGGGGGAGACCCGTATACATCGCACGTGACGGAACACCAGAGTGGGTCACTTACTATGTAATAAAAACACCCACGTGGATTACTCTCGTAAAACTGAGCTCAATCACTCCAGATCTATTGCTCACGAGACTAGGATGCCCCCAACTTCAACCACTCCAGGTCTATACATTGGGTCACCAAATCCACAACAGCACTTTAGGGATTACACCTTACTGCCCATGAGACGACGCCCGACTATCTAGGTCCACGTCTTACTTATCATGGATCCCGATGCCTATCCCGTGCTAAGCACATATATGGAATTACACCTTACTGCCCATGAGACGACGCCCAACCATCTAAGTCCACGCCTTACTTATCATGGAACCCGATGCCTATTCCGTGCTACAAAGTAAACCAACGTCTCGTAAAACTGAGCTCAATCAAACCCGACCTCTTGCTCGCGAGACTAAGGGGAAACTCAACTGTCTATGGATCCATGGCTAATAAGGTCTAAATATTACACGACCCCAAATTAATAAACGTAATGCATTCAAAACATACAATTCCCCAATAACATAAATCATGATTCAAAACTCAACTTGAGCTATCAAAACTGGACAATGTCCCCAAAACTTGATAAAACCCAATACTGAGCCACAAGCTCAACTAACTCAAAAGATAGTTCATGAAAGTCATAAAATGACATCAAATATAACAACACACGCTGTTTGCCAGTAAATACTTCAAATCCATGAAAACCCGAAATAAAATCTTGGATCGGAAAAACCCTCCTTTCCAAAGGACTCACACCTTTACATTTTCAAAACATCTCATGATGTGTTATATGCATATTTCCATTATGTCCACAAAATGCATTTTCATACAAATAGACTCCATTTATCACATAAATCAATAACTCATTTTCATGTATGATTTATCCTTCACATTTTTCCAAAATCCAAATATAAGTGTTTTATCATATTTACAACCATAAATACTTCGAAGGTTAAAACCCATCAAATAACCCAACATTGACAATTTTCATGTAAAACACATAATTGCTTGGAAAATAACATTTTGGCATGTACAAAGTTTTCGCAAAGTAACTTGAACTCACCTTGCTAGATTTAAGTTAAATCTAGAGTTCTCCAAACGTAAGCTCCTTTGAAGAAGTTTGCATCCTCAAGCCAAAACCTCCAAAAACCTAAATTCATAACTTCCAACCATGAATATTCATATTCAACCACTTTAAAACTATTCCCCAAACATCTTATATTAAAATCTTCATTTTGACCAAAACCCCAATATTAACCTAACTTCTCCAAAATCATCCAAACCAAAATTGAATAAACGAAACACTAGGAGATCATCAATGGAACATTTATAACTCATATGAAAGTATAGAAACTAGGAGGATGAACTCACCACTTAGGTTTTGATGAAAACCTAGAAAACCCCAAAATCTCTAAGATGACGTGGATGAAACTTGCTCTTGCATCTATAGATGAAATCAATAGCATAAAATGGGTAAGGAACGCATCAATCTCCAAGAGAAACCCCAAAATCGGTTAGGGTTTTGTGAGGGAGAAAAGGGAAAACGATTTGGGAGAGAAAGGGAGGAGATTCGAGACTTACCACCACCAAACACACTTGAATCATCCAATGATCTTCCAAACTCTTTCTAGATCCTTGAAGAGCTCTAAAAAAACGGAACCATAGCAAGTTGAATCATCAAAATCGGAGTTGAAACGAGAGAGATATGAAGAAATGAAGTTTGAGGGATGAAATTTGCATATATAAGCTGAACCAGTACTCCGCGCCAGTCCATCGGCGCCAAGATCGGCGCCGAACACTGTTCGTTCGGTTTCTTCTTAAACACTGTTTTGGCCATAACTTCTTCGTTATAGCTCCGTTTTCGCTCCGGAAAGAACCGTTGGACTCGTATTTGAATTCCTCATCCAACAAGACCATAAAATCTAAGATTTAACCCAAAATCTTACCTTTCATATTTTTCTTAAAAGATCGGTTTCTCACTGATTCGAAATTATGCTTATCCGAAAATTACGGGTGTTACAACATTTTTGCAACCCGGAAGAGCCTGTGAAGCTGTAGAAAATGGGATTTGCGAGTCATTTAATTCAATAATTGTTGATGCAAGAAGAAAGCCCATAATCACAATGTTAGAGGAGATAAGGATATTTGTTATGGAGAGACACTACAGAATGTTAAGTAAAGCACAAGAAAGGGAATCAGTTGTTTTCCCCGCCATAAGGAAAAAGTTAAAGAAATGGGAAAAAATCACAGGTACGTTTGTCTATGTTGGTTAATTTATCATGTATGCTTATCTATAATGGTAATTTTGTTATGTATTTTTTTCGTATGTAGATATTGGTATGTTATCCCTAGTGGTGGGAATGTGTTTGAAACACGAAATGGTTATGAAGCAATGGTGGTGGATTTAGATGCTAGAAAATGCAGTTGTAGATTGTGGGACATATCAGGCATTCCTTGTGTGCATTCCATAGTTGTCATACACTTTATCAATAAGGATCCAGTGGATTATGTTAGTAAATGGTTTACTAAGGATATTTTCAAAATGGCCTATGAGAAAACTATAAGGCCATCAAATGAGGTTTTTGTTGATGACGAAGACCGTCAAGAAGGGTTACAAGAAAGTCAAGTGGTTGCATCTCCACCAGAAATTAATAATGCAAATGAAGAATAGTTCATGCCACGACCTTAACATAGATTAGACATTACTTTGTAATATTTTAGCGCAACTTTTGGTAAATTTGGTGCAACTTTTGGCATTTTTTTGTGCAACATTCGGTATAAGGACTTAATAATATAATTTGGTTGTTTTTCGTATTTTTTTCGTATTTTTATCATACTAACCAATTTTATAAGTCATAAGGATGTATGTAACAGGTTTTAGAAAGTCCAATGGTTTATTTAACAGGTTCTGAAAAGTGCAATGGTTTCTTTGTTCCAAAAAATTGTCCAAGGACTTAATCATTCATAATGTTAAAGTCCGTTGGGTTTTATTGGAATTTTCCCTTTATTAATCATTAAATTATATTCTCTCTTCCCATTTCAAAAATTAAAATAAAATTATATTCCCTCTTTTTCTTTTTGAAGAAATTAAACTATATCCTCTTAATTATATTATTAATTTTATTTTATTAATACAATAAATGTATTTGAGCACCTCTTTTTTATTAACCAGCTAATTATTACAAATTATAGAGTAAATTACGAATTTCGTCCTTATGGTTTGGTGAAATTTTGGATCAGGTCCCTCAAGTAAAATAATTACAGAATGGTCATTGTGGTTTCATTTTTGTTATGGATCAGGTCCCTCGTATTAACATCCGTCTACAATCTCCGTTAACTTAGATGCATTTTTTGCAAATCTTTCTATCTCTTTCTTAGATTCCCATTTACAAAAATCAAACCTAAAAACTATATCTAAAATCAAACCCAAAAACTATATCTAAAATCAAACCTGGCAAAAATAATGGAAGAACACAAACACACTTTTGAATAATAAGATCAAAAACAAAAAACCATTTTTAACAAAAAAAACAAAAAACCATTTTTAACAAAAAAAACAAAAAACAAGCCCATGTTTCCTAAAAGAAATCAACAAAACCTATTTTTTGAAACCACTTTGTACAGATCTAGATTGGTTTTTCATCTTTCTCAACCCAAATAAAAGTTCCTAACTAAATCAATAACACAAAAAATATCAACTTCATCATCAAATTTGTTACACAACAACATCAACACATCCAAATCTAAATCGAAAACCTAAAGTTCATAACATATCAAAAAACAACTATGAAATCCAAAACCCTAATCAAAACCTAAAAATCACAAAAAAGAAAATGGAACAAATGCAGAAAAGCAAAAAAATTTGTCTATTTCTAAAAGCCCCATTCGATTTCTTTAACAGAAAGATCCACTAGAAGAAAAGACGTGGTCGATTTCTTCACCATATATGGATTCGCTTGATAGATGCCTTCATTCTTTGAAGCTTCTTGTTTTCTATCTCGTCAATGGAGGTGCATAAGTGTTCGAAAAAACGAAGATGTGAAGGTCTGTTGGTGAGGGATTAATAAGGTCTGTTGGTGAGGGATTAGGAAGGGTAGGTAACTTGGGGAATTGAAGAAGCTTTATGATTTTAATGGGCGAAAACATTAAAAGGCATTTAAGTTAACAGAGATCTTAAATGGGTGTTAACATGAGGGACTTGATCCATAACAACAATGAAACCATAATGACCGTCCATATAATTACTTCATTTGAGGGACCTGATCCAAAATTTCATCAAACCACAGGGACAAAATTCATAATTTACTCCAAATTATATAAACCAATTTCTATCTAATCTAGTAAATATATAGTTTCATAAATGAACAGTAATCATCTACCTTAAATATTCAGATAATAATATTTGAACCTTTATCATATGTAGACAATTATGTAATATTTTTACTAGTATGGAAATTATTTTTTGTTTCAAAATATTGTTCTAAATAAAGAATTATATATATATATATATATATATATATATTTGTGTGTGTTTGTTATGCAGGTTATATATATATACGTGTGTGTGTGTGTGTCCTGAAGTTCAGATTCTATAATCATAACAATTAACAAGTTTTGCTTTTTTATGCGATTTCCATACTAGTTCTTTTCTCTAGTTTTGGTAATTTGAAACAATGCTACTTTTTAGCATTGTTTTCTTTAGTTAGTCTTAGATCTAGAGTAAACTATACCGGGCTACCCTAGGGCATGAACAACTCCCATTTAAGCTTACATTTTTCATTTGTGTTGCAAATTGCTATTCTCGTACATGTGGTTTCGAAATTACATTTTCTATCAATGTGGTTTGTAAATTGTTTCGATTTTTGTCTCTGTATTAGCTTCATTAAACTAGTGACATTTCAGTCTTTTTATCAGTTTTAAAAATATTTTACTGAAATTAATATTATTTTATTTCATATACACATATATAGATGTATTAATATACATTCATATGAACTTTACAGTGGTCGGATTCCCTTGTACCAATCATCTTTTCTGGCCACCTACCCCTTTCTTTTTCAATCACTTCCTTGCCGATATCTTTTCTCAATTTTTGATTCCAAAACTTGACAAATACGAAATACCAAATTTTCATCCATACTAAATGAGCATATAGATCTTTTCTCATACACTTAAGTTGCTTATTTTGTCAATGGGCATGAGGGATTTGTTCCCTAGATTGAAAGATGAACTCCTAAGTTATTTGTGTATTTATGTGAAATCAAACCATATAATTGTTATAAACTCTATAAACCAATTTCAATAGTACGTGTAGATAATTTGGTTTCTAAATTTACTCTCAACCGCATTTTTAACTCGTTTGATAATCGTCTTTAAATTCAAAATCAATGGTTAAGCTTAGGTTTGTAGGTTTTGTATTTGATACATCCTCTCTCTCTCTCCCTCTCCCCCCCTCTCTCTCTCTCTATATCTTTATATATATATAAGCAAAATCCAAGAAGGATGAGGTGGCATCCTCTAAAGCTTAGAATACCTTCTATCTATTTTCTCAATTTTTTGATTTTTTTAAATGTTGAATATGTAATAAGACTTTTCCGCCCCTATATGGAAAATGTGTAATTCATATTAATATGGATTTCTTTGTAATTTTGCATGCCTAAGTTTAACCTCCAACTCTTGATATTCTTCTTCATTTACTTTGTCTTATTCTTTAATGAAATTTGTTTCTCACACAATGCAAAACACTACAAATTCCTTTGGTGGGAGATGAAGAAAATGTAAGTTGAAGAAAACATTGAAGATTTAAGATAGGTATATGTATATACTCTATCTCTCAAATATGTGATTTGTTATTATATGTTTTTTCAATAAGACTTTTCCGCCCCTATATGGAAAATGTGTAATCAATATATATATAAAAGAAGAAACCAAAGATAATGATGTGGCCTCTCCTAAGGATTATAAGACCATTTTTCTTTTTTCTAAAAATTTTGATTTTTTTAAATATTTGATATGGTAAAGACGTTTAAAAGGTGAAACCTCTAAATCTTTTCAACTTCTTTCTTAAATGTGAAAACTCAAAACCTTCCCTTTTGTATCATGATTTGTTCATCACTATATATCTCCATCTTCCTCTCCATATCACTTGATGTATTATTCATATCACAAACCATGCATTGTTTTTCAACAAGATCGTTTTTTAGGTAAACACTTTTTCTCCTTCTTCGTCGATCACTTTATTTTCTTCTTACTTTCATAAGCTGTTACTTTTCAACAAAATTGTATTGTAGGGTTACTTTGAAAATACTAATCCGGGTTCTATTATTTTTACTTTTGTTGGGATTTTAGATTTATTCTTACTTTTATTTCTATATTTTTCTTAACTTCTTTTAAATGGAAACAGGGGTATGTTCATGGAAGCGATTATAAAGTTTTGATGACAACGATGGTTCAATGATCGAATCTTGCATGTACGTATTACAATCCATGACACAACTACAACAAACTTCAATATGTTTTTTAATGGTTGTTTTTATTTTTTCAGGTTTATTCGAGAAGACTAATATGAGTATACATTTATTTTCACTTTTGTTGAGATTTTAGAGTTCTTTTTTTCGTTTTCTATATTTTTTTAAGTTTAAATTTTACTAATCATTTTAACTATGATTAAAATCAAACTTTTTTATTTACAAACACTTAAATATAATAATGTGTATATCTTTATTTATATAACAATTGAATACAATAAGAAATTGATTATAATGGATAAATAAAAATAAGATGAAGATGATCACTAATCATGTCAATGTAATAACTATTAATTTACACATAAAAAATTTCTTATTGCCATCAATATACATAAATGAAATACATATAATAACTTACTATAATATAACTTATCATTTATTATTATTTACATAATCCTTCTATCTGTATATCTATATAAAAGAGAATCATAAAAAGATAATGTGACATCTTGAGAGAGCTTGAAACATTATTATTATTTTCTCCAAGTTTTGAGTTATATGAAAATAAAAATATATCATTAATTGAATAAACCTTTCATTTACTTTTTACAAGTTACATATACAATCTTATTATATAAATATATAGATTAATCAATATATAGGCTAATTTGTATAATAAATCTATATTCACATCTATATAAAGAATAATCATTAAAAGATGATGGGGCATCTTGAAAATATTTATATATATATAAAAAATGAATCTAAAGATATGATGTGACACATTTTAATACTTAGATTGTCTCCTCCATTTTTTTCAATTTTCAATTTTTTTAAATGTTGAACATGTTAATGACTTTTCGATTCTCATATGTAAGTTGTATTTTCATTAAAAATGAAGGTATTTTTAGTAATTTTACAAACCCGTTGCAATTTATGTTATTAACCATTTATTTTCCATTTCTATGTTATTAACCATTGTTTTTCATTATTTATTTTAATTAATCATTCAACTTATTGCATTTATGTAAATTAACTTTTTATCTTTTTTTCTTAATGTTACTAACCATTCATTTTCCTTTCTTTATTTTAATTAATCATTCATTTCACTTATTTAAGCATAAGCGTTTTTTGATTTTTGTTGGCTATGTTATTGGGTTTTTAACCTTTTTGTCACACACCAATCTACCTCTCAATCTCTTCCTCTAACACATTTTATGTAACTAAAATTGTATTGCTAAAAGATTAATATTTGGTTATTGTTAAGTTTTTTGTTATTGTATTTGTTATTATGATTTTTATGGTGTGCTATAATCTAACGAGATCGATACCACTGTCAACAATGTATCCGAGACACTCAGTTTAGTAGATGAAGCTGATGAATCACATTTACACAAGAAAAATGAAAAACGAACTGATAATGTTATGCAATCGTGTTCATGTGACATATACATCAATATAAACTTTGATCCAAACTGTCAAATAATCAAGGAATTGTCGATAAAAGGGAAGAAAATATTGTAAGAAAATAAGTAAGTGAAAAAATAAAAAAATGAGGTGAATTCTTGATAAAAAAATTCGTAAAATCTAGAGACTTCTACGTCTTTTCTTATAAATTAATTAATATTATAAATAAATATAAACACTTCATTACATCTAACCAATTGTTGTCATATTTTTTAAATGATTATAATTTTAGAAATAATCATATTATTGGATTTTATAATGAAAATTATTTTAATTACTTATTTTAATTATAATATAAATAATTGATAATATAATTTTATTAGGTAATTATTGATACAATTTGTATATATTTAAAAACTGTAGAATATTTAAACTAAATCTAATTATGTATAATTTTTATTTATTAGTGTTGAATCTTGATTATCCGAAATCTTCCACCACGTTAGTCATTTTTTATTTACTTTTCATTTTTTGTTATTTTTTGTATTGATTTATTTTAAACGGCATTTATTAATGTTTTATATATAAATATTTAAATTATAGTTATTACTAATAGTTTTCATCACACATGCAACATATTTCATAACTCTATTGACTGAATATGCTCAAACCTAATATTTATCTAAAAGAAGTTGTTATGTATGGATTTGCAATATGTTCTATATCTATAAAAATAACAAAAACAATTTTTATAGTTTTGTTAACATAAAGTTTAATCATCGCGCAACGCGCGATGTCGAACACTAGTATATATATATGCATATAATCATTCATCACGAATGTTGTAAAAAATCCACGTTCATAATTCATGGTGAACGAGGTTCATTATTCATGATCGTCAACTGAGAAATGACAATAAGTGATGCTCGATATCGCTTCCATGCACAAAGAATGATAATAAAGATGGACACATGTCGCGCTCTCATTCATCCCTAGTTCATATGTTAAGATCAAAGATGAACTCTTAACTTGCATGCATGTAGTTTTTCATAAAAGATCTATACTTTTTGATCCAAAAGTTGTATGAAAAGCTCATTAACTTCACTAAAAACATGTTTTAATCAACATGCATGTGCCAAAAATTCACTATTTTAAGTTGCATGGAGAATTTCTTGGCATAAACACCCAAAAAATCTTTAAAAAGACCAATTTTCAAATTTCTACAAAAGATGAGTTGATAGGTAGCATGCATGTGGTTTAAATGGCTTACAAATATGTTTTAGAACTGAAAATATCTGTATGGGGATGAGTCAAGTCGGATTGCATGCAAGAAGAATGAGAATCTTGATAAAAAGACAAAAGTGATGCACATGCATAAAGACTAGTTTTGACAGCTTACTGCCAGATTTCTATCTCTCTCTTCAAAAAGTTATATCTCACTCAATAATACTCCAAATTAGGTGATTCTTTTTCTGAAGTTTATTTTTATGAGTTAGGTTTCGAACCTAATTAATTTGAGTGAACCTAATTTGGAGTATTATTTATACTAGTATGGAAATTAATTTTTGTTTCAAAATATTGTTCTAAATAAAGAATTATATATATATATATATATGTGTGTGTTTGTTATGCAGGTTATATATATATATATATATATGTGTGTGTCTCCTGAAGTTCAGCTTCTATAATCATAACAATTAACAAGTTTTGCTCTTTTATGCGATTTCCATACTAGTTCTTTTCTCTAGTTTTGGTAATTTGAAACAATGCTACTTTTTAGCATTGTTTTCTTTAGTTAGTCTTAAATCTAGAGTAAACTATACCGGGCTACCCTAGGGCATGAACAACTCCCATTTAAGCTTACATTTTTCATTTTTGTTGCAAATTGCTATTCTCGTACATGTGGTTTCGAAATTACATTTTCTATCAATGTGGTTTGTAAATTGTTTCGATTTTTGTCTCTGTATTAGCTTCATTAAGAGCATCTCCAACAGCATTGCTAAAATTTTGCTAAAATAGAGAATGAAAAGTCAAAATTGCTAAAATTATTTCCTTTCAACTCCAACAGCATTGCTAAAAAAAATTATAAAATAGCGAGTTCTCTATATTTAGCAAACCATAGAGATTTTTTTGGAGATTTTCTATTTTAGCAAATCATATAGCAAAGCTGTTGGAGATGAATAACAAATCAAAAGCCACTTTTTCCTATTTTAGAAATGTTGTTGGAGATACTCTAAACTAGTGACATTTCAGTCTTTTTATCAGTTTTAAAAATATTTTACTGAAATTAATATTATTTTATTTCATATACACATATATAGATGTATTAATATACATTCATATGAACTTTACATTGGTCGGATTCCCTTGCATCAATCATCTTTTCTGGCCACCTACCCCTTTTTTTTTCAATCACTTCCTCGCCGATATCCAATCCTTGATTCCAAAACTTGACAAATACGAAATACCAAATTTTCATCCATACTAGAAGAGAGAAAAAAAGGTGTTGGATCAACCGGGTCAATCCAACCCAACCCCATTTGACTCTGACCCATTGTAAACAGTAAATACCATTTGCAAAGGTTTTTTTGTTGGCATACCCAAGCAAATAAACATTTTTGATATCCAAGATATTTCAACTTTGCAAATATCAATGTATGATATTTTCCCCAACTAACATGACAATAATAGAAGTGATGTACCATACCATACCATACCATACCATACCATACCATACCGACGACCTGAAGAAGCCTACGACTGCCTGCCAGAGAGTACCTGATGGCTACTTTATTACCTACATTTCCATAATCACAGAATGCCTATATGCCAGGAGAGATGCAATAACCATTTTTAGGATCAATTTTAAATAGTCAAAGCGTTACAAAATTAGGTTGGAGAAAAAAATAATGATATTCTGGAAAGAATAAGATTTGAGACGGAAAGTCAAAGTCACGGATATCAAACATGACCCAAAAGATTCCTTCAATTTTCACGGATACGAGGCCATCATCACTCGATGGATTAAAAAACAAGTTTAAGCCTAAAAGAGAAACTCAAGAACTTGAAGGCCAAAAACAAAAGAAATTGAACTTAACATTTCCGTGTGATTTAACCCCATAATAGAATGGACTCCCAACTCTTTCCACCTCAATCTTCATCCAACGGTACATTTCAATCTTGAACTCTTCCTCTTCCTCACCTTCGGGGACTAAAATCTTACCCGAAAAGTAGGTGATAGTGTTGAATTTTATCGGTAAGCACTTACCCAGGTAAGTGATTAGGTAAACGGCCCCTTAATCAGGATAGTCTAATATAGCTTAAAACATTGTCCACAAAGCAAAAACATTTATACCTCTTAAAAGTTCAAGATAACCGATTTGCTGCATTATGAAAAAGTATACATAGTAAAGAACATACTAAAAAGCATTTTTAAAATAACTTTCTGGGGAAATGAAGAAGGAAAAGGAACAACCAATTAAAAGTGTATCTGACCAATCAAGCTCTGCTGCAAAAAAACATTAGCAACCTTTGAGAAAACAAAGTACTTTTAGAATTTCGAACCATACCTTTTAACCAAAAGCGAGAAGGAGACACAAGTATTGTGACCACCATGGCTTGATCAGTCTCAGAATACAATCTAAACAAACACAGAACTTGATGTTAGAAATCAAAAACCTTATATCGTGCAAGGGGAACACATTGTTCCATTTGCTCAAACCTTTGAGAGACCTCAGACTTGGAAGATGACTCTGAACCCCCACCCATAGCTCCATTTGCTAAAGCATTTTTCTGGGGTCTTGCATCAGCTATGTATAACTTCCTAACATGAACTAGATGTTCATTTTAGTACATGTCATTTGCATTAAGAACAACAAAAGCATATAATTTAAACAACCACAACAACCATAGAAAGCCTTTTATCAAGGAAGAAAAGGCTTTACCTACATCCTTCTTTTCCACTAGAAAGTCGAGTACATAGAGCACCAACCAGATTCTCATCAGCATTGCTGCATTATGTCATCATAACACAATTAGACAATTTTGCCCAAATGTGATGCATTTAAGGGACAATTAGACAATTTTTCCCTTCACTTAAGCATTACCTACTCATATTCATCATGAGGCCAACTAATGGTTGGGATGATCGAGCAAGAACAGCACCAGTGCCTGTGTATCAACAAAATAATGCAATATGTAAGTGCCTAATAGGAATATTAGAAGTTACCACTAAAGGATGTATTTAAAAAGATTAATGTTAATCAAGATAATGATTAATAGGAATCCAGTGCTTACGTTTATCACACCATGATATTACAGGCAGTCTACAACGTGCATGAAATGTACAAGCTTTCAGCAGATCTTTATCTCTGAAGTCAGCAACACAAGTCACGAGATAATATCAAATTGAAAGAAAAAGTGTCATGCTAAGCTCTGATAATTAAGAAGATAGCTCACCTGATGGATTTGGGAATTACTAATGCAAATGGGTAAGTTGTACACATGTCATAACTTGCATTCACATCACTAATCCTCCACCAATCATTAGATAATTTGAATGAACCACGTTCCATGGTACAAATTGATGAACGAAGTGATCCCAAACCAAGCAGCCGCTAGTACTCGTTCACTAACCACACTTTAGGATTGGTACTACTGCATCTGGAAGGACCAGAAGAAAAAGCATACAGATCCCCGAGTCTTGCAGGCCTTGTCCGCCGAGATAATGCAACAAAAACAGCACGTCTCTGTACATTACACGCCACCTATATTAGTTTTTCTGCCAAATGTGTAATGAATACATCGCCAATGGCCAAATACATGAGAACTTCCTTCTGAAGCACGCATATCATCCAAATACATCCACAAGCATGAACACGCCTCAAAAACACCAGCTTTTTCTCTTTCATTCTCGCTGAAATTTATGAAAAATCGGTAACTTTGGATTTAATGTTTAGGCCTATAAAAAGTTTAAACTGTTTATAAAATGTGATACCTGTTGCACAAGAAGTTCCCAAACCGACAAGAAAGCACACAGTCCAGAAAATCTACCAAAAAAGCCTGCATGATCCCGTAAGAGTCAACAACAGAATGATTGTGTGAAAAGAATACATATATGTAGTCCATGAAGGGAGATACCGATGAGAACTCAAATGCAAAAGGGTACATCCGTAATAACTGTGAGACACTATCAACCCACTGTCAAATGAAATCAATATACAAAGGATTAACATAATCACGATAGATGCTTTTATAGCTAATTGATGAAAATTTAAGATGAAGAAACTGAGATTGTTGGGAAGGGTTGCCTGAAGAAATATTGGAGAATAATTGTTTGAATGGAGACTGGAGCTTGAGAAGTCGATGATCCGAATGACTGGCGCAAAGATGATGTAGAGATGTTGGGACTTGAAGCATGCCTGGACATTTCTAAGGGCATGTTGCCACTACCACTAAAACTTGGCTTTCCAGCTTGGTCTGAAAATGGATGCCCAAATGCCAGCCAATCTTTTTCAACAAGAGCATGCATCAAATAAAGAGAAGCCAACATATCAAGGATAGATAGGTTGGGGGTATTAGGAATATATAAAAGCCAATCAGGAATATATCCCATACCTGGGTGAATATATTAAATCCTACATGATATAGGAAGTTTGAGTAATAAAATGTATGGCAAGTCAATAATACCTGATCCATCTATGGTGCGGTAATGGATCGAGCAATAAACTTGCAAGGGAAACTAGCTGGCTTGTTCTGTCCCATCCATCGCTGCACAACACAATTGCATGTTGCTCAAAAGTGTCATATTAACAGAATTTTTCTTCGTCAAACTATAATACACATATTAAATTTACCTGCAATGAACAAGCATGGATGCGGACTCCAAGGCAACACGAGCAGCAATCCAAGCAGAACCAGCCAATACATTCTGAATACGTATTAACCAAGCACTATCACCAAAGGTTGATACTGAAGCAGACATTCTGCTCAGATTACCTCCACCTCATGTCCATCCACCATTTCTCTGTTCCATCAATACACCATCATCAACTTTTTAAATATAACAATAAGATAGTGTTCCAATTTCACATTGCAGGTAAAGTTAGATGTTTAGGGATTCCAGTGATACCAAGAATTATGACATTCCATCCGACGATTTAGTCCCATGTGTATCCAAGTAGTCTCTGAGCCGAACAAGGCTCTCCCTCATAGCATGGATATTGTCTATCCCAAAGAATACAATCTAAACATATGTACAAACAACTTGATGTTACAAATCAAAAACCTTAAATATATATATATATATATATATATATATCATGCAAGGGGAACACATTCAAACCTTTGACACACCTCAGACTGGAAATAATTGGAAGATGACTCTGAACCCCCACCCATCGCTCCATTTGCTAAAGCATTTTTCCGCGGTCTTGCATCAGCTATGTATAACTCCCTAACATGAAAATGATATTATTCATTTTAGATATATGTCATTTGCATTAAGAACGACAAAAGCATATAGATGAAACAACCATAAAAAGCCTTTTATCAAGGAAGATTGGGTGAGGAAGAAAGGCTTTACCTACGTCCTTTTCCACTAGAAAGTCGAGTACACAGAGCACCAACCAGATTCTCATCAGCATTGCTGCATTATGTCATCATAAGACAATTAGACAATTAGACAATTTTGACCAAATGTGTTGCCTTTAAGGGACAATTAGACAATTTTTCCCTTGACTTGGTAAAGTAAGCATTACCCCTCATATTCATCATGAGGCCAACTAATGGTTGGGATGATCGAGCAAGAACAACACCAGTGCCAGTGTATCACCAAAATAAATGCGAAGTATGTAGCATAATAAACTGCATGTATATATCATGCAAGGGGAACACATTTAAACCTTTGACACACCTCAGACTGGAAATAATTGGAAGATGACTCTGAACCCCACCCATCGCTCCATTTGCTAAAGCATTTTTCCGCGGTCTTGCATCAGCTATGTATAACTCCCTAACATGAAAATGATATTATTCATTTTAGATATACGTCATTTGCATTATGAACGCAAAAGCATATAGATGAAACAACCATAAAAAAGCCTTTTATCAAGGAAGATTGGGTGAGGAAGAAAGGCTTTACCTACGTCCTTCTTTTCCACTAAAAAGTCGAGTACTGTCAACATGCGGATAACCTCTAATAACTGTATTCAAGCAAAACCAGAATTCTTGGATTACTCGTCCAAATATAAAACAAATTCAAGTATAGGCCAGAGAAACCATGTCCAGTAACAGAGAAAACAATTCAACCTAACCCTGTAGATGAAGTTATAATCACTACACATAACCCTGTAGCCAGTTTACCCACTAAAAAAACCTTGATTAGATAGAATTCAAAGGTAAGGCAGAGTTGGTAGCAAATGAAATCTCCACACCTTACTCATCACGCCCCAAGACATAACCATCGGCCTAGTCGCCCTGCTCACCTATATGGGAGAAGAATATCAATATATATATATATATATTGCTTCGCAGAGAAATATAATTGACAAAAACAATCAAATAGAAAATAACCTCGAGTCAAGAATGGCATGGGTCTCTAAAACCTGGAAGGCGTAGAAACTAGGGTTAGCAATCAAATAACGAAACAATGAAAGGAATGTGTAAAAACAAGTGATGTAAATAAATACCTGATCGGATGGAAAATCTAGGGTTTGATGAATGTGTAGAACAGCGTGTACCTCCTCCATGGAAGAAACCAGTATCGCGTGTGTTTTTAAATTTTGTCAGGATTAACCAACCATTCTCTCGTAGACTTGACTCTGCCAAAAACTAACCAACATTAAAACAACAAATTAACATATTTGATGCATGATTTCCACACTTGATATAAAAAATTGGCCTTATTATTTGGTACATTTTGGGGGATCCTTTTAGAGTTGAGATTTAATGTCTAGTATTTCTCACCTATAAGATATGTTATGGTTACAAAATTGGGAGAATATATCTATTCTCCTTATAAAAAAGAATAGATATGCCTTCAAATTCGTGTGCTTGTAAGTTCTATTCATGAAATTGCTATATATATATATATATATACATATAACACATTCAGACAATTCATTCATTCATTCAGACCACTTAATCATCCTGTACTAGAAAATGCATTTCTTCATTTGGCTTAACAGATGTTTCCGAGGGATTTAGTTTTCTTGGGAAGTTTTTTATAATTCTAAAATCGGAAGAATTTGGAATCTTTGGTGGCTTTGTAGGATTTGGAATGGAATTAAATTCCACTCTTTTTTAAATCTTATTTGGTTTGTAGGATTTGAAATAAAAGTTATTTTTTTCATAAATATTTGTTTGTTTTATAATAATTTGTTTGCTTATTTTCTTCAATCATCACAAAGTAATCAAGAAGTCAAAATTGGGGATCAATCAGCAGCCATGGAACAAAAGCTTAATCCAATTAAGCCATACTCATTGCTGTACAGCTCCCACCACAACAGCTGTTTTATTGAATCAAAAGATTCAACCTCCCAGTTCAAGAACACAACTACGCATTGATCAAGATCCTCAAAAGGTACATTATTTAAACAACTAAACACATGATTTGCTAATCTTTTTATGTTTTAGATAATAAAGGAATGAACTTTATGTAAAATGGCAGGATTAAATCATATTGCATACTATGTTCTTGATCAGCCAGCAGCCAGATCCAGTGATCAATGCACAAAATTTGTTCGATTGATGCTGGCCAGCGATACCTCACGGATGTAAGTCTATATATACATTTGCTGTTGATTAGTTATAGTTAATCCATTTGATTATGATTTTTTATATATGCCTTCAAATTCGTGTGCTTGTAAGTTCTATTCATGAAATTGCTATATATATATATATACATATATATAACACATTCAGACAATTCATTCATTCATTCAGACCACTTAATCATCCTGTACTAGAAAATGCATTTCTCCGTTTGGCATAACAGAATGTTTCTGAGGGATTTAGTTTTCTTGGGAAGTTTTTTATAATTCTAAAATCGGAAGAATTTGGAATCTTTGGTGGCTTTGTAGGATTTGGAATGGAATTAAATTCCACTCTTTTTTAAATCTTATTTGGTTTGTAGGATTTGAAATAAAAGGTATTTTTTTCATAAATATTTGTTTGTTTTATAATAATTTGTTTGCTTGGAAGCAACGGAGAAATTCACACAGATTTGATGGAAAAAGGTGAGGTAGAGATGTGATGAACAATTGAAATCCATAGTATTTGGTCAGATCTCTACTTCTACTATAAAGGACTTTAAAAGTTTCATGGCTAGAAGAAACCTTGAGAGAATTAATCAAACATGTGTAATCATATACAGGCATACCTTCATTTTTGGCATCACCACGCC